>QRFJ01001451.1:0-25290 GCA_006176705.1 Cocos nucifera
TGTAATGATATTTTTAATAAATAAAGGTATTTATTTCATCATATGTAGTGTCTTATTATTTATTTAAGATTATGATGAACCTATAAATTAGGACTATGGTTTTAGGATTATGATGAGATCATACTAGTGAGACCTAAAACCTTAAAACCATAATTTAAATATTCCTAGTCGATGAAACATTGAGTTAGGGATCAATATTTTTTGGTAAGACTAGCACATTCTTTGTATGCTCAATTGAGAGGTGATTGATCTCACAATAACTTGTGTACGACACTAATACAAATGTGGGTGCTCATTAGAGAATGAGTTCACTGAATTGATCCAAATTGAGAATATCTAATGAGCTTTTATTCTAGATGTCATAGTGAAATTGTGCATGTATCCTTTGACAAACTACCATAGAATTATATATATTCCATATTTTGGTTCTACCATCATGACTCAGTTATGTACGGATGATCTTAAGAGAACTGATTTTTCAGACCAGTTCGTTCAATATGATCGGATCAAGAGATATATTTCAAAAATTTTTTCTTTGATCTCAAATCAGATCTTGATAATGTTTCAGATCTAATTCTTATTATTTTAATAATTAAAATAAAATATAATAAATTAAATCAAATTTAATTTACCTTGATGTTGGGTAATCCTATTATCCCTGTTGATGATCCTGTAAGCAGCGGAAGGTTCTGGATCTAGCCACGCAAGTGCCTGGCCTCTACCGGTATCCACTCAGGGTTGGATCTAGGAGATCCTCTTCTTCTCTATCACATCTCCAAAAATTAGATCTGGAATCTGATCTTGGAGGATCTTCAAAACTAGCCTTTTGAAGATCAGCAGTTGTCCTTTGCAGCAGCGCAGCCTTCTTGCTTTCTATCGCCTTTCTCTCATCTGGATTGCACCAACTGAAGATCCAAAACTACTTTTGGACGTGGAGAGGAGAGGGAGAAGATGGGTTTGGCATGGAGGAAGGAGGGGAGAGGCAGCCTTGGGGCATGGGAATTTCAATTCTTTCATTAATTTGAGTTGGGCGCAGGGTCTTATTTATAGACTATGCATGATCCAACTCCTCTTCTTCCCAACCAATCACAACCCTTTGTGAAATCAGATCTAAATCTGATTGGTGGGAATAGAGTCCCCTTGGATTCCTCCTTAGATGGGCCTAAGACCAGTCAAAGTTGGTTCTTAGGAGAACTCTAATTGGAATCCAAAAAGGAGATGGAGTCCCTATCCAACAGGGACTCCTGGGCGCCTCCAACTTGGGCACACGCCAAGGGTGGCGTGCGCCCTCCTCCTTGCCAGGTTTCTGGCAGGGGGACAAGCCCCCACCAGCTCTCCAATAGGTGCATGACACATGTGGTCAGAAGTCAAAGTGTCAATGGTCAACATTTTGACCAGTCAAAGGTCAGACTTTTGACCAAAGTCAAAGGAACGAAGAAATGGCAGGTGACCAAAAATGGCAGGTATTGTCTTACAAAATAAGACAACCCTTTTCTGACCTTGGACAACCTCCAGTCAGACCAAGTGAAGGCCTCTGATTGAGCACAAACTCCTTTGGCTCAGTCAGGACAACTTATTTATGATAGTAAAAGAAGAACGTTAGGTTCAATCGAGTGCTAGCACGATTTCCTTGAACCTAATTGAATCTCATTCAGATCAATTGAACTGGATCAGTTCAATTGATGATCACCAGATTCAAACCCTTGTTTGTGTGACCCAGTTAGGTTCAGTTCTGTATGGTAATGGGATATGTCATGATCTCTATCATCGACATCATCGAAACTCCTTTCGATGGATCAGAACTCTTCTGATTCGAACAGCTAGAATGATCGATCATCTAAATCATTCTAATTGCTCCCAAAATCCACCAGTGACACCTAGCAGTATATGGTGGCAACCCATCAGAGCTGAATGCGAACCTCTTGGTGCAGCTACCTGTGTGATTAAGTTCTTCTATCTTGAGCCCCGATCAGATTAGGGTTAAGGTGAACTCGTCAAACCCTAGTCTTCTGTCATATGATGTAATCATTCGATTCAAGTCCGATGTGAAAACCTAAATAGAAACTCTTTCTATTATTTCACTCTGCCATGGCCATGGGCTTCTGGACTTGATTCTCATGATCATCATAGGGCTGCTCCTCTACCACCGAGGTAGATAGATTCCATCTTGATGCAATCCAGTTCCTACAATGAACATGCTATAGCCAACATACACCTCAGGGTTCCGAATGGCTAGGAGACCGAGTAATGGTGTAGTCAAACTATAACACCCTCAAGGTGAACTGCCGATGCACCTCAGGTCAAAGAACCAGACACACTACTGCAGCATCGAGTCAGTCATTGACGAGAAGGTAGACTTCCTAATGACTACTCGAGGTGGTCACGCTCAGTGCCCTCGTTCTCTAACGAGTACCTGTACTCTCGCTCCGGTGTCTCCACACCGTAGACTCAAGACTCATCTACTAAAGAGAAGCGATTGTACACCAACCTTTCGGATCAATCACCATCCTCGTGATGATCCTATGGTCGGGAGCATTTTATGAGTTAATAATGATTATTCATGTCTTAAATTTTCAACTCTTGAAAATATGAATTATCATTACCATTAACTCAAAGGATGTATCACAGACACTAAATACACATATGTGATAGAAAATAATCCCATTTTATTGATTATAGTCAAAATTATAATTTTGCCCCTAGAAGTGTATTACAAGTGTCAGCCAATTCTGGCTTCTAGGGCACATATATCTAACAATCTCCCACTTATCCTAAAGCCAATTGGCTACAAGTCTAAGTCCCATCTTCTCAAGGTGGGCTTCGATCTTCTGCTGGCCCAACGGCTTTGTAAGTGGGTCTGCCACATTATCTGTGGAGTTGACTCTCTTGACCTCGACGTAACCCTTCTCGAGGTAATCGCGGATGAGGTGGTATCGCCGCTCAATGTGCTTGGATTTCTGGTGAGACCTCGGCTCCTTAGCAAGGGCTATGGTGCCATTATTGTCGCAGTATAGAGGAATGGCATCTGATGGCATTACTCCAATTTCTGCAGCAAACTTCTTGTATACCAGAATGCTTCCTTCGCAGCCTCTGATGCAGCGATATATTCTGCTTCCATGGTGGAATCTGCTATCACAGTTTGCTTGGAACTCTTCCAGCTGACAGCACCACCATTGCACACAAACAGACTCCCAGATGTCGACTTTCGATCATCTACATCGGACATGAAATCCGAGTCTGTGTATCCCTGGACTTGGAGTTCTCCGTTACCAAAGACCAACATCATATCCTTAGTTCTTCTCAAGTACTTAAGGATACATTTCACAGAAGTCCAGTGTTCTTCACCTGGATTTGACTGATATCTGCTTGTGACACTCACAGCATGGGCTATATCAGGTCGTGTACATAGCATGGCATACATGAGGCTCCCTATTGCAGAAGCATAAGGGATCTTGCTCATGCATTCTATTTCCTCAGGTGTGCTAGGGCACATCTTCTTGGAAAGATGAATACCATGTCTGAAGGGTATTAATCCCCTCTTAGAGTTTTCCATACTAAACCTCTTTAGTACTTCCTCTATGTACATCTTCTGTGAAAGTCCTAGCATCCTATTCGGTCTATCCCTATAGACCTTAATTCCTAGAATAAAGGATGCTTCACCTAGGTCTTTCATGGAGAATTCCTTGGACAACCATATTTTGACTGTCGTCAACATGGGAATATCATTCCCAATAAGGAGGATGTCATCCACGTACAATACGAGGAAGACAACAGCGCTCCCACTGACCTTTTTGAAGACACATGGTTCCTCTTCATTTTTGATGAAACCAAACATTTTGATCACATCATTGAAACGAGTGTTCCAGCTCCGAGATGCTTGCTTAAGTCCATATATGGACCTTTGCAGCTTGCAAACCTTGTGATCAGTATCACTGGATGTGAAACCTAGCGGCTGTTCCATATAGATATCTTCCTCAAGATATCCATCAAGATATCCATTTAAGAATGCCATTTTCATTTTCACATCCATTTGCCATATTTCATAATCGAAATAGGCTGCAACGGCAAGCAATGTGCGGATGGATTTTAGCATAGCCACTGGAAAAAGGTATCCTGATAGTCAATGCCTTCGCATTGACTATAACCTTTTGCCACTAGTCTAGCCTTGAATGTCTCCACATTTCCCATCTGCACCAATCTTTCTCTTGAAGATCCATTTACACCCAATAGGTACTATACCTTCTGGTGGATCTACCAAGGTCCAGACTTGGTTTGAGTGCATCGAGTCAATTTCTGACTGCATTGCCTCTAGCCATTTCTCGGAGTCGATATCTGATATCGCCTCATTGTAGGTTTTGGGATCATCACCATGAGCACCATTACCTACGAGGAACATTTTCTCTACTTTCCTCTGAAATAATACCTAAGTATCTTTCAGGGGATGGAAAACTCTTTCCGATCTACGAGGTGGAGGAGGTAGTGTTCTTATTGGCTCAACCTGATTTGGTTCCAATTGGTCCTTAGCTCGTTGTACTTGTGAGACTTTCTCATCAAGCTTAATCTGCTTTCCAATGCCGCTATCTTGAATAAACTATTTTTCAAGAAAGATGGCATGTCGACTCACAATCACATTGTGGTCTTCTGGAATGTAGAAATAGTATCCTAATGACTCTTTAGGATATCCTATGAATCGAGCTCTGAAAGGACCTAAACTCTAACTTGTCCGCTTGTTGTCTTTTGACATGAGCCGGACAACCCCAAATTCTGAGATGACTCAGACTTGGTTTCTTACCATGCCATATCTCATACGGTGTGGTAGGAACGGTTTTAGAGGGAACCCTATTCAGTAGATAAATTGAAGTTAACAATGAGTGTCCCCAAAGAAAATCAGGGAGGTCTGTGAAGCTCATCATGGATCGAACCATATCCAATAGAGTCCGATTTCTCCATTCTGAAACCCCGTTGAGTTGAGGTGTTCCTGGTGGAGTCCATTGAGAGACTATGCCATTTTCCTTGAGATAGTCTAGGAATTCCCGGCTAAGGTATTCACCTCCTCGATCTGATCGAAGAACCTTAATGGGTTTTCCAGTTTATTTTTCTACTTCATGTCTGAATTCTTTGAACTTTTCAAAAGCTTCAGACTTGTGTCTCATAAGATACACATACCCATACCTAGACAGATCATCGGTAAAGGTAATGAAGTAGACAAAATTGCCTCTAGCCGGCACATCAAATGGGCCGCACACATCAGTATGTACTAGGGCAAGGAGATCTGTGGCCCTTTCTCCCCATGTCCTAACAAAAGGGAGTTTAGTCATTTTGCCTTGAAGACAAGATTCACAAGTTGGATATGACTCGAAAGTCAATGGACTCAATAGCCCATTTTTCTTCAATTTGTTGATCCTATCTTCTGCTATATGATCTAATCTTAGGTGCCATAGATATCTGTCATTTGGACTATCCCTAGGTCGTTTGGCATTCACGTTTTGCTCGATAGTTAGAATAGGTACATCAATATGTAGCTGATAAAGACCATTAATAAGAAAACATTTGTAATTTTATTTCTTTCATAAAGAATGTTACAATGGTCCTTAAAGAAGGTAATCACATAGCCTTCTTGTGCTAAGCATGAAACAGAAATCAAATTCCTGCTAGCTGCAGGCACATAATAACAGTCTTTCAAAACTAAGTCTAAACCAGATGGTAATCGAAGAGGATATGTTCCACCACCACTGCAGCAACTCTTGCTCCATTACCGATGCGTAGGATCATGTCTCCATCCCTCAGCCTCCTGCTATCCTCAAGACCCTGCATGGAAGTGCACAGATGAGCACTAGAACCAGAGTCAAGCACCCAACTGGATGCAGAAGAAACCATAAGGTTAGACTCAATAACGAGCATACCTCCAGAAGGACCTTCCTTCTTGTTCTTCAGGGTGGCCAGGTAAGTAGGGCAGTTCCGCTTCCAATGGCCGTCGCTGTTGCAATGGAAACACTTTCCTTTGACATCGGCCTTTCATTCTTCGGCTCTGCCTTCTTCTTCTTTGCTCCTTCCACCTTCTTGCTTTTTCACAGACTTCTTTTTCTTTCCATAAGACTTTCTTTTGGAAGAAGTCCGTTCCATAGCAAGAACTGAGCCTTTAGAACCTTTCATAGAAAGCTCAGCGGTGACCAGCATATTCATTAATTCGGCCAAGGAATTTTGAAGTTTATGCATGTGGTAATTCATGATGAATTGCCCATATGCATCAGTCAAGGATTGCAGAATAATATCATTCTGCAGATCCAAGTCTAACTTCACACCGAGCTTCTCAAGCTCTTCCATGTCCTTGATCATCATCAGACAGTGATCTTGGACTGACTGCCCATCATGCATCTTAGCCTTAAAAAGTCATTTCGTGACTTGATACTTTGGCTGCGCGACTCTGTTCACCAAACATCTCCTGCAGGTGAGCCAACATTTGGCGAGCAGTCCCGATATCTTCATGTTGGCGCTGGAGCTCATCAGACATCGAGCCCAACATGTAATATCTGGCCTTATTATCTTCGTCTATCCATTTTTTCAGAGACGCTCTCTGTTCAGTGGATGGACGAGGCTGGTAAGGTGGGAGGGTCCTGGTCCAATACATGGGTTAACTTCTCAGAACCCAAAATAATTTTGTAGTTCCTGAGCCAATCTTTATAATTGGGTCCAGTCAGTCTATGTGTGTCCAGGATACGTGCCAATGGGTTGGACGCAGACATTTTCCTATAGAGAGTCAAAGATTCTAGTTAGATACTGTAATTATGACTTGACCAATTTATTTAGAATTTTATTTTTAAACAAATTAGCTCCCACTATTTTCTCGGATCCCTACACTCCCTCTGTAGAGATGCGAAAAATCTCCATGATTAATGATTTCTAGTGGGTGGTGCGGTCTCACCAACTGACTCATCACCTCACCTAACAGTTATTGGTGATGGGTTAGCCAATGAGTGAACAACTCTTGTTCAATGATTCTCTAATCATGGTGCACCCAAACTTGGTCTCTAATTCATGAATCTCACCGTATCCGAAATATTGATCCACTCCTTAGTTAAGTCAGACCCACCATTTGCATAGACTGGGTTCCTAATTGAGTCTCTCACCGTATCCGAAATATTGAGCCCAACTCATCCTCCAGCCCATAGCATCCAATGCCTAATAGACATGGTTGCATCTTCTTCGGTGCAACTGAGCCACTGTATCCAGCCGAGAACAATCAACCCCGGGAAGGGCCCGCACATCTACAATGGTGGAAGACCTCAGACTTAATCTTTTCTTAGGGAGAATTGATTCAGGTCTCATTAAACTAGACTTGTCATAGTCATAACAATTATGACTAACCTAGTGGCATGGGTTAGCTCGGATTATTGACCACCTCAGATCAGAACTGTGTCAACAGATATGGCCAGGTAAGTGAGACCGGTGGAAGGAATATGCCATTAACTCGTACAAGAATGCATTCAGGTCGAGTAGCTTCCAATTAAAAATCCAGTCGGTCGTATGTGCCAAACTTACCTTAGACACCAAATTGTTGAGTCAGAACCAATTGGGTTAGCCTACAATCCAGACTCTAACCTCTGAGCCTAATTAGGTCTTGCTTGATCGTGACTCGATCTTGACCCAGACTTAATCCTATTAGGCTGGTCAATTTAAGCATTGTTGATCCCATCTAACCAACTCTTGATTCGGTTTGATCAACCGCTTAGACCTAATTGAGCTACCCAAGCCCGAACCCAGTATTATGAATATGTCTTAGATCTGAAAATTCTCAATTTTAGACCTAATTAATATTTCCATAATCTTAATTTCTTAATTAAGTAGGGTTCATAAACAAAATATGCACAATAAATCCTAGGGTTTCAGGATCTAGGGTTTTGCAGAAAGTAAGTTTTGGATTTCTGATTAAGGACGAACACGCAGCACCCCTACACATCATAAGAACACCCCATCGAATGGGAAGGAGAGGGCCTTTAAACCCTTCTTCATTCTTATGACCGGACGGCCAAGAGGAACGCCTTAATCAGGAACATGCAATACTACAAAATAGTTTTAGATCTATATCATATATCTCATATACAAATTAGATCTAATCATGGCATATTTTGCATACATCTCATGTATCGAATCATGCATATTTTCAGATCTAAATTATCTCATAATAATCTAAAAAATTAGATTTAAATTGATCTAATCAAAATAAATTCTAATCTAGACAATTATGTAGAACTATTCTACAACTAGTCTAGACATGCATCAATCATATCTCATATGATATTTAAAATTAAATAATTTTTATTTGCTATTTTTTAGATGTTATTATAATAATTATAATATCAAAAAATAGTAAATAAATAGATCTAAAATATGATTTAATCAAATTAAATTAAAAACAAAAACATGCAAGACTATTCTATAGAACTATTCTATTTTAGAACTAGTCATGCATATTTTCTAATCTTAGATCCAAATCATTTAATTTTAATTTTTTCTGATTTCAGATCTGATCACATCTCATGTGACATCTAAAATCACTTATTTTTTAATTAAAATAAATTTAAAATTAGATCTAAATACTTTTAGAACCTTGGCTCTGATACCAGTTGAAGGAAAATCCTGATTTCCCGGACCAGGTTCGTTCAGATCTGATCAGATCAAGAGATATATTTCAAAAATTTTTCTTTGATCTCAATCAGATCTTGATATTTTAGATCTAATTCTTATTATTTTAATAAATAAAATAAAATTAAGATAAATTAAATCAAATTTAATTTACCTTGATTTGGGTAATCCTATTACCCTGTGATGATCCTGATTGCAGCGGAAGGTTCTGGATCTAGCCACGCAAGCGCCTGGCCTCTACCGGTATCCACTCGGGCTTGGATCTGGAGATCCTCTTCTTCTCTATCACATCCTCCAAAAATTAGATCTGGATCTGATCTGGAGGATCTTCAAAACTCCTTTTGAAGATCAGCAGTCGTCCTTTTGCAGCAGCGCAGCCTTCTTGCTTTTGAGTCGCCTTTCTCTTGATCTGGAATCGCACCAACCAAGGTCCAAAACACTTTTGGACGTGGAGAGCAGAGGGAGAAGAGTGGTTTGGCATGGAGGAAGGAGGGGAGAGGCAGCCTTGGGGCATGGGAATTTCAATTGCTTTCACTTAATTAGGGTTGGGCGCAGGGTCTTATTTATAGACCTCTTGTGATCCAACTCCTCTTCCTCTCAACCAATCACAACCCTTTGTGAAATCAGATCTAAATCTGATTGGTTGGAATAGAGACCCCTGGATTCCTCCTTAGAGGGCGCCTAAGACCAGTCAAACTTGGATTCTTAGTAGAACTCTGATTGGAATCCAAAAGGGAGGTGGAGTCCTTGTCCAACAAGGACTCCTAGGCGCCTCCTACTTGGGCTCACGCCACCCTTGGCGTGCGCCCTCCTCCTTGCCAGGTTCTGGCAGGGGGACAAGGCCCCCACCAGCTCTCCAATAGGTGCATGACATGTGGTCAAAAGTCAAAGGGTCAATGGTCAACGTTTGACCAGTCAAAGGTAGACTTTTGACCAAAGTCAAAGAACAAGAAATGGCAGGTGACCAAAAATGGCAGGTAATGTCTTACAAAATAAGACAACCTTTTCTGACTTGGACAACCTCCAGTCAGACCATATGAAGGCCTCTGATTGAGCACAAACTCCTTTGGCTCAGTCAGGACAACTTATTTATGATAGTAAAAGAAGAACGTTAGGTTCAATCGAGTGCTAGCACGATTTCCTTGAACCTAATTGAATCTCATTCAGATCAATTGAACTAGATCAGTTCAATTGATGATCACCAGATTCAAACCCTTGTTTGTGTGACCCAGTTAGGTTCAGTTCTGTATGGTAATGGGATATGTCATGATCTCTATCATCGACATCATCGAAACTCCTTTCGATGGATCAGAACTCTTCTGATTCGAACAGCTAGAATGATCGATCATCTAAATCATTCTAATTGCTCCCAAAATCCACCAGTGACACCTAGCAGTATATGGTGGCAACCCATCAGAGCTGAATGCGAACCTCTTGGTGCAGCTACCTGTGTGATTAAGTTCTTCTATCTTGAGCCCCGATCAGATTAGGGTTAAGGTGAACTCGTCAAACCCTAGTCTCTGTCATATGATGTAATCATTCGATTCGAGTCCAATGTGAAAATCTAAATAGAAACTCTTTCTATTATTTCACTCTACCATGGCCATGGACTTCTGGACTTGATTCTCATGATCATCATAGGGCTGCTCCTCTACCACCGAGGTAGATAGATTCCATCTTGATGCAATCCAGTTCCTACAATGAACATGCTATAGCCAACATACACCTCAGGGTTCCATATGGCTAGGAGACCGAGTAATGGTGTAGTCAAACTATAACACCCTCAAGGTGAACTGCCGATGCATCTCAGGTCAAAGAACCAGACACACTACTGCAGCATCGAGTCAGTCATTGACGAGAAGGTAGACTTCCTAATGACTACTCGAGGTGGTCACGCTCAGTGCCCTCGTTCTCTAACGAGTACCTGTACTCTCGCTCCAGTGTCTCCACACCGTAGACTCAAGACTCATCTACTAAAAAGAAGCGATTGTATACCAACCTTCCGGATCAATCACCATCCTCATGATGATCCTATGGTCGGGAGCATTTTATGAGTTAATAATGATTATTCATGTCTTAAATTTTTAACTCTTAAAAATATGAATTATCATTACCATTAACTCAAAGGATGTATCACAGACACTAAATACACATATGTGATAGAAAATAACCCATTTTATTGATTTTAGTCAAAATTATAATTTTGGCCCTAGAAGTGTATTACAAGTGTCAACCAATTCTGGCTTCTAGGGCACATATATCTAACAGATCTGGATATGGTAGATTATATATATGAAGGTTGTGAGCAGGTTAACATGAAATCGATCTCTCCTGGTAAGAGAAAATAGCATCCCATTTGCTTCAAACAAATGATGATTCAGGAAGACTTTGATCAAAGCATGATAGAAAATTAAAAATGATTTCTAATGTTTCATTAAATGAATCATCATCATGAGATTGAAAGAGATATAAATATGATACTGGGGTTGACATATTTTTATACCCAGAGTCATATTCAGGATGTTGGAAGATCGAAGGATCTAGTTGCATGGTAATTTTCACTGAAGGATATTTTTGGTATTTTCATCAAAATTTCACATATTTTGATAGTCATGATATGTTGCTAGACGTCAATCATGTCTTGTGGGTTTGATCAAATTAAAATTTTAATTTGATCATTAAATTAGAAAGTGTTCTAAATTAAGTCAAATTGGGTTGGCTAGTTTTGACCTAAATCGGTTTGGTTGAGTTCTAACCAGATTAGGTCAAATCACACCCTGACTCACTACTGGTTAGATGTGGAACCCAATGGGTCACACACAAAGAGAATTGATTAAGGGTCTAATTAGATTAGACCATGTTTGCAAGATTAATATGCTAGCACATATAGCAAACCCTAGCACCAGGATTCGAATTGGATTTGAATCAGCTTCTGATTTGGGCTAATTTAGATCCGATTTGAGCCAAATAGATTTGGTCTTGAGTTGGATTAACCTAGATTGATTGAGCTTCAGATTAAACACCACCTACCAGCATCCCATGCACTAGACAATCTCTCTCTTGCACGTGCAAAGTATTTCTTGCGCAAAGGGCTCTTTGGCGCTTGGAATAAGATGGCGCCTACCTTCTTTGACTTTTCCCATATAGTATGTCGCGTAATTTTTTTAATTGGCATAGATGACATCAGATATAGGGTGCAGAAGAGTCCTTCTATAGATGAAAGACTTCTTTTTTCTTTTTAAGTTTTTGCCCATGATATTTTTGTCACCCAAGACCCCTTGCCGCCGAAGACTCCATGTCGCCTACTTCTCCTTGACGTCTCTTGGACCAAGTCAAAGTTTCTTGGGACTTTGACTATTCAAAAATTATCTCCATGCCTTCTTGCTGATTGGGCATCCCTTTTTAAAGCCAATGGATGGATTTGTATCATGATCTAATGGATAAAAAGAGAGGCACCAAAGATGATGCATTGCGACTCTTCGTAAAAACTTACGTAGAATTAGTCCAAGAGTCCTTCTACTTTAAGGCACCTCTTGGACTAAGTCTATATCTCATTTTAAATGGCACTGATGAGGCATGTGAGATTGGCTGATGGGGCGTGAGAAATGGATAAGGAAAGGGTGTGAGATTTTTGTTGGCATCCTTATGTACATTATAAATAAGGGTGCGCATCAAGAGTCCGGGAGTGTGTGAAAACATTATCTTTTCTTTCTTACAAAGAGTTTCTTTTTGTCCAATTTTCTTTCTTCCCTTCTCTTTTCTAGACCTTATCTTTATAGGGACAAGAAGTCATCTTAAGACTAAGAGATTAAGAAGGAAAATTAAGAAGACAAAAGAAAAAGAAAGATAGATAAGGAGAGGCAAGGAAGGTGACATAAAGGCTTAAGAAGGTCTTGCCCTTATAATTATAGTTCTTATTATTAGAACTTTAATTATATAAATCAGAGGTGTTGGTGTCCTGATCAAGTCTCTATGTGGATCAACATTGGAGGGTGAACATGTGGGCACCTAGTGGAAACCCTGATGGTCTGCTACCAGTGATCAGGGTCAATTTAGAGTTTAGCGATAAGAGGTATGTTCTAATACTTTTTCTTATATTACAATTGCATGTTATATGATTTAATTATATAATGAGGTGGTCCTAGGGTTTGGGTTTGGTTTATTTGATTTCATATTTTTGCTTTGAAATCCATGCTTTCGCACTGTACACCAAATCCATCAAATTCTCCATGCTGAACCTCTTCAGCATCATATCAATGTACATGGATTAGAACAATCCAAGCAATCTTTTAGATCTATCCCTATAGATTTTCATCCCTAGAATGTAGGATGCTTCTCCCAAGCCCTTCATGGAGAATTGCGAGGATAGCCAAATTATTATTTTTTGTAGGGCAGGGATGTTATTCTCGATCAAGAAAATATCATACACATACAGTACAAGAAATACAACTACAGAATCGTTAGCCCATTTATACACGAAGGGTTCTTCTCCATTCTTAATCATCTTATCAAAATGCATAAAACTGTGGGTTACCCATACAACTACAGACACCCACCCTTCCTCTAGCACCAATTATGTTGGTGCAGAAAATTATAGACGTCGGAAAGAGCTGGAGTTAGAGAAGATGAGGTCGTCGTCAGGACCTACAAAATAAGTCTAGACCGAAGGTGAGGATGGCTCCAGTAGGATCCTTCGATGGTCAAGTCAGCTCTTTGATCAACAAAAATAAAGCACTCAGTGGAATTTTAGCAATTCTTAAGCTTAGAGAGAAAATATATCTGGAGGATCTCTTACATAGGGAGAGCTCGTAACAAACTGATGGTGACAGCCGTAACTACCTATTAGTAGGCCATTCGGGGATACATGAAGTTTGTTACAAAGAATGGTGTTCGTTGTCGTAACTTGCTAGTCCGTTGGAGATTAATAGTTGTAATTCGATCAGGACTATTATGCCCATAAGCAAATGGTTAATAGTGAAGAGCTCTACATCCCAATAGTTCTGGAGAGGTTTGGCCATTTTTGATGTTGTTCGTAGGTTGACGGATATTTACTGAGTCAAAAGTTGAACTTGTGTAGATCATAAGGACCTTTTGCTAGCTCTGGCTTGCACACCCAAGGTTCTTAGCATAGGAATGCCAAGATCGGCCACTTACAGCAAGATATAGAAGTTCGTTTGAGGAGAAGATTTGTCGATCCAAAACTTTTGTCATGAGACCTCAATTATAATGATGAGATTTGGCTTGATAGAGATCCGGTTGAAAAGGAGTTCAGTCAGCTTCAAGGATGGCTGGGCTGGACTACGTAGGGATCAAATACTTAGCCGAATACGTAGATAACTGCTTAGATGACTATTTTCACTATTCATGTTTATTTGGATGAGGTTCAAGATATCCTTTAGGTTTTACAGTTATCTGAAAGATCTGATGGTCAAAACTGAGAAGATCGTCCAGCATACATGAGATGAAGGTCAGCCATCCTAGAGTAAATTGGAGCTAGAATTCATACTGGTTGAAGTTTGGTCATAGTCACCACCGTCAGATGGGATTGCTTCGAGGTTAGGCATCTTGCCGAACTTCGATAGGAGTGAATTTAACACCAACATAAATAATAAATAAAACAAAAATGTTGATCATGTCAATATCGTACGAAAAACTAGATCTAATCTAGTAAGTGAAAGAGATCATATCTCTTTTACCTTTTGTAAGTCAGGATCATCACTTACTGATTTGAGGCTGTGGTTGTCGTTTCAAGGTGCACACGCATTCATCCTCTATGAAAAGTTCAAATGAAGCTTTGATTTTAATCCAAAGTTTAGTAACTGGAAATTAGCATAGTGTGCTAGCACTGTGCTAATCCGTTTTTGCTACTTGATCATGAATCTCCTTCTTCAAATAACTTGGACTCTCTAAGGACCAAAGGAAAAGATGGGAGGATCTAAGAGAGGTCTTCTTCCTCACGATTTTCTCTCAAAAGATGGTGGAAGAAGTTGTAAAACTAAAACCTATAGAAGACCCTTCTTCTTTATTTCTTTCCTCTCACCTGGACACTAGAATTTGTGTACTTACAATAGCACATGCCCAAGACCCTCTTGCACCCAAGGAACCCATGCCCAAAACCCTCTCTCTCTGATGTATGTGCTATAAAAAAATCATGCCCAAAGGCCTCTTAAATAGAGAGAAATAGGAGAATCCTTATCTAGGTCAAACACCTAGAAAGGAATATCTAAATTGGACAGGGATTGGGGCACCCAACTCTTGGGCGGCTCCTCCTTATTCTTTGGTGTGGATACCCAGCAATTAGCACACAACCTTTCCTTTGTTCCACCAAAAATAATCAGGTTGATAGGCACTACAAAAAGATAGAGTTTTGGTTTTGTCAAACTCTATCAAATAGAGTTTGAAATCAAAACTACTTCCTAGTTTTGACATGGTATAAAACAAACTTCCATCTAAGAAATAGGAGATGCAAGGGGGTGCATGTTGGCTCTTGTGCATGAGAGGTTTCATGCAAAAACATAAGGGAAGGGGCATGGGAGGCTAGTGAAGGAACTACCGCAGGATCGACCTTATAGGATCAGATCATTTAGTAGAATTTTAAAATTTTTAAGATAGATCTGAGAGTTCTTAGATCTGATTAGATATATTTAAAATATAAAAATATAAAAATAAAAATATGCTAGCATATACTACTTGATTTGGGTGAATTGTTCACCCATAGTGATGATCCTGATGTTGTTCGAGGTTCTGATGTTAGCCGTGTACATGCCTGACCTCTACCAGCATCCACTTAGATTAAATCTAGAGGTCTTCTCCTTCTAGATTTGGTCTCAAAATATCAGATCTAGAACTTCTCTAGTGCACCTTCGATCTGATCTCTGGTAGTAGATTGATCATCACATGAATGGGACCTCCTTGACTCGATCTTTGCAATAGTAGCACATCAACTCTTGAATGGCTGATTCACCCAATCATTGTGCATGGAGAAGAGGGAGAGGAGGAGGGAGAGGGGATGTGGAGGAAAGATAGAGGGGTAGAGTGTGGGCATGGCCAATTGGAATTACCAAAACCCTTGGGCAGCACTTCTATTCATGCATATTAACTAGAACCCTAGAGTCCTAGGGCTTTAAGCAACCAATTTGCTTAAAGCAGGACTCTCTCAAGCCTCCCACACCCACTTCTTATTTCTCCTTATTTTTGTCACATAAAATAAAAGGAAATATGGCACCACATTATCGGATAATGGGGAGTTGGTGTAGAGATAAAATTTTCTAAGGTGTTTGAACTTTTTCAAATGCCTTGACCCATTCAAACACTTTGAATGGATAAACCTCATGTATATCCACTAAGGATACATGCCAAGAGAGGCATGCACCCTCCTCTCCCATGCAAATCACTTGTGGGTACATGCCCCAAGATAATCTACAGGAGGTGCACGCTCCTTTCCTTCTTTCCTATAAAGATAGGGTCAAAGTGACCCTTGTCCTGATGCCCCTTGCATGAGACTAGGACAAGCCCTGATCTCATTAGAACAAGCCTTGATCTGATCAAGACAAAGTCCAGTTAGACTAGGACAAACCTATACAAGGTTTTTGGATGAGCCAAATCAGATTTGATGGAGTCTTGACCAACCAAGAAATCTATAGAAGGAGAAAATCAGGTCCAATCATGTGCTAGCATGATTTTCTTAAACCTGATTGGATCTAATCCAAATCAATCGAACCATGTTGGTCTAATTAATGACATCCAACCCAAATCCTTATTTGTGTGATTTAGTTAAGTTTAATTCTATATAGCAATGGCACATATCATGATATCCATCATTAACATCATCAAAATACCTTTTGATAGACCATAACTCTTCTGATTCATCCAATTAGAATCGTTGATCATCAAGATAATTCTAATTGATCCTAAAATCCACTAGTGACACCTATCAGTATGTGGTGGCAGTCTATAAGAATCGAATATGAACCTTTCGGTGCAGCTAACTATGTGATTAGATTCTTCTATCACAAGCCTCGATAGGATCTAGGTCAAGGTGAACTCATCAGATCCAATACCTATCATATGAATAAATCATTTGATTGAAGTCCATTATAAAATTCTAATGAAACTTCTTTCTATTTTTTCATACTGCCATGGCCATGGGCTTTAGGACTCATCTCATGATCATCAAAAGACTACTCCTCTATCAAAATTGATAGATCCCATCTTGGTGTGATCGAATTCCTATAATAAACATGTTACAGTCAACATACACCTCAGGATTCTAAATGATCAGAAGATCGAGTTATGGTGTAGTCAAACTATAACACACTCAAGGTGAACTATCGATCTACCTCAGATCAAAGAACTAGTCACATGACTGCAACATCGAGCTAGTCATCGACGAGAAGGTAGACTCCCTTATGACTGCTCGAGGTACTCATGCTCAGTGCTCTTGTTCTCAATAAGTATTTGTACTCTCACTCTGGTGTCTCCATACTATAGATTTAAGACTCATCTATCCAATGAAAATGATCATACACCAATCTTTCAGATCGATCATCATCCTCATGATGATCCTATGATCGAAAGCAGTTTATGAGTTAATTATGATAACACATGCCTCAAATTTTCAACTCTTGAGAATATGTATTATCATATCTATTAACCTAATGGATGTATCACAGACACTTTATACATGAATGTGATCAAAAAAAATTTTTTATTAATTATAAGTTAAAATTATAAAAATACTCCTAGAAAGTATTTACAAGTGTTGGTCAATTTGGCTTCCAGGGCACACATCTAACAAACTCCTACTTGACCTAAAGCCAATTGGCTACAAATCTAACTTTCATTTTCTCAAGATGGGCTTTGATTTTTTGTTGGCTCAAAGGCTTCGTTAGTGCATCGATTGCATTATCGATGGTGTCGACACTCTTGACCTCGACGTATCCCTTCTCGAGGTAAGATGGAACTGCCGCTCAATGTGCTTGGACTTTTGGTGAGATCTCGGCTCCTTAGCTAGTGCTATGGCACCATTATTATCGTAGTATAGAAGAATGACATCTGATGGCATCACTCCAAGCTCTGCAATGAACTTCTTGAACCATATTGCTTTCTTTATAGCTTTCAAGGTAGTGATATATTCTACTTCCATGGTGGATTCTGCTATCACCATCTGCTTGGAACTCTTTCAGCTTACAACACCATCATTGCATAAGAACAGACTACCAGATGTTGACTTTTGATCATCTATGTTAGACATAAAGTCTAAGTTTGTATACCCCTAGACCTGGAGTTCTCTGTTACCAAAGACAAGAAACATATCCTTAGTTCTTCTCAAGTACTTAAGGATACATTTCATAAAAGTCCAATGCTCTTCACCTGGATTCGACTGATACCGACTAGTGACACTCACAGCATGGGCAATATCAGGTCATGTACATAGCATGGCATACATGAGGCTCCCAATTGCCAAAGCATAAGGGATTTTTCTCATGCATTCAATTTCTTTTGATGTGTTGGGATATATCTTTTTAGAGAGATGAATGCCATGTCTAAAGAGCACAAGTCCCCTCTTAGAGTTTTCCATACTAAACCTTTTCAGCACCTCCTCTATGTACATCTTCTATGAGAGATCTAGTATCCTTTTCGATCTATCCCTATAGATCTTAATCTCCAAAATGAAGGATGTTTCTCCTAGGTCTTTCATAAAAACTCTTTAGATAACCACACTTTGATCGAGGTCAACATGGGAATATCATTTCCAATCAAGAGGATGTCATCAACATACAATACAAGAAAGACAACAGCACTCCCACTGACCTTTTTGAATACATAGGATTCTTCCTCATTCTTGATGAAATCAAATGATTTGATTACATTATTAAAAGAGTATTCTAGCTCTGAAATGCTTGCTTGAGTCCATAGATGGATCTTTGTAGCTTGCAGACCTTGTGATCACTATCACCATAAGTGAAACCAAGTGGCTATTCTATATAGATATTTTTCTCAAGATATCTATTTAGAAATGTTGTTTTCACATCTATCCCCCATATTTTGTAATCAAAATATACTATGATAGCAAGCAATGTGTAGATAGATTTAAGCATGGCCACTAGCGAGAAGGTATCCTGATAGTCAATGCCTTCACATTGACTATACCCTTTCACCACTAATCTTGCTTTAAATGCCTCCACATTCCCATCAGCACCTATCTTTCTCTTGAAGATTCATTTATGCCTAATAGGTACAATACTTTTAAGTGGATCTACCAAGATCTAGACTTGGTTCGAGCGTATTGAGTCAATTTCTAAGTTTATTGCCTCTCACCATTTTTTGGAGTCAATATCTGATATCGTCTCATCATAGGTTTTGGGATCATCATCATGAATCCCATTTTCCATGAAAAATATTTTCTCTACATCCTCTAAAATAATATTTAAGTACCTCTCAAGAGGACGAAAAATCCTATTTGACCTATGAGGTAGAGGAGGGAGTGTGTGAATTAGCTCAGACCGATCTGGTTCATGAGGTTTCTTAGCTTGTTGCTTTTTGAATACTTTCTTCTCAAGCCTAATCTATCTTCCAATGCTACCATCTTGAATAAATTATTTTTCAAAAAAAATTGCATATCGACTCACAATCATAATGTGGTCTTTTAGAAAATAGAAGTAATATCCTAATGACTCTTTAGAATATCCAATGAATCGAGCTCTAAGGAACCTAGATTCTAACATGTCCACCTGCTATCTCTTGATATAGGCTAGACAATCTCAAATTCTGAGATAACTTAGACTTGACTTCTTATCATGCCATATCTCATATGGTGTGATAAGAATGATTTTAGATGGAACCCTATTTAGTAAGTAAATTGCTGTCATTAAACAATATCCCCAAAGAAACTTGAAAAGATCTATGAAGCTCATCATGAATTGGACCATATTTAATACGGTTCAGTTTCTCCATTCTAAAATCTCGTTGAGTTGAGACATTCTAGATAGAGTTCACTGTGAGACTATGCCATTTTTTATGAGATAGTCTATAAGTTTTTGACTAAGGTATGCGCCTCTTTGATCTGACCAAAAAATTTTAGTGGACTTTTTGGTTTATTTTTCCACTTCATGCCTGAATTTTTTGAACTTTTCAAAGGCTTCAAACTTATGTCGCATCAAGTACATATATCCGTACCAAGATAAATCATTAATAAAGGTAATGAAGTAGATAAACCCATCTCTGACTGGCACATCGAATGGGCTGCACGCATTTATATGTATCAGGATAAGTAATTTTGTGGTCCTTGATAAGTACCACACATCTGTAAGTACCAAGGTAAGGAACAAATTCATAAATCATGGAAAAGATATAAGAAACTTCTTAGAAAATATCCACACCATGGACTATCTAAGTGGTAAATTGTCCAAGCTTTCTATGAGAGTTTAGGAGACCAATACAGATAAATGATAGATGCATCCTGTGGAGGTGCATTCATGAGCAAAAGTGAGGATGAAGCTTATGCCTTGTTTGAAAATCTAAGTGAAAACTCGATTAACCATGCTTCATTATCCTCTTATGAAAGATCAATTTTTCATCAAAAATGGGCAAGAATGTATGAATTCAAATATCCAAAATCAAGTTCTAAGACTGACATGAACCTAATAAATAAAGTCGATCTTCTTGCCTAAAAATTATTTTAATTCCTAAACCTAGGTCAACAATCTCCTACACAATACACACCACCTTTTAATTATCAAGAGATTTATTCTATTTGTGCTAGCCTAACCCATGATGTGAGTGAATGTCCAATGGCTACACAGTTCCCACTCTTCATCCAAGAACAAGTCAAGCTACTCAAGGCTACTCCAAACTAGTTATTGACCCATTTTCAAATACATATAACCCAGGCTGGAGAAACCATCCTAATTTTTCTTGAAAACTATAACAAACCCAGGCTCAGACCCAAACACCACCAGCGTAAAATTATTAGAATAGACCCCAATACCAGAACTATGCCTATAACAGAGGTTAGCCTAGTCAGCCTTCTCAGCCACCATATTATAATCAGCCCTCAGACCCATCTCTTCAACCGACCAATCTAGCTAATGATAGATTTAACTAGTTGTAACAATTAATCCTATCTCAACAATAATTAATTCTGAATCAACAATAATCCATCACAAGGCTAGAAGCTCAAATAGGATAATCAGCTAAGTCGAGTATGAGAAGAAAACCAGGTCATTTACTAAGCCAATTGATTACAAATCCCAAAAATAATCCACCCAATGTCCATCAACTACCTGGATTAAGTCATCAATCTATCATCCCACCTAAGAATCCTCAATTAGAGAATGCTAATGCAATTTCTAAACTTCAATGTAGTAGGATTCTTAAGGACCCATACCAAGATCAGGTGATAGAGGCTAGTACTGATGCTAGCCAAAAAAAAAATTTAGAAGAAGAGGTTAGTACCAAAACTAACTATAAAGAAGAATCTAAGCCTAGATCTAGTACTGATACTGGTTCTAATGAGATTGATAAAGAAAAGAGAAGAATAGATGAGTTATCCGAGATATATAAATCCAAAACCCCATTCCCTCAAGCCTTAGAAGCAGGCTCTTCCCATAAAAAGCAAGAAATATGTAATGAGGAGCTAATGAAACTATTTAAATAAGTGCATATTAATTTATCCCTCCTCGATGCAATTCAACATGTCCTGGCTTATGCTAAATTTCTCAAAGAACTTTGTACTCAAAAGTGTGAGCCACAAACTACTAAAAGAATTATGCTATCTGAGAATGTAAGTGCAGTCTTGTTAAATCCATTGCCTCAGAAGATGAAAGACCTTGGTGCTCCATTAATTTCATGTGTTATAGGAGGCATTGTTAGATATATGTGCCCTAGAAGCCAGAATTGGCTGACACTTGTAATACACTTCTAGGGGCAAAATTGTAATTTTGACTATAATTAATGAAATGGGTTATTTTCTATCACATATGTGTATTTAGTGTCTGTGATACATCCTTTGAGTTAATGGTAATGATAATTCATATTTTCAAGAGTTGAAAATTTAAGACATGAATAATCATTGTTAACTCATAAACAGCTCCCGACCATAGGATCATCACGAGGATGGTGATTGATCCGGAAGGTTGGTGTACGATCGCTTCTCTTTAGTAGATGAGTCTTGAGTCTACGGTGTGGAGACACCGGAGCGAGAGTACAGGTACTCGTTAGAGAACGAGGGCACTGAGCGTGACCACCTCGAGTAGTCATTAGGAAGTCTACCTTCTCGTCAATGACTGACTCGATGCTGCAGTAGTGTGTCTGGTTCTTTGACCTGAGATGCATCGGCAGTTCACCTTGAGGGTGTTATAGTTTGACTACACCATTACTCGGTCTCCTAGCCATATGGAACCCTGAGGTGTATGTTGGCTATAGACATGTTCATTGTAGGAACTGGATTGCATCAAGATGGGATCTATCTACCTCGGTGGTAGAGGAGTAGCCCTATGATGATCATGAGAATCAAGTCCAGAAATCCATGGCCATGGTAGAGTGAAATAATAGAAAGAGTTTCTATTTAGATTTTCACATTGGACTCGAATCGAATGATTACATCATATGACAGAGACTAGGGTTTGACGAGTTCACCTTAACCCTAATCTGATCGGGGCTCAAGATAGAAGAACTTAATCACACAGGTAGCTGCACCAAGAGGTTCGCATTCAGCTCTGATGGGTTGCCACCATATACTGCTAGGTGTCACTGGTGGATTTTGGGAGCAATTAGAATGATTTAGATGATCGATCATTCTAGCTGTTCGAATCAGAAGAGTTCTGATCCATCGAAAGGAGTTTCGATGATGTCTATGATAGAGATCATGACATATCCCATTACCATACAGAACTGAACCTAACTGGGTCACACAAACAAGGGTTTGAATCTGGTGATCATCAATTGAACTGATCTAGTTCAATTGATCTGAATGAGATTCAATTAGGTTCAAGGAAATCGTGCTAGCACTCGATTGAACCTAACGTTCTTCTTTTACTATCATAAATAAGTTGTCCTGACTGAGCCAAAGGAGTTTGTGCTCAATCAGAGGCCTTCATATGGTCTGACTGGAGGTTGTCCAAGTCAGAATAGGTTGTCTTATTTGTAAGACATTACCTGCCATTTTTGGTCACCTGCCATTTCTTGTTCTTTGACTTTGGTCAAAAGTCTACCGTTGACTGGTCAAACGTTGACCATTGACCCTTTGACTTTTGACCACATGTCATGCACCTATTGGAGAGCTGGTGGGGGCCTTGTCCCCCTGCCAGAACCTGGCAAGGAGAAGGGCGCACGCCAAGGGTGGCGTGAGCCCAAGTAGGAGGCGCCTAGGAGTCCTTGTTGGACAAGGACTCCACCTCCCTTTTGGATTCCAATCAGAGTTCTACTAAGAATCCAGTTTGACTGGTCTTAGGCGCCCTCTAAGGAGGAATCCAGGGGTCTCTATTCCAACCAATCAGATTTAGATCTGATTTCACAAAGGGTTGTGATTGGTTGAGAGGAAGAGGAGTTGGATCACAAGAGGTCTATAAATAAGACCCTGCGCCCAACCCTAATCCTAAGTGAATTCAATAGAGATTTCCCACGTCCCCAAGGCTGCCTCTCCCCTCCTTCTCCATGCCATACTCTCTTCTCCCCTTGCTCTCCACGTCCAAAAGTGTTTTGGACTTAGTTTGGTGCGATTCAGATCAAGGAAAGGCGATCAAAAGCAAGAAGGCTGCGCTGCTGCAAAAGGACGACTGCAGATCTTCAAAAGAGTTTTGAAGATCCTCCAGATCAGATCCAGATCTGATTTTTGGAGGTGTGATAGAGAAGAAGAGGATCTCCAGATCCAACCCGAGTGGATACCGGTAGAGGCCAGGCGCTTGCGTGGCTAAGATCCAGAACCTTCCGCTGCAATCAGGATCATCTACAGGGTAATAGGATTACCCAAATCAGGTAAATTAAATTTGATTTAATTTATCTTATTTTATTTTATTTATTAAAATAATAAGAATCAGATCTGAAACATATCAAGATCTGATTGAGATCAAGAGAAAATTTTTGAAATATATCTCTTGATCTAATCAGATCTGGACGAACCTGGACCGGGAAATCAGGATTTCCCTTCAACTGGTATCAGAGCCATGGTTCTAAAATTGTTTAGATCTGATTTTAATTTTATTTTAATTAGAAAATAAAGTGATTTCAGATGTCACATGAGATGTGATCAGATCTGAAATCAGAAAAAATTAAAATTAAATGATTTGGATCTAAGAACATGAAGATATGCATGACTAGTTCTAGAATAGAATAGTTCTATAGAATAGTTTTGCATGTCTTTGATTTAATCTGATTAAATCATATTTTAGATCTTCTTATTTACTATTTTCTGATATTATAAGTGTTATAATAACATCTGATAAACAGCAAATAAAAATTATTTAATTTTAAATATCATATGAGATATGATAGATGCATGACTAGACTAGTTGTAGAATAGTTCTACATAATTGTCTAGATTAGAATTTATTTTGATTAGATCAATTTAAATCTAATTTTTTAGATTATTATGTGATAATTTAGATCTGAAAACATGCATGATTTGATACATGAGATGTATGCAAAATATGCCTTGATTAGATCTAAATTTGTATATGAGATATATGATATAGATCTATAACTGTTTTGTAGATTTACATGTTCCTGATTAAGGCGTTCCTCTTGGCCGTCCGGTCATAAGAACGAAGAAGGGTTTAAAGGCCCTCTCTTCCCATTCGATGGGGTGTTCTTATGACGTGTAGGGGTGCTGCGTGTTCGTCCTTAATCAGAAACCCAAAACTTACTTTCTGCAAAACCCTAGATCCTGAAACCCTAGGATTTATTGTGCATATTTTGTTTATGAACCCAACTTAATTAAGAATTAAGTTTATGGAATATTAATTAGGTCTAAAATTGAGAATTTCAGATCTAAGACATATTCATAATACTGGGTTCGGGCTTGGGTAGCTCAATTAGGTCTAAGCGGTTGATCAAACCGAATCAAGAGTTGGTTAGATGGGATCAACAATGCTTAAATTGACCAGCCTAATAGGATTAAGTCTGGGTCAAGATCGAGTCACGATCAAGCAAGACCTAATTAGGCTCAGAGGTTAGAGTCTGGATTGTAGGCTAACCCAATTGGTTCTGACTCAACAATTTGGTGTCTAAGGTAAGTTTGGCACAGACGACCGACTGGTTTTTAATTGGAAGCTACTCGACCTGAATGCGTTCTTGTGCGAGTTAACGGCATATTCCTTCCACCGGTCTCACTTACCTGGCCATATCTGTTGACACAGTTCTGATCTGAGGTGGTCAATAATCCGAGCTGACCCATGCCACTAGGTTAGTCATAATTGTTATGACTAAGCCAAGTCTAGTTTAATGAGACCTGAATCAATTCTCCCTAAGAAAAGATTAAGTCCGAGGTCTTCCACCATTGTAGACATGCGGGCCCTTCCCGGGGTTGATTGTTCTCGGCTGGATACAGTGGCTCAGTTGCACCGGGAAGACGCAACCATGTCTATTAGGCATTGGATGCTATGGGCTGGAGGATGAGTTGGGCTCAATATTCCGGATACGGTGAGAGAC
>QRFJ01001451.1:26290-320384 GCA_006176705.1 Cocos nucifera
ATCGCTTCTCTTTAGTAGATGAGTCTTGAGTCTACGGTGTGGAGACACCGGAGCGAGAGTACAGGTACTCGTTAGAGAATGAGGGCACTGAGCGTGACCACCTCGAGTAGTCATTAGGAAGTCTACCTTCTCGTCAATGACTGACTCGATGCTGCAGTAGTGTGTCTGGTTCTTTGACCTGAGATGCATCGGCAGTTCACCTTGAGGGTGTTATAGTTTGACTACACCATTACTCGGTCTCCTAGCCATATGGAAACCCTGAGGTGTATGTTGGCTATAGCATGTTCATTGTAGGAACTGGATTGCATCAAGATGGAATCTATCTACCTCGGTGGTAGAGGAGCAGCCCTATGATGATCATGAGAATCAAGTCCAGAAGTCCATGGCCATGGCAGAGTGAAATAATAGAAAGAGTTTCTATTTAGATTTTCACATTGGACTTGAATCGAATGATTACATCATATGACAGAGACTAGGGTTTGACGAGTTCACCTTAACCCTAATCTGATCGGGGCTCAAGATAGAAGAACTTAATCACACAGGTAGCTGCACCAAGAGGTTCATATTCAGCTCTGATGGGTTGCCACCATATACTGCTAGGTGTCACTGGTGGATTTTGGGAGCAATTAGAATGATTTAGATGATCGATCATTCTAGCTGTTCGAATCAGAAGAGTTCTGATCCATCGAAAGGAGTTTCGATGATGTCGATGATAGAGATCATGACATATCCCATTACCATACAGAACTGAACCTAACTGGGTCACACAAACAAGGGTTTGAATCTGGTGATCATCAATTGAACTGATCTAGTTCAATTGATCTGAATGAGATTCAATTAGGTTCAAGGAAATCGTGCTAGCACTCGATTGAACCTAACGTTCTTCTTTTACTATCATAAATAAGTTGTCCTGACTGAGCCAAAGGAGTTTGTGCTCGAATCAGAGGCCTTCACTATGGTCTGACTGGAGGTTGTCCAAGTCAGAAAAGGTTGTCTTATTTTGTAAGACAATTACCTGCCATTTTTGGTCACCTGCCATTTCTCGTCCTTTGACTTTGGTCAAAAGTTGACCTTTGACTGGTCAAATGTTGACCATTGACACTTTGACTTCTTGTCCACATGTCATGCACCTATTGGAGAGCTGGTGGGGGCCTTGTCCCCCTGCCAGAACCTGGCAAGGAGGAGGGCGCACGCCACCCTTGGCGTGTGCCCAAGTTGGAGGCGCCTAGGAGTCCCTTGTTGGACAGGGACTCCATCTCCTTTTTGGATTCCAATTAGAGTTCTCCTAAGAACCAACTTTGACTGGTCTTAGGCACCCTCTAAGGAGGAATCCAGGGGACTCTATTCCCACCAATCAGATTTAGATCTGATTTCACAAAGGGTTGTGATTGGTTGGGAAGAAGAGGAGTTGGATCACAGCTAGTCTATAAATAAGACCCTGCGCCCAACTCAAATTAAGATTGAAAGAATTGAAATCCCATGCCCCAAGGCTGCCTCTCCCCTCTTCCTCCATGCCAAACCCACCTTCTCCCTCTCCTCTCCATGTCCAAAAGTGTTTTGGATCTTGGTTGGTGCAATCCAGATGAGAGAAAGGCGACTGAAAGCTAGAAGGCTGCGCTGCTGCAAAGGACAACTGCTGATCTTCGAAAAGAGTGTTTTGAAGATCCTCCAGATCAGATCCAGATCTAATTTTTGGAGATGTGATAGAGAAGAAGAGGATCTCCAGATCCAACCGAGTGGATACCGGTAGAGGCCAGGCACTTGCGTGGCTAGATCCAGAACCTTCCGCTGCTTACAGGATCATCAACGGGTAATAGGATTACCCACTTCAAGGTAAATTAAATTTGATTTAATTTATCTAAATTTTATTTTAATTATTAAAATAATAAGAATTAGATCTAAAATATTCTAGATCTGATTAGAATCAAAGAAAAAATTTTTTAAAATATATCTCTTGATCTGATCAGATCTGAACGAACCTGGTCCGGAAAATCAGAATTTTCCTTCAACTGGTATCAGAGCCAAGGTTCTAAAAGTATTTAGATCTGATTTTTAAATTTATTTTAATTAGAAAATAAGTGATTTTAGATGTCACATGAGATGTGATCAGATCTGAAATCAGAAAAAATTAAAATTAAATAATTTGGATCTAAGATTAGAAAATATGCATGACTAGTTCTAAAATAGAATAGTTCTATAGAATAGTCTTGCATGTTTTCAATTTAATTTGATTAAATCATATTTTAGATCTATTTATTTACTATTTTTTGATATTATAATGGTTATAATAATATCTAAAAAATAGCAAATAAAAATTATTTAATTTTAAACATCATATGAGATATGATTGATGCATGTCTAGACTAGTTGTAGAATAGTTCTACATAATTATCTAGATTAGAATTTATTTTGATTAGATCAATTTAAATCTAATTTTTTAGATTATTATGAGATAATTTAGATCTGAAAAATATGCATGATTTGATACATGAGATGTATGCAAAATATGCCATGATTAGATCTAATTTGTATATGAGATATATGATATAGATCTAAAACTATTTTGTAGTATTACATGTTCCTGATTAAGGCGTTCCTCTTGGCCGTCCGGTCATAAGAACGAAGAAGGGTTTAAAGGCCCTCTCCTTCCCATTCGATGGGGTGTTCTTATGACGTGTAGGGGTGCTGCGCATTCGTCCTTAATCAGAAACCCAAAACTTACTTTCTGCAAAACCCTAGATCCTGAAACCCTAGGATTTATTGTGCATATTTTGTTTATGAACCCTACTTAATTAAGAATTAAGTTTATGAAATATTAATTAGGTCTAAAATTGAGAATTTCAGATCTAAGACATATTCATAATACTGGGTTCGGGCTTGGGTAGCTCAATTAGGTCTAAGCGGTTGATCAAACCGAATCAAGAGTTGGTTAGATGGGATCAACAATGCTTAAATTGACCAGCCTAATAGGATTAAGTCTGGGTCAAGATCGAGTCACGATCAAGCAAGACCTAATTAGGCTCAGAGGTTAGAGTCTGGATTGTAGGCTAACCCAATTGGTCCTGACTCAACAATTTGGTGTCTAAGGTAAGTTTGGCACATACGACCGACTGGTTTTTAATTGGAAGCTACTCGACCTGAATGCGTTCTTGTACGAGTTAATGGCATATTCCTTCCACCGGTCTCACTTACCTGGCCATATCTGTTGACACAGTTCTGATCTGAGGTGGTCAATAATCCGAGCTAACCCATGCCACTAGGTTAGTCATAATTGTTATGACTATGACAAGTCTAGTTTAATGAGACCTGAATCAATTCTCCCTAAGAAAAGATTAAGTCTGAGGTCTTCCACCATTGTAGATGTGCGGGCCCTTCCCGGGGTTGATTGTTCTCGGCTGGATACAGTGGCTCAGTTGCACCGGGAAGATGCAACCATGTCTATTAGGCATTGGATGCTATGGGCTGGAGGATGAGTTGGGCTCAATATTTCGGATACGGTGAGAGACTCAATTAGGAACCCAGTCTATGCAAATGGTGGGTCTGACTTAACTAAGGAGTGGATCAATATTTCCGGATACGGTGAGATTCATGAATTAGAGACCAAGTTTGGGTGCACCATGATTAGAGAATCATTGAACAAGAGTTGTTCACTCATTGGCTAACCCATCACCAATAACTGTTAGGTGAGGTGATGAGTCAGTTGGTGAGACCGCACCACCCACTAGAAATCATTAATCATGGAGATTTTCGCATCTCTACAGAGGGAGTGTAGGGATCCGAGAAAATAGTGGGAGCTAATTTGTTTAAAAATAAAATTCCTAAACAAATTGGTCAAGTCATAATTACAGTATCTAACTAGAATCTTTGACTCTCTATAGGAAAATGTCTGCGTCCAACCCATTGGCACGTATCCTGGACACACATAGACTGACTGGACCCAATTATAAAGATTGGCTCAGGAACTACAAAATTGTTTTGGGTTCAGAGAAGTTAACCCATGTATTTGGACCAGGACCCTCCCACCTTACCAGCCCGTCCATCCACTGAACAGAGAGCATCTCTGAAAAAATGGATAGACGAAGATAATAAGGCCAGATATTACATGTTGGGCTCGATGTCTGATGAGCTCCAGTGCCAACATGAAGATATCGGGACTGCTCGCCAAATGTTGGCTCACCTATAGGAGATGTTTGGTGAACAGAGTCGCACAGCCAAATATCAAGTCACGAAATGACTTTTTAAGGCTAAGATGCATGATGGGCAGTCAGTCCAAGATCACTGTCTGATGATGATCAAGGACATGGAAGAGCTTGAGAAGCTCGGTGTGAAGTTAGACTTGGATCTGCAGAATGATATTATTCTGCAATCCTTGACTGATGCATATGGGCAATTCATCATGAATTACCACATGCATAAACTTCAAAATTCCTTGGCCGAATTAATGAATATGCTGGTCACCGCTGAGCTTTCTATGAAAGGTTCTAAAGGCTCAGTTCTTGCTATGGAACAGGACTTCTTCCAAAAGAAAGTCTTATGGAAAGAAAAAGAAGTCTGTGAAAAAGCAGAAAGGTGGAAGGAGCAAAGAAGAAGAAGGCAGAGCTGAAGATGAAAGCTGCTGTTAAAGGAAAGTGTTTCCATTGCAACAGCGACGGCCACTTGGAAGCGGAACTGCCCTACTTACCTGGCCACCCTAAAGAACAAGAAGGAAGGTCCTTCTGGAGGTATGCTCGTTATTGAGTCTAACCTTATGATTTCTTCTGCATCCAGTTGGGTGCTTGACTCTGGTTCTAGTGCTCATCTGTGCACTTTCATGCAGGGTCTTGAGGATAGCAGGAGGCTGAGGGATGGAGACATGATCCTATGCATCGGTAATGGAGCAAGAGTTGCTACAGTGGTGGTGGAAACATACCCTCTTCGATTACCATCTAGGTTTAGACTTAGTTTTGAAAGACTGTTATTATGTGCCTACAGCTAGTAGGAATTTGATTTTTGTTTCATGCTTAGCACTAGAAGGTTATGTGATTACCTTCTTTAAGGACCATTGTAATATTCTTTATGAAAGAAATAAAATTGCAAATGGTTTTCCTTATTAATGGTCTTTATCAGCTACATATTGATGTACCTATTCTAACTATCGAGCAAAACGTGAATGCCAAACGACCTAGGGATAGTCCAAATGATAGATATCTATGGCACCTGAGATTAGGTCATATAGCAGAAGATAGGATCAACAAATTGGAGAAAAATGGGCTATTGAGTCCATTGACTTTCGAGTCATATCCAACTTGTGAATCTTGTCTTCAAGGCAAAATGACTAAACTTCCTTTTGTAGGACATGGGGAGAGGGCCACAGATCTCCTTGCCCTAGTACATACTGATGTGTGCGGCCCATTTGATGTGCCGGCTAGAGGCAATTTTGTCTACTTCATTACCTTTATCCGATGATCTGTCTAGGTATGGGTATGTGTATCTTATGAGACACAAGTCTGAAGCTTTTGAAAAGTTCAAAGAATTCAGACATGAAGTAGAAAAACAAACTTGGAAAAACCCATTAAGGTTCTTCGATCAGATCGAGGAGGTGAATACCTTAGCCGGGAATTTCTAGACTATCTCAAGGAAAATGGCATAGTCTCTCAATGGACTCCACCAGGAACACCTCAACTCAACGGGGTTTCAGAATGGAGAAATCGGACTCTATTGGATATGGTTCGATCCATGATGAGCTTCACAGACCTCCCTGATTTTCTTTGGGGACATTCATTATTAACTTCAATTTATCTACTGAATAGGGTTCCCTCTAAAACCGTTCCTACCACACCGTATGAGATATGGCATGGTAAGAAACCAAGTCTGAGTCATCTCAGAATTTGGGGTTGTCCGGCTCATGTCAAAAGACAACAAGCGGACAAGTTAGAGTTTAGGTCCTTTAGAGCTCGATTCATAGGATATCCTAAAGAGTCATTAGGATACTATTTCTACATTCCAGAAGACCACAATGTGATTGTGAGTCGACATGCCATCTTTCTTGAAAAATAGTTTATTCAAGATAGCGGCATTGGAAAGCAGATTAAGCTTGATGAGAAAGTCTCACAAGTACAACGAGCTAAGGACCAATTGGAACCAAATCAGGTTGAGCCAATAAGAACACTACCTCCTCCACCTCGTAGATCGGAAAGAGTTTTCCATCCTCCTGAAAGATACTTAGGTATTATTTCAGAGAAAGTAGAGAAAATGTTCCTCGTAGGTAATGGTGCTCATGGTGATGATCCCAAAACCTACAATGAGGCGATATCAGATATCGACTCCGAGAAATGGCTAGAGGCAATGCAGTCAGAAATTGACTCGATGCACTCAAACCAAGTCTGGACCTTGGTAGATCCACCAGAAGGTATAGTACCTATTGGGTGTAAATGGATCTTCAAGAGAAAGATTGGTGCAGATGGAAATGTGGAGACATTCAAGGCTAGACTAGTGGCAAAAGGTTATAGTCAACGTGAAGGCATTGACTATCAGGATACCTTTTTCCCAGTGGCTATGCTAAAATCCATCCGCACATTGCTTGCCATTGCAGCCTATTTCGATTATGAAATATGGCAAATGGATGTGAAAATGGCATTCTTGAATGGATATCTTGAGGAAGATATCTATATGGAACAGCCGCTAGGTTTCACATCCAGTGATATTGATCATAAGGTTTGCAAGCTGCAAAGGTCCATTGCAGCCTATTTTGATTATGAAATATGTCAAATGGATGTGAAAATGGCATTCTTAAATGGATATCTTGAGGAAGATATCTATATGGAACAGCCACTAGGTTTCACATCCAGTGATACTGATCACAAGGTTTGCAAGCTGCAAAGGTCCATATATGGACTTAAGCAAGCATCTCGGAGCTGGAACACTCGTTTCAATGATGTGATCAAAATGTTTGGTTTCATCAAAAATGAAGAGAAACCATGTGTCTTCAAAAAGGTCAGTGGGAGCGCTGTTGTCTTCCTCGTATTGTACGTGGATGACATCCTCCTTATTGGGAATGATATTCCCATGTTGACAACAGTCAAATTATGGTTGTCCAAGGAATTCTCCATGAAAGACCTAGGTGAAGCATCCTTTATTCTAGGAATTAAGGTCTATAGGGATAGACCGAATAGGATGCTAGGACTTTCACAGAAGATGTACATAGAGGAAGTACTAAAGAGGTTTAGTATGGAAAACTCTAAGAGGGGATTAATACCCTTCAGACATGGTATTCATCTTTCCAAGAAGATGTGCCCTAGCACACCTGAGGAAATAGAACGCATGAGCAAGATCCCTTATGCTTCTGCAATAGGGAGCCTCATGTATGCCATGCTATGTACACGACCTGATATAGCCCATGCTGTGAGTGTCACAAGCAGATATCAGTCAAATCCAGGTGAAGAACACTGGACTTCTATGAAATGTATCCTTAAGTACTTGAGAAGAACTAAGGATATGATGTTGGTCTTTGGTAATGGAGAACTCCAAGTCCAGGGATACACAGACTCGGATTTCATGTCCGATGTAGATGATCGAAAGTCGACATCTGAGAGTCTGTTTGTGTGCAATGGTGGTGCTGTCAGCTGGAAGAGTTCCAAGCAAACTGTGATAGCAGATTCCACCATGGAAGCAGAATATATCGCTGCATCAGAGGCTGCAAAGGAAGCATTCTGGTATAAGAAGTTTGCTGCAGAAATTGGAGTAATGCCATCAGATGCCATTCCTCTATACTGCGACAACAATGGCGCCATAGCCCTTGCTAAGGAGCCGAGGTCTCACCAAAAATCCAAGCACATTGAGCGGCGATACCACCTCATCCACGATTACCTCGAGAAGGGTTACGTCGAGGTCAAGAGAGTCGACTCCACAGATAATGTGGCAGACCCACTTACAAAGCCGTTGGGCCAGCAGAAGATCGAAGCCCACCTTGAGAAGATGGGACTTAGACTTGTAGCCAATTGGCTTTAGGATAAGTGGGAGATTGTTAGATATATGTGCCCTAGAAGCCAGAATTGGCTGACACTTGTAATACACTTCTAGGGGCAAAATTATAATTTTGACTATAAATCAATAAAATGGGTTATTTTCTATCACATATGTGTATTTAGTGTCTGTGATACATCCTTTGAGTTAATGGTAATGATAATTCATATTTTCAAGAGTTGAAAATTTAAGACATGAATAATCATTATTAACTCATAAAATGCTCCCGACCATAGGATCATCACGAGGATGGTGATTGATCCGGAAGGTTGGTGTACAATCGCTTCTCTTTAGTAGATGAGTCTTGAGTCTACGGTGTGGAGACACCGGAGCGAGAGTACAGGTACTCGTTAGAGAACGAGGGCACTGAGCGTGACCACCTCGAGTAGTCATTAGGGAAGTCTACCTTCTCGTCAATGACTGACTCGATGCTGCAGTAGTGTGTCTGGTTCTTTGACCTGAGATGCATCGGCAGTTCACCTTGAGGGTGTTATAGTTTGACTACACCATTACTCGGTCTCCTAGCCATTCGGAACCCTGAGGTGTATGTTGGCTATAGCATGTTCATTGTAGGAACTGGATTGCATCAAGATGGAATCTATCTACCTCGGTGGTAGAGGAGCAGCCCTATGATGATCATGAGAATCAAGTCCAGAAGTCCATGGCCATGGCAGAGTGAAATAATAGAAAGAGTTTCTATTTAGATTTTCACATCGGACTTGAATCGAATGATTACATCATATGACAGAGACTAGGGTTTGACGAGTTCACCTTAACCCTAATCTGATCGGGGCTCAAGATAGAAGAACTTAATCACACAGGTAGCTGCACCAAGAGGTTCGCATTCAGCTCTGCTGGGTTGCCACCATATACTGCTAGGTGTCACTGGTGGATTTTGGGAGCAATTAGAATGATTTAGATGATCGATCATTCTAGCTGTTCGAATCAGAAGAGTTCTGATCCATCGAAAGGAGTTTCGATGATGTCGATGATAGAGATCATGACATATCCCATTACCATACAGAACTGAACCTAACTGGGTCACACAAATAAGGGTTTGAATCTGGTGATCATCAATTGAACTGATCCAGTTCAATTGATCTGAATGAGATTCAATTAGGTTCAAGGAAATCGTGCTAGCACTCGATTGAACCTAACGTTCTTCTTTTACTATCATAAATAGTTGTCCTGACTGAGCCAAAGGAGTTTGTGCTCAATCAGAGGCCTTCACTTGGTCTGACTGGAGTCTGTTGTCCAGGTCAGAAAAGGGTTGTCTTATTTTGTAAGATAATACCTGCCATTTTTGGTCACCTGCCATTTCTCGTCCTTTGACTTTGGTCAAAAGTTGACCTTTGACTGGTCAAACATTGACCATTGACACTTTGACTTCTATCCACATGTCACGCACCTATTGGAGAGCTGGTGGGGCCTATCCTCCTGCTAGAACCTGGCAAGGAGGAGGGCGCACGCCACCCTTGGCATGTGCCCAAGTTGGAGGCACCCAGGAGTCCCTGTTGGACAGGGACTCCATCTCCTTTTTGGATTTCGATTAGAGTTCTCCTAAGAACCAACTTTGACTGGTCTTAGGTGCCCTCTAAGGAGGAATCCAGGGGACTCTATTCCCACCAATCAAATTTAGATCTGATTTCACAAAGGATTGTGATTGGTTGGGAAGAAGAGGAGTTGGATCATAGATAGTCTATAAATAAGACCCTACGCCCAACTCAAATTACGATGGAAAAGCAATTGAAATCCCATGCCCCTAGGCTGCCTCTCCCCTCTTCCTCCATGCCAAACCCACCTTCTCCCTCTCCTCTCCACGTCCAAAAGTATTTTGGACCTTGGTTGGTGCAATCCAGATGAGAGAAAGGTGACTGAAAGCTAGAAGGCTGCGCTGCTGCAAAGGACAACTGCTGATCTTCGAAAGGAGTTTTGAAGATCCTCCAGATCAGATCCAGATCTAATTTTTTGATAGAGAAGAAGATCTCAGATCCAGTGAGTGGATATAGAGCAGGCACTTGCGTGGCTAGATAGAACCTTCCTATAGGATCATCAACGGATAATAGGATTACCCACTTTCAGGAATTTTATAAGAAATATATAATCTCCTAAGATCATCCCGTACATAACTGAGTCATGAATGAGTATGAACCAAAATATAGATTTATATATATAAGATTCTATGATAGTTTCAGGTCAAAGGATTACATGCACAAATTTCACTATGAGAACCATCTATTGACATGTAGATAAGACTCCATTAGATATTCTCAATTTGGATCAATTCAGTGAACTCATTCTCTAATGAGCACCCATATTCTTGTATTAGTGTCATACACAAGTTATTGTGAGATCAATCATCCTCTCAATCGAGCATACAAAGAATGTGCTAGTCTTATCGAAAAATATTAATCCCTAACTCAATATCCCATCGACTAGGAATATTTAAATTAGGATTTTAAGGTTTTAGGTCTCACTAGGTATGATCTCATCATAATCCTAAAATCATAGCCCTAATTTATAGGGTTCATCATAATCTTAAATAAATAATAAGACACTGCATATGATGAAATAAATGCCTTTATTTATTAAAAATATCATTACATGAGTCTGGAAGACAAAGAACATCCCAAAAATAAATTGGCTTGAGGGCATATTCCTTTCAATCTCCCACTTGCACTAAAGCCAATCGCCCTTATATTTTAATCCCATACAATCAAGGTGGCGATCAAACAGTTGCAGTGGTAAAGCCTTAGTGAATGGGTCTACTATGTTGTTCTTTGTGTCTATTCATTCTATGATTACATCTTATCTTTCAATAATTTCTCGAACGAGATGGAAGCATCTCAGAATGTGTTTAGATTTATGATGAGACCTTGGTTCCTTTGCTTGAGCTATAACTCCAGTATTATCATAGTAAAGTGGTACTGGATTCTCAATTTCAGGAATAACTCCCAATTCAGTGATGAACTTCTTCATCCAGACAGCTTCCTTGGCGGCTTCACTTACAGCTATGTATTCTGCTTCAGTGGTTGAGTCAGCTACAGTTGGCTACTTAGTACTTTTCCAACTTACTGCTCTACTGTTCAGAGTAAAGACATACCCTGAAATGGATTTGCTAACATCTGGGTCTGATTGAAAACTAGAATCAGAATATGCTTCTAATTTAAGATCAGAACTACCATATACTAGAAAAATATCTTTAGTCCTTCTCAAGTACTTAAGAATATTTTTCACAACTTTCCAATGATCCTCTCCTGGATCAGCTTGAAATCTACTTGCAATGCCTAAAGCATAAGCAACATCAGGCCTTGTACATAACATGGCATACATTATTGATCCAACAGCCGAAGCATAAGGAATAGAACTCATTCTATTTCTCTCTTCAGGTGTCTTAGGAGACATCTTTTTAGAGAGATGTATGCCTTGACTCATGGGTAAATAACCTCTTTTACTCCCATCCATACTGAATCTTTTCAGTATTAAGTCAATGTACCTTGATTGGGACAAGCCTAGCATCCTCTTAGATCTATCTCTATAGATCTTTATTCCTAGTATATAGGATGCTTCTCCCAAATCTTTCATGAAAAACTTATTTGATAGCCATAATTTGACTGATTGTAACATTGGGAATATCATTCCCAATGAGTAGTATGTCATCTACATACAGAACCAAGAAGACTATGGTTCTCCCACTAGTTTTCTTGTACACACATGGTTCATCAACATTCTTGATAAAACCAAACTCTTTTACTATTTCATCAAAATGGATGTTCCAACTCCTTGATGCTTGCTTTAATCCATAAATGGATCTCTTAAGCTTGCATACCTGATTTGGTTTCTCATTTGACTCAAATCCCTCTGGCTATGACATATAGACCTCCTCCTCAAGGAAACCATTAAGGAAGGCAGTCTTTACATCCATTTGCCATATTTCATAATCATGGTATGCTGCTATAGCAAGCATAATCCGAATAGATTTGAGCATGGCAATAGGTGAAAATGTTTCATCATAATCAATCCCCTATTTTTGCCTAAAACCCTTAGCCACCAATCTGGCCTTATAGGTTTCTATTTGACCATCAGCTCCAATCTTTTTCTTAAAAATCCATTTGCATCCAATAGGATTTATATCCTCTTGGTGCATCCACCAAAGTCCATACTTTGTTGGTGTGCATGGATTCCATTTCGGATTGCATGGCAGCCAGCCATTTGTAAGAGTCCTTACTTTTGACTGCTTCCGCATAGGTCAGAGGTTCGTCATTTTCAATGACTTGGGCTTCATTGTTCTCAATAATGAAATCCATACCTCATAGGTATATTTCGTACTCTTTTAGACCTACGGATAGGAGTTATGTGTTCTGGTTCTTTTATATGATTATATGGTTGAGAAATTTCTATTTATTTTTCTTGAACTTCACTAAGTTCAATATTTCTGCCACTGCCCTTTTCTAGGATAAATTCTTTTTTCATGAAAATGGCATGCCTACTTACAAATACCTTTTGTTCAGTAGGATGGTAGAATATATATCCTATACTATTTCTAGGATATCCTATAAATAGACATCTGTCTGATCTAGCATCAAGTTTATGTCCAAAATTTCTTTTGACATAAGCTGGACAACCCCATATCTTAAGATACTTAAGATTAGGTTTCTTACTTCTCCATATGTCATATGGAGTACTAGATACAGATTTAGAAGAAACTCTATTCAAGATGTAAATTGCAGTCTCCAGAGCATGACCCCAGAAGAAAATAGGTAAATCAATGAAGCACATCATGGACCGTACCATATCTAATAAGGTACGATTTTTTCTTTCGACTACACCATTTAATTATGGTGTATAAGGAGGTGTCCATTCAGAGAGAATCCCTTTAACTTTAAGATAGTCTAGAAACTCACTAGATAAGTATTCTCCTCCTCGATCAGATCGAAGGATTTTTATACATTATCCAGTTTGTTTTTCGACCATACTTTGATACTCTTTAAATTTATCAAAGGCTTCTGATTTGTGTTTCATAAGATACACATATCCAAACCTAGATAAATCATCAGTGAAATATAATAAAATAAGAGTATCCTCCTCTGGCTTGAGTTGTCATAGGACCACATACATCCGTATGTACAAGTCCTAATAACTCATTTGTCCTTTCTCTATGTCCATTAAATGGAATCTTGGTCATTTTACCCATGAGGCATGATTCACAAGTTTCCAATGATTCATAATCAAAAGGATCAAAGAACTTTTCTTTGTATAACTTGTTAATCCTAGCCTCACTAATATGACCTAATCGACAATGCCAAAGTAAAGTATTATTTATGTCATCTCTCTTACGTTTTCCATTTTCATCAATATGAAATATATTATCATCCAAACATAGAGTCAACAAACCATTGCTAAATATGCCAAAACAAATATTTTCATTAGAATATTTGATCGAGCAACCTTCGCTCGTTACATTAAGACTATAACCTTATTTTAATAACAAGGGTATAGATATAATATTTCTAATGATCTTAGGCATATAATAATAATTTGTAAGCTCTAAGATCTTCCTATAAGGTAACTTCAATATATTTGTCCCTACAGCTTCTGCTTGGATAGACTCTCCTCCAGCGCCATAGAGCTTGAAGTCATCCTTTCTTCAAACTCTTAATTTTCTGCAGCCCCTGCAAAGATTTGCAGATATGAAAACCACAGCCGGTATCTAATACCCAAGAATTTGAAATGAAAGAATTTAATGATAATATAGTATGTATCTCATACATACCTTTTGGTGCATTATTTGCACCAGACTTCATGGTTGCAAGGTAAGCCTTGCAATTCCTCTTCCAATGGCCTGCTTTGCCGCAGTGAAAATAGGTCATTTGTCCGAAGACCTTCTTCCCTTTTTCTTCTTATTTATACCACTTTTAGGATTCAACCTTCTCTTTGAACCCTTTTTGCCTGCCTTCTTCTTGGAGATCCCTTCCACAAGAAGAAGAGGAGCCTTATCTTTCTTGATATGGCTTTCTGCTGTCTTGAGCATATTTAACAGCTCAGGCAATGAAGAATTCAGTTTGTTCATGTGATAGTTCACGACAAACTGAGAAAATGATTCTGGAGTGATTGCAGGATCAAATCCTGACTTAACTCTCCATCCATTACAAAACCTAATTGACTTAATCGAGTGATTAGGTCAATTACCATCAAAACATGATTTTGTATGGATGTTCCTTCTATCATTCTTGCATGAAATAATTGCTTAGATATCTCATATCTAGCAGTCCTACTATGCTCTCCATAAAGCTCTTTTAGATTGAGCAATATGGACTTGAGTGTCCATGCTATCATGCTGCCTCTGTAATTCATTATTCATAGAGGCAAGTATGATGCATTTGATAGTAAGAAAATCATTTTGCCACATCTTGTATGTGGACTTATCTTCATCATGGCATCATTTCCTAATGGCTTAGGATCAGGGGCATCAAGAATATAGGAGAGTTTTTCTTGACTGAGTACTATTTTTAGGTTTCTCAACCAGTCAACATAATTTTGATCCAGTCAATTTATTTGAATCCAAAATTGAATGTAATGAAAGTGAAGAAGCCATTTAATCTACATAATAAAGAACAATATATAAGCAAACAATTCATGATGACAAAAACATAATTAAATTAGGACTTTAATTTAATTATGTCTCCTACTAAAAATCATAACCCTCTTATTGATTTTCTTAGTGAGAATAAGATCCTAATTCCTTATAAAAAGTCTTGTGGTTGCACAACAAACCTATTATAAGTTCAAAGGTAGGAAACTCTTTCCAATTGCATTTTATGCAACTCTCAAAAACTTTTGCCTCTAAAACATTAATAGCCTTGTGTTAGCACAACAAACTTTAATATTTTAGTTTAAGTAGAACCCTTCATTTCTATACAGTCAAAATTGAAATATAACTACTTTTGTGGTTACACAACAAAGTAGTATATTCAAAATACTGTAAGCATCTCAATGTACTAGATTAATATTACATCTTTTCCCATGATAGATCTTGTGGTTATAAAACAAAACTAATATGGTTCTGGACATAATAAGAAACTAGTATGAAGGAAGGCCTTAATGTAGTGAATATAATATTAAGCATTTCAATCTAAAATTAAATTAATCAAATCGGTCAGATAAATGAGAGAGAAATAGGAGTTCCTCCATTGCTTTCCTTAGACACCAATAAATTGGCCAAGTCAGACAACGGAACCAATTAAAAAATCATGTTCTCTTTACCAATCAAGAACCATTTTTCCTAGACACCGATTGATCAATTAGACATCCTGACCGATTCAGCTAAAGATTAATTACACTACAACTTAATATAATTTTTTTTAATAGAGGAATTTAAATGGTCTCAATACACATATTGATTTAAAACAAACTAAATGCATAATAGCATTAATTATGATAAAATTTATATATGTCAATTAACATGTATAATTATTCTAGGACAATCATCATTATATAGTGAATACTTTCCACTATATCAGGGCAACCTTTACAGAATAATATATACAACAAAATCTTATTATGATAAGAAAAAGAATATGATCTCATCATATAAAATTAAAACATGCTAAAAATATTATATCACATTTTTCATTTATGCCATTATACTATAAGCAAAGCATTATATAATTTAACCTAATAAGGCTTGCTCTAATACCACTGATGGATTTGATGTACAGTACGGAAGCACGGCTTTCAAAGTAAAAACATGAAATCAAATAAATCAAATCCAAACCCTAGGACCACCTCATTATATAATTAAATCATATAACATGCATTTGTAACATAAGGAAAGTATTAGAACAAACCTCTTATCTCAAAATCCTAAATTGACCCTAATCACTGGTAGCAGACCATCAGGGTTTCCATCAGGTGCCCACGTGTTCGCCCTCCAACGTTAATCCACACAGAGACTTGATAAAGACACCAGCACCTCTAATTTATATAATTAAAGTTCTAATAATAAGAACTTTAATTATATGGGCAAGACCTTCTTAAGCCTTTATGTTACCTTCCTTGCCTCTCCTTATCTATCTTTTTTTTTCTTTTGTCTTCTTAATTTTCCTTCCTAATCTCTTAGCCTTAAGATGACTTCTTATCCCTACAAAAACAAGGTCTAGACAAGAGAAGGGAAGAAAGAAAATTGGACAAAAAGAAACTCTTGTAAGAAAGAAAAGATAATGTTCACACACCCTCGGACTCTTGATGCGCATCCTTATTTATAATGTATGTAGGGGTGCCATCTAAAAATCTCATGCCCTTCCCATATCAATATCTTACACTCCATCATCAAATCTCACACCCATCTAAATTTTGTGCCATTTAAAATTACGTAGACTTAGTCCAAGAGGTGCCTTAAAATAGAAGGACTCTTCGGACTAATTCTACATAGTTTTACTATGAAGAGTCGCGATGCATAAATATATGGTGCCATAATTCAAAGGTTTGGATCAGATTAGATGGCCATCTAATGGCTCTTAAAGGGATGCCCATTCATCAAGAAGGCGTGGAGATGTACTTTGAATAGTCAAAGTCCCAAGAGGCGTAAAGAAGAAGTGGGCGGCAAGGAGTCCAAAGCGGCAAGGACTCTTGGGCGACAAAACATCTTAGGCGAAAAGAAAAAAAAGAATTTCATCTATAGAAGGACTCTTCTATGACCCATATCCGATGTCCATGCCAATATAAAAGTTTACGTGATATAACAATATTGTAAAAGTCAAAGAAGGTAGGCACCAACTTATTCCATGCGCTAAAGAGTCCTTTGCGCATGAAAGACTTTCCACGCATAAGAGAGAGACTCTTTGGTGCATGGGATGTAGGTATGTGGCACCCAATCTGATGCCCAATCAATCTAGGTTAATCCAACTCAAGACCAAATCCTATTTAGCTCAAATCGGATCTTAATTAACCCAAATCGGAAGCTGATTTAAATCCAATTCGAAACCAGGTGCTAGGGTTTGCAACATGTGCTAGCATGTTCATCTTGCAAGCATGGTCTAATCCAATTAGACCCTTAATCAATTCTCTTTATGTGTGACCCATTGGGTTTCACATCTAACTAGCACTAAGTCTAGGTGTGATTTGACCTAATCTGGTTAGAACTCAACCAAACCAATTTTGGTCAAAAACCAGCCAACCCAATTTGACTTAATTTAGAACACTTTCTAGTTTAATAATTAAATTAAAATTTTAATTTAATCAAACCCACGAGACATGATTAACGTTTAGCAATGTATCATGACTACCTAAAAGATGTGAAATTTTGATGCAAATACCAAAACTATCCTTCAGTAAAAATTACCATGCAACTAGATCCTTCGATCTCCCTGAATCCTGAATATGACTCTGCGTATGAAAATATGTCAACCCCAATATCATATTCATATCTCTTTCAATCTCATAATGATGATTCATTTAATGAAACATTAGAAACCATTTCTAATTTTTCATCATGCTTTGATCAAAGTCTTCCTGAATCATCATTTGTTTGAAGCAAATGGGATGTTATTTCCTCTTACCAGGAGAGATCGATTCCATGTTGACCTACTCACAACCTTCATATATATAATCTAGCATATCCAGATCATCCCATACATAACTAAGTCATGAATGAGTATGAACTAAAATATGGATTTATATATATAAGATTCTATGGTAGTTTCAGGTCAAAGGATTACATGCACAAATTCCACTATGAGAACCATCTATTGACATGTAGATAAGACTCCATTAGATATTCTCAATTTGGATCAATTTAGTGAACTCATTCTTTAATGAGCACCCACATTCTTGTATTAGTGTCATACATAAGTTATTGTGAGATCAATCATTCTCTCAATCGAGCATACAAAGAATGTGCTAGTCTTACCAAAAAATATTGATCTCTAACTCAATGTCCCATCGACTAGGAATATTTAAATTAGGATTTTAAGATTTTAGGTCTCACTAGTATGATCTCATCATAATCCTAAAACCATAGCCCTAATTTATAGGATTCATCATAATCTTAAATAAATAATAAGACACTACATATGATGAAATAAATGCCTTTATTTATTAAAAATGTCATTACACGAGTCTGGAAGATAAAGAACATTCCAATAAATTAGCTTGAGGGCATATTCCTTTCAGAATTCCAAGAATGGTTATCTTCCGATAGGCCATGAAATTTCTCTCTCGAAGAGGGATTGTCCGACAACTCCTCAAGAGAGAGAGCATATGAGTAGAATACCATATGCTTCCAATAAATTGGCTTGAGGGCATATTTCTTTCAGAATTCTAAGAAGGGTTATCTTTCGATAGGCTATGAAATTTTTCTCTCAAAGAGGGATTATCCGACAACTCCTCAAGAGAGAGAGCATATGAGTAGAATACCATATGCTTCAGTAGTGGATTCTATTATGTATGCCATGATGTATACGAGACCAAACGTGGCATACTCACTAAGGATAGTGAGTAGATACCAGTCCGATCCTGATGAGAATCACTAAAAAGTTGTAAAAACAATCCTAAAGTATTTGAGGAATACCAAGGACCAGTAGCTCATCTATGGAGATACTGACTTGAAACTTATAGGATATACTAATTCCAATTTCTAGTCAAATTACGATGATCATAAGAGTATGTCAGGTTCTGTGTTTACCCTAAACGATGGAGCGGTCTGCTGGAAGAGTTTCAAGCAGCACACTATGGTTAATTCTATGTGCGAGGTGGAGTATGTTGCAACATTCGATGCTATGAAGAAAGCTGTTTGGCTATGGAAGTTTATCGATAAGCTGGGAGTGGCACCCTTTTTGGATGGTCTAGTTCTGCTATACTGTGACAGCATAGGAGCCATAGCTCAAGCAAAGGAGCCAAAGGTACATCAGTGCACCAAGCATATTCTACATTGCTACCATCTTGTGCAAGAGATCATGGAACAAGGTGACATCGAGCTTTAGAAGATCAATGGAAAGGAGAACATGGCAGACCCCTTTACTAAGGCTCTCGAAATCAAAAAGTTAGACGATCATAAATGGAAGATGGATATTCGATACTGTTCTGAGTGGCTTTAGTCTAAGTAGGAGTTGTTGGAAAATATATCCTAAAGCCAATCATCTAGATTGAAGATAGTTGAGCTAAATATAATTATACTTAAATTATTAATAAATAAAATTATTATTTTGATATTTCATCACTCTTGTGCATCTTTCTATAATGAACTCTCATATGATAAAGTTCTTAGGACTATTTAGACTCGACAAAGAAAGATTTATCATTTACAATGTATCGAGTGTAGGTCGTTATGTGCCATAAGTATTGGTTGTCCTCTTAACTAAGAAGTATGAAGATACTATTATGGCATGCAGATGAAGTATAGGAGTACATTTCACTGAACGTGATCCAACTGCGGAGCTCTATACTATCAAGAGTTACTCGCAAAGGATATGGATATAAGTGTCCCTTAGATCTGAGATCACCAAGTGACTTGCAAGCAACTCACTGCACTTAGGTACCGGACTATCTGAATTTCTAATTCAGTAACGGAAGGCTACTGAATGCAGTCAAGTATTTATGAAGTCGGTGCATGAGTCAAGATGGGATTGACCCCTCCAAGTGTTGGAGCAAGTGTAGCTCTGTATTTCAATTTAGCAAACCCTCGATCGGGGTGGTCCATGTGATGGACATTGAATTTTGAAATACACTATGAATGAATTTTAGGGTTGGCAGTAAATCCTAGATTATCCTTTGAGTATTGAGGTCAAGGAGATGAATTATACGATAACCATATACCACAGGTTCATCATTGTTGCATTTTGACTTTTTGACCAATCCAGATGTTGGGTACCATTGGTAGATAATCATATCGATTGGTATAAAAAATTAGTTTCTATGCTACTGACTTAGAATTCAAACTTATGGAATCACACATAATATAAGTTTTGACTTGATCTGATGGCTGATCAAGAGTCCTAATGGTTTAGGACTCTATGGTCAAGAGTCCCACTGGATTGGGACTCTACCTTTATGTGTTCCACTGGACTGGAACTCAAAGTCTTACTTATCTAAGACTCTCTAATCAAGAGTTCTACTAGTCTAAAACTCTATGATCATGAGTTTTATTTGTTTGGGACACTAGGTTCAAGAGTCCCATTGGTCTGAAACTCTTCAAGAGTTTTATATTGATGGAACTCTACTGCCCAGACACCCACCCAACTAGGACTCTATGTTTATTAGAGGATTAGTTAGCAATTTGATTGCTAATTAGATCAATTTGATTGAGCGATGAGGATTCAATCAAGTTTGATTGAATTTGATTCGATTGGGTTTGACCCGATCAGGTCATGAGAAGACCTAATCGCTATGGGAGATTTGACCCTGATTTGATTAGGGGTTGAACCTAATTAATTTCTAATTTGATTAAGATTTTATTGGATTAGGTTAAGCTTAATTTAGTTGGATTTAACCTAATCTAATTGGGTATATATTAATTGATTTAGTGGAAACCTATTTGGACCAAGTCAAATGAGATTTGAATTCAAACTCTCCCACGCGCCTACCATCTTTGACTCTTCCCATGCCCCATCTATTTTCTATGTGAGTTTTTCTCATGCAGAAGAGAGGTTTCTACACCCCCTCTCTCATCTCTCTTTGACTTGGTCCAAGGGTTGGATTGGTTTATATTTAAGTTGAATTTTGAATTTAATATAGATTGTTATTGGTTGAAACCCCCTAACCCACTCAACCTTATCTCTTCTCCATGCCTCACTAGGTTATTGTCGCACATTTTACCATGTTTTTTTTAGAGTGGGCATGCAGAAGGAGAGTCCTTCTGCATGTCACACTCCTAGATGGGTGTTGGAAGTGGATAGACTAACCACTTGAATTTTGAATTCAAGTGGTTGGTGTAACCTCTCAACCTCCCTTATCCCTGCATAATTGCCATTGTGTCACCAATTTTAAAAGGTGCTTTTTAGATGGGCATGTGGGGGTTTTACATGAGAAATCTGAGAGTGGCGAGGGAAGGTTTCTTAGAGGGAGAAATCTAAGAGGGGCGCTAGTCTGGGCATGGAGAAGTCTAGAGAAGGAGAAAGTCTTTCACGCACCTACATTCCACTCACTTGCCGCTTCTTTAATTTTTCTTTTTCTTGTCACCCATCTAAAAATGTTTTAGAATGGGTGTATAGTAGAGGTAGAGTCCCTCTACCGAAGAAAAATTATTTCATGAGAAAACTCCAAAGAGAGTGGGCGTGAGAGGATTTCTAGGTGTCAGGGTTTTTTGAGTGTTCAAAACCCTAGAATTAGGTTATGGGGTTTGAGTGGAGAGATCGAGTGCTGTGAGCATCGGATCACCACCAATTTGAAACACCACTTTATCATTCTCCAAAGTTTATGTTTTGATTTTTTGGAGTGTCTGAAGATCAGAAAGAAGATGATCGATTGGATCGATCGAGATTAGCTGTCAAAGGCCCTAGCGAGGAGCTAGTACTCTAGTGGAGCTGGTTGGGACCAAGAGCTCCATGTAGATCAACCATAGAGGCTAAACAAGTGTGCAGCTATAGCACGATACCAAAGTATATTTTGGTGGATTTAGATCATGGAGATCAGCTACCCACACATAGGTATCGAGTTCTGAACTTGCATCGATCAACAAATATGATTTGCTGATCGATCGCATTTAAATTTTAAATTACATATTAGCATGTCTAGATCCTGAATAGGATTTTCTGATTTGATCAATGCATGTATAGATTAATATTAGATTAATCTAATGCATCCATTGTAATAATATTCAAAAAATATTTGAAAAGCATGCTAAAATCCTATTCAATTTTCTTCAAGGAGAACCTCATCCTAACATGGATGAAGACCTCTGATTATTAAAAATAAGAGGTTATCTATAAGACGATGTCTACATTAAGCGCAATGAGAAAATGAAAAAAATAACAGACATCAAATCCAGGCAATGCAAAAAGATAATTGAAGAAAACATCATTTCATTAAAGTTGAAGTTCATTACAAATGAATGTCTGCAAGACCATGTACAAAAAAAGAACAGACGAAATCCTAAGAAGGACTAGATTCTTTGAACTTTGAACTCTCGGCTCCTACCATGACTAAAGACTGCTTCAAGCCATGAATTTCTTCCTCAAGCTCCCTCCTTAGCAAGCTCTTGCGAAATTATTTATTAGCCCTTCAGCAATCATCTTCTGACTCGTGTAGTCTCTTCCTCAGAATTGCTGATTTGGCCTCTACATCTTTAACAGCTTTCTACTCATAGATCAGTTGGATCTTTAGCTATTGTAGTTTGGCCTTCTCCTTTATGCATATCTCAGAGCGATCACCTAAGGTCCTCCTCAAAGAGGCAATCTGCTCCAATTCTTTGCTCACACTAGCCTATTGATCGTTGGCTAAGTACTTCTGGAGACGGATCACCTCACTATTGGAGACTCTAAGCCCCTATTCAAGTTGGAAAATTTTCTTCATGCAATCGAATCTATAATCATCGTACGTGCTTTCAATGTCATGAAGCTGCTTTTGAAGGTTGGAGGACTTTTTCGACCAATCCCAACCATATTGCACCTTGTCGGAGGACCATGATGAGCTCTCCTCCAATAGTTGAATCTTCTCTCTTGCTGCATTGAGCTTGACCTCGAGGAAACTGACTTTCGAGGTCAACATCCAAGATTTATTGCTAGCTCGCTTCTTGATCTCTTCAAGTTCCACTTTGAAATCCTTCTTCTTCCTAATATAATCCATGGAATCCTTTTTATGTGCTTGACGATGGTGGGTGATCTGGATTGTAATTTTTGAATAGTTTTTCTTTGATTTTTGAAGTTCATCTTCAACTTTCTTCAATTTTTTTTTAGTATGACGAACTTCCTTCTCTAAATGCCTAATATGAGTTTTTAGGAGGATACCTTGGGGCAGAGGATCGGCCTTAATAGGAGACTGCATTTAATGGAGAAAAATATCACAACACAAAGGCATTGTAAAAGTTAAACTTGTTTTCATTAATCAAAATATTTTTGGATATAGAAAAAAGTATAGAAAAAAAAGGAAAAAGATGTACAATGGTCAAAAGTTTTCGACCTTGGGAGGTATGGTGGTGGACGAAGTTGGAGCATTCTCTGCAACCTTAGGCTCCAAAGCAAGCTCAGGAGCTATGACAGCAGGTTTGGAGGCTTCGAGGCTACGTCCGGCTATTGGGGAGGTGGTGCCAATGTTGGAGGAACCTGCTTCATCGCTGGGATCCTCCATCAGAAAATTAAGATCCATGTTCGAGAATTTCTTCGCAATCCTCTCCGTGTAGATCTTGAACCCCTTCAAAAAGGCCTCTTGGGCAAAGGCAATCTCGATATCCTCCATTGCCTTGGAGGACTTAAAGGCCTCAATGGCCCACTCTCTCTTTGCACCAACCTCCTCCTCAGCTCTCTTCCTCTTGTCCCCCTCAAGGGTCAAAGTGGCCTTCAGTCCAGCTGATGCTTGTTCTTCCCTCAGTAGTGCTTCCCGAAGGCACTCGACCTTAGTAGATTGAACTTCCAAAGCTGCCTTCAAACGATCGACCATGGCCTGAACACTCTTCATCTCCGCCTGGGCTTCCTAAAGGGCTCTTGAAGCCTCGACTTGGTAGAGACTTGCTACTTCTAAGTGAGCCTATAAGTAGTGCCCCAACTATAGAACAAAAAAAAAGGAACAAATTATGGCTCCGAGGTATATTGACATTTGATCAAGCTCGGGAGAAACCGATTACCTAAAGGAAAGTAGCAAAAGATTCTTCAAACCTCTCCGCATTTTCAGTCTGAACCATCTTCTCGATGATGTATGGAAGGACACTTCCCTCCATCAAAGAGCGAATGGTCTCCTGGTCATCTAAAGAACCTTGCTTCTAATTGGAGCTTTTACTACCAGAACCTCTAATCTTCCTCCTAACCTTCTTGGCAATGGTCTTCTTCTTCTTCTCCACCACTTCTTTTTGCTCAGGAGGTGCAGGGTGTTGGAAATGTGTCCTAAAGCCAATCATCATTTTGTTGACAGTTCGACTATACTTTTATAATTGTATATGAATTATAAATTAATAAGAGTAATTTTGATATTTTTCATCATAAATTTTGTTATCTTATAATGAACTCATGTGTTGTGATTAAGTCCTTAGGAGTATCTAAATTCGACAAAGGAGGATTTATCGTTTAGTCCTTAAATTATTTGCGATCAAATGATACGTTGTTACCGAGGACGATAATATTTATTGAGTATAGATTATTGTATGCCATATAGATTGGTTGTCCTCACAACCAAGGAGTGTTGAGACACTAGTATGGCATGCAAGTGAGATGTATGGGTACATCTGTACTGAACGTGATGAAAAAAAAATACTATTTTTTGCCGTAGGATCGTGCAGATCTGAACAGATCTGAGGAGAATTTTTCTAAAAATTTTTAAACGATCCAATTAGATCTAAGAGTTCTCAGATCTAATCATAGTGATCTGATATTAAAAACTAAAAATTAAAATAAAATTAGATTTAATTTAAAGTACCTGATTGAGTAATCTAATTAATCTGCAATGATCCTATTGATTTCTGAAGTTCTAAAAGGAGCCATGCATGCACCTGGCCTCTATCGGTATCCACTTGGGTAGGATCTAAACATCTTCTCCTCATGAACTTTTTTTCAAAAATTAGATCTAGATCTAATCTGAAGAACCTTCAAAACTATTTTTGAAGGCAGCCCATCCGTCACACGAACACCATCGCATAGATCCTGAATATTGTGCCAAAAACCTTGGACTTTCTTCTTAGATTTGTGCCTAACTTTTTAGGCTTGTAGAAGAGAAGAAGAGAGAGGATAAAGGGGATGTGGGATATCAGGGATGGTAGACTTTGGGTGTGGAAAGTTATTTCTTTCATTGAATGCACTTTGACATGAGAAAGGCTTTTATGACCAACGCCTACTTAGAGTCCTTTTTAACCAAAATAACTTATTTATTTTATCATTAGGACTCTAGAACTTATTCTCCATGAAAATTGATCAGATCTCATCTATTATTTTTGCTAAAAATGATTCAAAAAGGTATCAACATGAGTAGGTAAGGAAGAGTCCACTACGCCTAGGACTCTTCCCTCTAGAGTTTGATACAAATCAAACTCTATCATAACTTAGTATATACATCTCCAAAAGTCAAAAAATTTGGTACACCCAATGCATAGCTTGTTCTCTATCACATATTCAAAAATTAGATTAAAATAATGTTTAGATAATTTTTTAGAAGCATCTAATCAGGTGACCCTCAATTCTCTCAAATAGGTCAACCTTTTACCCTAGTCCAATTTGACTATGAATGGATTTAATTTCTATAATTAATCTGATCTGAACTTATTCTAGTCAGATGAAAATAAATTCACTCTAATTACAAGAATGATTCAAATCAAATTTAACTTGGTTGATGAATCAAAAAGATTTTAGAAGGAGAAAGTCAGGCTCAATCATGTGCTAGCATGATTACCTTGAACCTGATTGGATCTAATCCAAATTAATTAAACTGGCTTAGCTCAATTGATGACATCCATATCTAAACCCTTATTTGTGTGATCCAATTAGGTTCTATTCTATATGATAATGAGATATGTCATGATCTCCATCATCGACATCATCGAAACATCTTTCGATGGACCAGAACTTTTTTGATTCATACAATTAGAATGATTGATCATCAAAATCATCCTAACTGCTCCCAAAATCCATCTGTGACACCTAGCAGTATATAGTAGCAATCCATCAGAACTGAAAGCAAACCTCTCGATATAGTTATCTGTGTGATTGGATTCTTCTATCTTGAGCCCTGATAGGATTAGGGTTAAGCTGAACTCGTCAAACCCAATGTTCATCATATGAATTAATCATTTGATTCGAGTCTAATATGAAACCCTAATAGAAACTATATCTATCATCATCACTCTACCATGGCCATGGGCTTATGGACTCAATCTCATGATTATCATAGGGCTACTCCTCATCTACCGAGGTAGATAGATCCTCTATTGGTGCAATCCAATTCCTACAATGAACATGCTATAGCCAACAAATACCTCAGGGTTCCGAATGGTTAGAAGATTGAGTTATAGTGTAGTCAAACTATAATACCCTCAAGGTGAACTATCGATGCACCTCAGGTAAAAAAACCAGACATACCACTATGGCATCGAGTCAATCATCGATGAAAAGGTTGACTTCCTTATGACTACTCGAGGTGGTCACGCTCAGTACCCTCTTTCACTAAGGAGTATCTATACTCTCGCTCCGATGTCTCCACACCATAGACTCAAGACACGTCTATCCTAAGAAAGTGATTACTGGTTTTTCCTTTAATTGGTATCAAAGCTAGGTTCTATATGGTGTAAATATATATACTTATTAGATTTGATTTTTGGTAATTTAGATTAGATCAAAATGAAATCATATTGTCTGAGTAGCAAGTAATTAGATTGGGTTGATTGCCATTGCTGTTTGGTCATAAGAGAAAGTATGGTTTAAAGGCTATCTCTTTCCATTCGATGGGGATCTTTTATGGCATGTCAGGGTGCCACTTGCGATTATAGCCTACAAAGATGAAAAGCAAAAATAGTTTTAAGATTAATTTAGATCAAATATATGATGTTTAAGATCTAAAATTAATTGATGATCATATGAATTGATTAAAGTTATCTTTGCTCGTGCTGAATTTTTGATGCTGGAATAAAAAATCATAAACTAGCTTTGATTACATTTTTCATGCTTATATGATCTATTTTTTAATAGATTTTTTAGATTTATTTTGAACAAATGCTTCATTAAATTTAGATCTATTTAAAATAGATTTTACAAAAAAATTTTAAATAGATTTTAGATCTATTTTAGCATGAGTTTAGGTTCTATTTTAAATAGAATTTTCATGAATTTCAAAATGGTTTTGAACCATATTTTAATTCATGTTCAGTTATGAATTTTTTGACAAATATTTTTGTTGGTGCAAAAAATGGGCGGATGTCGGAGTTTACTAGAGCTGTAGAAGATGAGGTCACCGATGAGACCTGCAAGATGAAGTTCTGATCAGAGTTGGCTCCGGTTGGATCCTCCAACGGTCAAGTTAGTTCTTTGACCAACAAGAATGGAGTACTTAGAAGAAATTAGAGTAGAAAGGAGAGCTCGAAGAGAAAGACATATATGGAGGGTCTCTTTTATAGGCACAGCTCGTAACAGAATGATAGTGATAGCCATAATAGAATGTCAATAGGCCATTCAAGCCACTAAGAGTTTGTTACGGAGAGTGGACTGTCATTTATCATGACTTATAGGTGGTTGGGTTTCATTTGTTGGAGTTTGGATGAGAGGTCGGAGACTTTTATGACTGGTAGTAAGCTACCCATGTTGGGGATAGAGAACTCAAAGTTGGACTGGCCAAACTTGAAGGTCGGCTTTCAAGTAGCAGATGGCGGACTACAATCGGGTTTTAAACTTGGATTTTGCTGGTACTGCCTTTGACAGCTTTCAAGGGCTCGGCTGTCTTCATTGTCGACCAAGGGTAGGTGCAGATATTTAGATTGGAGGCCAAAGAAGAGATGGTAGGCTTTTCATGAGGATTGTGGCCAGGCTTTCTTAAAGGAGTTCGATTGGGATAATAGAGATCTAAGATTGACTGGAAGCTAGGATGGGTGAGTGCTAAGACCAAGGGCTTCTTGTTGGTGCAGTTCTACTTGCTTTCTAAATGCTTTCAGAGGTTCAGCCACCCTCAAGATTCATTAAAGGTGGATATCAACATTGTTCCAGAGGATTGATGATCGAAAAGGATGGTAGATTCTTTGATCAGGACCATGATCATACCCTTTGGAGGGAAGTTCGGACTCATGTTGATGGTGAAGTCCTTTTGCTGACTCGAGTTTCTCCAATAGAGGTTCTTTGTATAAGAGTGCCAAGGTCTGCTATTCATAAAGTAGAGTAGAGAAACTCGACTAGTGAGGAATCCGGCTGGAGAGGAATTCGACTGGTCATGGGTCTCTGATGTGAGATTGATGAGATCTACCATCTATAGTGAAGGAATTTGGCTATCTTCAAGGTCGGCCATCAGATAAAGTTAGGCTATACTGGGATTTGATACTTGATGGAATCTACTGTCTATCTTGAGTTAGGGATCAGAACCAGTCGAATGGCAATTCTTTTCACTTTTCAAGCTTGTTCGACCAAAGTTCAGCATAACTTTAACAAATTCTGCAATCATGAGAAGAGAGCTAAGGGTTATCATTGGAAAGATCGTCTAGCATTCATAGGCTGAAGTTTGGCCTTCCAGAATTCAACTGGATCAAGGAGGTAGTTTAGTCGAGGCTCGGACCCAGATATCACTACTATAGGTAATACCATATTAAGGTCAGGCAATCTATTGAACTTTCGTGGAAGCTATTTTAATGCTAACACTTGTCTCCCAACTCCCTAGTTCGAAGTTCAAATGAATGAAGTACAAAACTATGATTATTGAAGTCCTATTCAGGCTTCCCGCTCTCTAAAGGTGAAAAGTTTTGGTGTATTTGAACTAGCATCAAAGTTTTCTTAATGCCGAATGACTCTTAAAGACTTCTATTTTTGAAATTCTTCCCAGCATGGAGCTCTATGTATGGTGACATAAATGTTCTACCTGACATCTACTGTAGCCATGATGAAAAGTACACAAAAAAGCATGGGGTTCAGCACCGCTGATCTGCAACCATAACCACCTTGAGGCCTGCCTGACTATTTAAATGCCTTCTTCCCCTTCTCTTCTCTCATCCTAGCTCATTTTCTTTCTCCTTCGTCTTCCATCTTCTTCAAGCCTGACTGTCTGGTTTCCTTTTGTCTATGATCTCTCCAGCCTTCGACACCCTCTCCATCCATCTTCCACCCTCTCGATCGCATCCTTGAGATCTTTGACTGATTTAGGTTAGTTTCTTAACCTCCTTCCTATATTTCTTTGCCTACTCTTCTGTCATTTTTTGGCCGCTCGATTTCTTGGGAAAGCTTGCTATTCTTCCTTGGGACTTTTAGAAATCTCATAGCCCATTTCTTCAAAGTTTTAGGAAGTTTTTTGGTTTAGTTTGATCCAAAAATATCTTTCAAAGTATCTTGGTCTTCCGATTCTAGGTGCCCATCCAACCAAAACTCCTCAAATCCCAGTCCTAGGGAGATAGCCAAACTCATAGAAGTACCTCGTCCAATCTTCATTCAAGAAACCATCCCGTGCTCCCTTTCCTTTGAAGACCTATCTCTGATTAGAGTTCGGTATGGAATTTCTTTAGAATATGAACTAGAACTTTTTGAATCAAGTGGCCGAGCTTGCTTCCCTCCCCCAAGTCCTTTCTATTTATACTTGAAAGCATTTCACGCTAGACTAAGGCTTTCGATCCCCACTTTTGTTGTAGCCCTTTTTCATTTCCTAAACATATCCCTTGCATCAATGGTCTCAAACTCCTTTAGGTTCATCATAGGATTTCTTTTTCTTTGTATTTCAGTTGAGGTTCATCCCATAACTTCTTTATTTGAGACTTTCTTCACTTTCAAGCACCATCCTTCTACCAAGGACTGATGGTACCTATCCCTCCAGTTCAGCAAGAAGGGATTGCTTAAGGGTGCTCCTTCCTCGATTCACAATTGAAAGGAGAAATGTTTCTTTGTTTCTTATCCATCCTTAGAATTAGGGCTTCCTTTCTCTTGGGGTCAACTGAGGGATTCGGCCCTCAAAGCTCCAGAGTTATAAAGAGAGGATCTTGACTCTGCTAACACATTAAGAAATTACAAAGCTCCCCCACTATCCAAACTATTGATAATCAAACTATATACAACCTCGACCTATGTCCTATCAATCCAACAAGTATTCACTTGCATCTCCTTTTCTATTCTTTTAATCTTCTTTCTAATCTCGGCTTGCTTACTATTGTAGGGATGACCCCTAAAGAGTTGCAAATGTTGTCCAAGGGACTTCGGGCCCATAAAAGGAAAAGCAATGCCTCTAAGGGGACATCCAAGTGGGCAGAGAAAGGGGGCTCAAGCTTGAGCGCTCTGACACAAGTAGCTCCTGCTTCTAAGGCTGTAGCACCTTTGACAACCTTGAGTTTGCCTGCCGAGGTCCCTACCCTAGTGCCTCCTATTGATAAGAAAAAGAAGGCAATTGGCAAGAAAGTTCGACCTCAGCAAAACTCTGTGGGGTCCGATGATGATGGCACTAATCGGGGGCATTCTACATTTGATTATTGAAAGGTCATCAAAACTTCAAAGGCCAAAACTTTCTGAGCACAAAGCTGAGGTTAGGCATCTCTTGGCCGAAGTCGAGCATCTATAGGAGGCACTTAGGAGGGAGAAGCAGGCTTTGATGGGATTGAAAGCTACATTGACCTCGGAAGAGAAAAAGAGGAAGGAGGCCGAGGTTCAAATCTCTGCAAAAAAGAAGCAAGCTATCGAAGCTATGGAGCAAGCCATCCTATCCTTCAAGTCTTTGGAGGAATTGAAGAACATAAAGGTGGTGTTCGCCCAGGAGGCCTTCATCAAAAAATTTGAGCTCTATCAAAAGAGAGTTGTCGAGAAATTTTCTGAGCTAGATCTCATTTTTTTGGTAGGAGAATCTTCTAATGAAGAGATGGAGCCTTCAGCTATTGATGCTAACCTTTCGCCTACTGAACCTACTATGACTAGATTTCCCAAACCTATCCCCGCAACTGCTGAGGAGCCGACTCCTACTGAGGCCATGCCAAACTCCTCCATTACTTCTCCTCCTATGGTCTGAGACCTCTAATAATTGTATCTTTTCTCTTCTTTTACATAATGTACTTAAAAAGTTTTTGATTAATGAAATCAAATTGAATTTCTCCTTTTTTTGTACCTCTTTCATATTATGGTATGTTTATACATCGAGTGCAATCTTCAATTGAAGCAACACCACTACCTAAGGCTATTCCTTTGAAGGCTATCATCAAGAATTTGAAGAAAAAAGTTGATCAATCCAACAAAAAATTGAGAAAAATGGAAGATGAAATTCAAAAGTCGAAGAAGAACTATGCGGAGGCCACAGTTGAGATCAATCGCCTTTGCTAATCATCCAAGTAGTTTTATAAAGAATACACCAACAAGAAAAACCATTTGTTTGAGGAGCTTGAGTAGGTGAAGAAGCTTGCTAGTGAAAGGGCTTGAACTTTGACTGCTAGAATTTGTTTTCTTGAAGTCAAGCTTCGCGAACCAAGAAAAAAGATCAATTAGTTGGACAGGGGCTTGGCCTAGACTCAGAGTTAGGTAAAATATGGCTGGGACTAGTTGAACAAGTTTTTCAACCTCCAAAAGCAACTACATGATGCTGAGATGGCATATGAGACCTATCAGATTGGTTGGTACGGACAAATCGATGACCTCAAGAAAAAGCTCAAAATGGCAAATGCCATGGTGATGCAGCTTCAAAAATAGTTGACTGACAAGGCCCAGGCTGGGCCAAGCTGGGATCTAGAGGAAGTCGCATCTCTAAAGAGAATTTTAGGGGATCTACAAAAAGAGCAAGGCCAAACTCCTTCAACTTAAGATCTGAACAACTTATAACGAGAATGCGGTGAAGGACGCTAAGGCCAAATCTAAGGTTCTACAGAAAATACTGAGGGAGGCTGAAGAGGATATAAGAAGGGTTTGAAAGCTGCTCAGTGAAAGTATAGTAGTGAGGAAAGAGCTTGAAGACAAGGTTAATGATCTAAAGCATTCCCTCCTAATGGCTAGGGTGGATAGTTCGAAGTTTGAATCGGACTTCATCTTATTCTCCTTTTTGTTTAAAATTCATCCTGGAGACTTCTTGTACTGAACTTTGATATTAATAAAATTCTTCTTCTTTCGACCATCTTTGTGTCTTGTTTTGGATTTAATATTCATGAAACTCCTTGCTCTCGTGCTATGTCTGATGATGATGTTGCTTTTGAATGATGATCTTAACATGGTGTTTCATAAGTTTGTCCCCTTTGTTTATAAACAAGGGTCTTCTAGATTTTAGGAATTAACTTTCCTCCCTATTTAAGAATTGGGAGTTTTCATATTCTTCATGAGGGTCTATGTAGCTGACCTTTGGCTAATAGTTGAAGATCTTTAGGATGAGGTCCACCTCCTTTTTCTGACATGGTTGGCTATTACCCTTGTTAGGATGATGCTCACCTCGTGTCTTCAATAACCAGAAGCTTTCACCCTCATTAGGATGAGGTTAATCTCCTATCTTAAATAACTAGAGGCCTTCACCCTCGTTAGGATGAGGTTAACCTCCTATCTTAAATAACCAAAGGCCTTCACTATGAAGTTTGGTTCAATCATTTCCTATCAAAAATTGATATACACAAAGAGATGGAATTATTAAAGCAAGAAATTTTTATTGAAATTCAAGTACTAGTTTTACACTAAATAAGTTTTTAGCATAGCCCTTTCAGGTTCTTTTTTATCGATGTCCCCCACTCATAGAGTTAATAATTCCAAGCGAAGGTCGATCTTCTTCTAGTTCCTCTCTCTGAGGCAATTCGGGCTGTAGTAGGGCTCTGGGCTGATCTTCCCTCCTTTCAGATCGGTGACATAGAAATCGATCTAGTCAACCTTACTTAATTAGCTCTTCTATTTCATCCTAGAGCTGAAAATATTCTTTAGTATCATGACTGTGATCACGATGGTATAGACAATACTTATTAGAAATGCATTTATTTGGATGAGTCTGCAGCCTCTCTGGCCTTGGTAGTCACTTCTTAATCTCCGTTAAGACTTGAGTTTTTGGGGCATTCAAGAGGGTATAGTTATGGAATCTTTTAGAGGGGGGGGCTTCTGTTAGAAAATGTGTCCCAAAGCTAATCATCAGTCAGTTGATGGTTGAGCTACATTGTATCTACAATTGATTCGTTAATAAATAAAATATATTTTTTGACTTTTTTCATCACAAAAGTATTCATCTTCTAACAAACTCTATTATTATGATGAAGTCTTTAGGACTATTTATTTTTAATAAAGAGAGAATTTATCGATTAGTTCTCAAATCTATTCACGACCAAATGATAGGTTGTTAATTACGATAACAGCGTCTATCAAGCATAAATCGCTGTATGCCATATAGATTAGTGTCCTCTTAACCAAAGAGTGTGGAGACACTGGTATGGAATATAGGTAAGATATATGGGTACATCATCATTGAACGTGATCAACTTCAGAGCATTCTACTATTGAGCATGTCTCTGATGGGATATAGGTATAAGTATCCCTTAGATCTGAAATCACCTCAATGACTTGCAAGCAACTAACTGTACTTTGGTACCAGACTAACTAAATTTCTAATTCAGTAATGGAAGGCTTCTAGGCATAGTCAAGCACTTGCAAAGTTAGAGTATAATCAAGATGGAATTGACCACTCTAAGAGTTGGAGAAGAATGTATCACTATATTTCAATAAAGCAAAACCTTGGCCAGAGTAATCCATCAGATGGATTTGATATTTTAAAAAATAATATGGACAACCTGATCATAGTTGATAGTTGAATTCTGAGGTATCCTATGAGCATTTTTATCAAGGAGATGAATTATATGGAAACTATATCCGCATGGATTCAAAGGATGTTGTTCTACACATTCAACCTATCCGACCATTGGATACTATTGCTAGATAGTTACTTTGATTGGTATAAAAATTTATTTCTATACTACCAGCTTAGATTTGGACCTATGAGGTCACACACATTAGAGCTCACGATTTGATTGGATGGTTGATCAATGATTAAGAATCATTCTAGGATTAAACGATCAATACGATTGATGTTTAACCTAGCGCAATTGTTACAAGAGGATTGATTAGCAATTTGATTGCTAATTAGCTTAATTTGATTAAGCCAAAGAGCTAAGATTAAGTTTAATTAAATATAATTTAATTATATTTAGATTGGACTTGATTGGATTAAGTTCAATTAGCTTATTGGATAAGCCAAGTGCAAGAAAAAACTAGTCCTACTTCAACTAGGACTTGGGTCAACCCAATTTTTAATTTGATTAAAAAATTAAATTAAAATTAAATCTAATTTAATTTAACTTAATTAAGTTTTTAATTAGGTTAGAACCTTATTTTATTTAGTTGACTTGATTTTGATTTAATTTGATTTGAGAAATCATGTTGGACCAAGTCATAAATGGAATCCCAGTGAGACTAGGATTCCACCTTGCGCCACCTTAGCCCTCCATGCCCCCCATGCCTATTTTTTAAGAATTTTTCATGGAAATACTCTTTCCCCTGATCTTCACACACACCTCCTCTCTCCCTCTCTTTCTCATATGGTAATTTGGTAGTTGACCAAGTCAAAAAGAGAAGTAAGTTTTGTTCTAGGATTCTAAGAAATAGAATCCTTATAAACTAAAACACCTTCTTCTAATTATACTGCCCACACCTTTTTTATTTTCTCTAAATTTTATGGTAAAAGAAAAAGTTTTTGTGAACCCCTATTGCTGGTCCACAGTAGGAAATAAGGTGGGGGCACCCAAGAGTTGGGCGCCCCAACAACTTGCCATATTATGTCCTTTCCTTGTCTGAGTTTTTGACCAAGCTTGGACTCTGCATATCATTTTATTTTGGATGAATTTTTGACTGAAAGTTTCATGAAATATAGACCATTAAGAGAGCTTTGAGGTGTATTAACTTAGGGAGAGAGAACTTCTGGGCATTGGGTTTCAACAGACACAATATTAGGTGTCTAGGTAAGTACAAAGGGAAGAAGAAGAGGGTCTTCTTTTAGGATTGCTGTGTTCATCTCTTTTCTTCCTTCTTCCTTGGGTTTTCTAAGAGAGTCTCACAACTGAAACCTCCTCTCCACCTTTTTCTCTTTGGAAGAGTCCAAATCCAAAAGAAGGAGGCATTTGATCGACCATCAAAGAAAGATCAGCACAGTACTAGCATACTGTGCTGATTTCCTGCATCAAAATTTTTGATCATGCTCGTGGGCTTATGTGGATGACTCCTAAAGGACAAACGTGTGTGCAGCTTATGACATCATTCTCAAGCCCAGATCAGTAATTTAGAACATCTAACTTACATAGGTAATAGATCTGATCTATTTATTTTATAGCTGCATTAGATGTAGTATTGTAGCATGTTGATGTGATCAACATGTTAATCTTTCCTTTATATTTTTTAATTTTTGATCTAATATCATGCCTTGATCATATAATAAATCTTATATCTAAGATATTTTTATATTTATTTATATAAATATTTAATTTATTTAGTCTTCTGCTGCTTGATCTTGAAAATATTTCAAGATCTATCCATGAAATCCTAGATCTGGTTCCTTTAATTGGTATCAGAGCCTAGGGTCTTATTAGATGATTTTCTTAAGCATATTTAGATTATTTATTAGATTAGATTTAATTTATAATCTAATTATTAAATTTAAAATTAAAAATTTAGATCTCACGAACTGCCATAAGGTTGTCCTGCTGTAAGATTTACCTCTTACAGTGAAAAGGTTGTCCTAGTTCGTGATGATCTATTTCTAATCATAAATTTATTAGATTTAATCTAATTTTATTTATAATTTAATAAATTTAAAATAATTTTAGGTCTAAAAATAAATTTTTTAGATTACATGAACTACTGTAAGATTGTCCTACTATAAGGTTTATCTCTTACAGTAAAAAAGTTGTCCTAGTACATGCTGATCTAAAATATTGATCATAAAATTTTAGATTAGATCTAAAAGATTTCATGATCTGATTAAAAATATTTTAATCTAATTTTAATTATCATAAATGTATTATATTTGATCTAAGTTGATTTATGATTGATTGATGTTGAAACTATTTCAATTACATGAATTTGTTTAGATTAGATCTAAAGTAGATTCATGTTTATGTTACTTGCATTTTGATTATGAATCAAACATGCAACTTGATTGATAGAACCATGTTATCAAATATTTTATAAATATAAAAATTATTTTTAAAAAGTTGAACCCTAACCCTCAGTCCAAAACTTAATTAAGAATTGAGAAGTTGTTTGATCAGGATCTAGGATTGTAAATTGAAGATCCTAAGACACGATTCATAACACATTAGGTTAAATGGGGTAGTGAGGATTAGATCTATTAATTAGGTTAGACCTAAGGTTAGATTAAAGAATGGACTTAATTATAGAATTGACTAAATCTAATCAATTGTTATCTTAAATTAGGTTAAGGATTCTTTAGATCAATTTGAAAGAACCAGATCTAGGTTTTCACAGATAGATCTTGAAACTTTTTTAAGATCATGCAGCAAAAAACTTAAATAAATCAAATATTTATTTAAATAAATATATAAATACTTAGATCTCAGATCTATTACATGATCAAGGCATGATATTAAATCAAAAATTAAAATTAAATAAGAAAGAAAAAGGTTGATCAAATCAACCTAGATCTATACTACATCAAATGCAGGTATGAAGTTAATAGATCAGATCTATTATCTGAGCAAGTTAGACGTTCTAATTTGCTGATCCGAGCTTGAGGATGAAGTCATGAGTTGTACACACGTTCGGCCTCTAGGAGTCATCCATATGAGCCCACGAACATGATCAGAGATCCTGATGCAGAAAATCAGCGTAGTATGCTAGCACTGTGCGGATCTCTATTCGATGGTTGATCCGATGGTTCCTTCTTTAAAACTTGGATACTCTAAAATACCAAAATAAAAGAGAAAGATTTGTAATGCTGAGACACCTCTCAAAAGCTCACAAAAAGAGAGGAAGAGGTTTGGAACAAAAATCCTAGAAGAAGACCCTGTTCTTCTTTGTTCTTTTTCTAGACACTTTGATTTGTGTTTTCAATATCTCCATGATCCAGATGAATTTTTCTCTGATCTTTCTACACCAAAGAGGCCTCTCAAATGTCTACAATCTAAAAAACCTTTAATCAAAAATTCTTTTTAAATAAAGAGATATGTAGAATCTAAGTTAGATCAAAAACCTAGACTAGGAAGGACCAAATAAGAAAAATTGTTGGGGCGCCCAACTCTTGGGTGCCCCCACCTCTTTTTCTACCATGGACCAGCAAGAAGGGTGCATAAGAAAATATCCTCTTTTATCATGAAAATCAAAGAAAATAAGGAAGGATGGGTCGGCACACTTATGGGAAGAGTTTTGGTTGATAAGGATTCTATCTCATAGAATCCTTAAGCAAAACTAATTTCCCTTTTGACTTGGTCTTCCAACAAACATCCATATGAGAAAAAGAAAGAGAGAAGGGAGGCATGAGAAACCTTGGGCATGGAGATTATTCATGTAAAAATACAAATAAAAAAGGGTGGGACATGAGAATTAGGTGGCATAAGGAATAGGGAGTCCTAGTCACGCTAGGACTCCTATTTTGACTTGGTCAAACAAGATCTTTTAACCAAATAAGTGTTCAAGAAAAATCCTGATTTCTCGGACCAAATTTATTCAGATCTAATCAAATCAAGAGATATATTTCAAAAATTTTTCTCTTTGATCCGAATTAGATCTGGGATGTTTCAAATCTAATTTTTATTATTTTAATAATTAAATAAAATATAGATAAATTAAATCATATTTAATTTATCTTGATGCAGGATAATCCTATTATCCGTTGATGATCCTATAAGCAGCGGAAGGTTCTGGATCTAGCCATGTAAGTGCTTGGCCTCTATCGGTATCCACTCAGACTGGATCTGGAGATCCTCTTCTTCTCTATCACATCTCTACAAAAATCAAAGCTGAATATGATTTGGAGGATCTTCAAAACACTTTCGAAGATCAGCAGTCCTTTGCAGCAGCGCAGCCTTCTAGCTTTCTGTCGCCTTTCTCTCATCTGGATTGCACCAACTAAGATCCCAAACTACTTTGGGCATGGAGAGGAGAGGGAGAAGATGGACTTGGCATGGAGGAGGAGAGAGAGGCAGCCTTGGGGCATTGGAATTGATTACTTTTGAGTTGGGCGCAGGGTCTTATTTATAGACTATGCGTGATCCAACTCCTCTTCTTCCCAACCAATCACAACCCTTTGTGAAATCAGATCTAAATCTGATTGGTGGGAATAGAGTCCCTTGGATTCCTCCTTAGATGGTGCCTAAGACCAGTCAAAGTTGGTTCTTAGGAGAAGTCTAATCGAAATCCAAAAAGGAGATGGAGTCCCTGTCCAACAGGGACTCCTGGGCGCCTCCAGCTTGGGCACACGCCAAGGGTTGGCATGCGCCCTCCTCCTTGCCAGGTTCTGGTAGGGGGACAAGCCCCCACCAGCTCTCCAATAGGTGCATGTGACACGTGGACAGAAGTCAAAGTATCAATGGTCAACATTTGACCAGTCAAAGGTCAACTTTTGACCAAAGTCAAAGGACGAGAAATGGCAGGTGACCAAAAATGGCAGGTATTATCTTACAAAATAAGACAACCCTTTTCTGACCTGGACAGGCTCCAGTCAGACCAAGTGAAGGCCTCTGATCGAGCACAAACTCCTTTGGCTCAGTCAGGACAACTATTTATGATAGTAAAAGAAGAACGTTAGGTTCAATCGAGTGCTAGCACGATTTTCTTGAACCTAATTGAATCTCATTCAGATCAATTGAACTGGATCAGTTCAATTGATGATCACCAGATTCAAACCCTTATTTGTGTGACCCAGTTAGGTTCAGTTCTGTATGGTAATGGGATATGTCATGATCTCTATCATCGACATCATCGAAACTCCTTTCGATGGATCAGAACTCTTCTGATTCGAACAGCTAGAATGATCGATCATCTAAATCATTCTAATTGCTCCCAAAATCCACCAGTGACACCTAGCAGTATATGGTGGCAACCCATCAGAGCTGAATGCGAACCTCTTGGTGCAGCTACCTGTGTGATTAAGTTCTTCTATCTTGAGCCCCGATCAGATTAGGGTTAAGGTGAACTCGTCAAACCCTAGTTTCTATCATATGATGTAATCATTCGATTCAAGTCCAATGTGATAACCTAAATAGAAACTCTTTCTATTATTTCACTCTGCCATGGCCATGGGCTTCTGGACTTGATTCTCATGATCATCATAGGGCTGCTCCTCTACCACCGAGGTAGATAGATTCCATCTTGATGCAATCCAGTTCCTACAATGAACATGCTATAGCCAACATACACCTCAGGGTTCCATATGGCTAGGAGACCGAGTAATGGTGTAGTCAAACTATAACACCCTCAAGGTGAACTGCCGATGCACCTCAGGTCAAAGAACCAGACACACCACTGCAGCATCGAGTCAGTCATTGACGAGAAGGTAGACTTCCTAATGACTACTCGAGGTGGTCACGCTCAGTGCCCTCGTTCTCTAACGAGTACCTATACTCTCGCTCTGGTGTCTCCACACCGTAGACTCAAGACTCATCTACTAAAGATAAGCGATTGTACACCAACCTTCTGGATCAATCACCATCCTCATGATGATCCTATGGTCTGGAGCATTTTATGAGTTAATAATGATTATTCATGTCTTAAATTTTTAACTCTTGAAAATATGAATTATCATTACCATTAACTCAAAGGATGTATCACAAACACTAAATACATATATGTGATAGAAAATAATTCATTTTATTGATTATAGTTAAAATTATAATTTTTCCCCTAGAAGTGTATTACAAGTGTCAGCCAATTCTGGCTTCTAGGGCACATATATCTAACAATAAGAACAAGAGCAAACCAACCCAATTAAATAAGATCCTAATCCATTTAAAGATTTAATTAAGTTAGATTTAATTCTAATTTAATTTTTTAATTAAATTAAAAAATTGGATTGATTCGAGTCCTAGTTAGACTAGAACTAGTTCTTCCTTACACTTGACTTATCCAATAAGTTAATTGGATTTGATTCAATCAAGCCCAAACTAAATCTAGTTAAATCATATTTAATTAGACTTAATCTCAACCTACTAGCTTAATCAAATTAAGCCAATTAGCAATTGAATTGCTAATCGATCCTCCTACAATACTTGCACTAGGTTAAACACCATTCATATTGATTGTTTAATCCTAAAATGATTCTAAATTGCTGATCAACCATCTGATTGGAATGTGAACTCTATTGTGTGTGACCTCATAGGTCCGAACCTAAGCTGATAGCATAAGAATAAATTTTTCTACCAATCAAAGTGACCATCTAGCAATGATACCCAACGATCGGATAGGTCGAAAGGTATAGAACACCATCCTTAGAACCCATGCGAATATAGTTTTTATATAATTCATCCCCTTGACCATAATGCTCGTAGGGAACCTCAGAGTTCAACTATTAACTCTAATCAGATTGTCCATATTATATTTCAAAATATCAAATTCATATGATGGATTATCCTGACCATGATTTTGCTATATTGAAATACAGTGATACATTCTTCTCCAACTCTTGGAGTGGTCAATTCTATCTTGATCACATTCTGACTTTGCAAGTACTTGACTGTGTCCAGAAGCCTTTCATTGCTGAATTAGAAATTTAGTTAGTTCAGTACCAAAGTATAGTGAGTTTCTTGTAAGTCACTAAGGTGATCTTAGGTCTAAGGGATACTTATACCTATATCCTATTAGAGATATTCTCAATAGTAGAATGCTCTGAAGTTGATCACGTTCAATGACGATGTACCCATACATCTCACCTGTATGCCATACCAGTGTCTTCATACTCTTTGGTTGAGAGGACAACCAACCTATATGGCATATAACGACCTATGCTCGATAGATGCTGTCGTCCTAACTAACAGCCTATTATTTGGTCGTGAACAAATTTAAGGACTAATCTATAAATTCTCTCTTTATCGAAGCTAAATAGTCCTAAGGATTTCATCATAATAATGGAGTTCATTAGAAGATGTAAATTTATGGTGAAAAAAGATGCCAAAATATTTTTTATTAATTAATAAATTAAATAAAATATCTTAATCGTCAATCGACTAACAATTGGCTTTGAGACAAAATTCTCAATAACTCCCACTTGTCCTAAAGCCATTTGGCATAGTATCTAATACCCATCTTTGACTTATGGTTGTCGATCTCCTTACTTGCCAGGGCTTTAGTGAAGGGATCAGCTAGGTTCTTCTTTCCATCAATCTTTTGAAGATCAACGTCACCACGATCCACGATCTCATGGATCAAATGGAAGCAGCATAGAATGTGCTTTGTCCGTTGGTGTGCCTTCAATTTCTTTGCTTGAGCTATGGCGCCAATGCTGTCGCAGTAGAGTAGGACTGAACCATCAATGAAGGATGCTACTTCGAGCTTGGAGATGAACTTTCTCAGCCACATAGCTTTCTTTACTGCATCTGATGCCGTCATGTACTCTGCTTCATAAATAGTGTCAGCCACTGTATGCTGCTTGAAATTTTTTCAGCAGATGGCTCCACCATTTAGAGTAAAGATATATCCCAACACACTTTTACTATCATCATGGTCAGATTGAAAGCTGAAGTCTATAAATCCCATAAGCTTTAGATCTAACTCACCATAAATCAACCATTGGTCCTTAGTATTTCTCAAATACTTAAGGATGGTTTTAATCACCTTTTAGTAATTTTCTCGAGGGTCAGACTGGTATCTACCCACTACTCCTAGTGAGTATGCCACGTCTGGTCTCGTACATGTCATTGCATATATAATAGACCCCACTGTCGAAGCATATGGAATTCTATTTATACGCTCTCTCTCTCTCTTCAAAAGTTATTGGACAATTCTTCTTAGAGAGAAAAATTTCTTGGCCTATCGAAAGATAGCTCTTTTTGAAATTCTCCATGCTGAACCTCTTCAGCATAATTTTTATGTACGTGGACTGAGATATACCAAGCATCCTTTTAGATCTATCCCTATGGATCTTTATTCCTAGGATTTTGGATGCTTCACCTAAGTCCTTCATGGAGAACTATGATGACAACCAGACTTTTATTTCTTGTAGTGCAGGGATGTCATTTTTGATTAAGAGAATGTCATTCATGTACAAAATAAGGAATACCATTGCTGGACCATTTGTCCATTTGTAAATACAGGATTCTTCTCGATTCTTAATGAAGCTATACATTTTGATTACTTTATCAAAATGCATGTTCCAACATCGAGATGCTTGCTTTAATCCATAAATGGTCTCTAAAGCCTGGACATCATGGACTCATCTATGGATGTGAACCCCTCAGGTTGTATCACATACACCTCTTCGATTAGCTCTTTATTTAGAAAAGCCATCTTTACATCCATCTGCCAGATCTCATAGTCCAGTTGGATAGCTATTGCAAGCATTATCCAAATGGATTTGAGCATTACCACTGGAGAGAATATCTCGTCATAGTCAATACCATAACATTGACGATACCCCTTGACAATCAGACGGGCTTTATAAGTCTCCACCTTTTCTTCTGCGCCTCTTTTTCTTTTGAATACCTATTTACACCGAATGGGTTTAACCCCTTCAGGTAGGTCAACTAATGTCCATACATCATTGACCTTCATAGAATCCATTTTGGATCTCATGGCTTCTAGCTATTTTTCAGAGTCGGATCTCTGCATCGCTTCCATATAAGTGATCGAATCCTCATCGTTCTCATCGAGTTCGATGGGATCACCATCCTGAACCAAGAATTCATAGTATCTGTCCAGATGGCATGGTACTCTACCAGATCGTCTTAATGGTGCAGGTTCACTAGGCTTCGGATCTGATTTGATTAAATCTGACTTAGGTTCAATATTCTATGTCGGACTTTCTATCTATTGAACTTCATCAAGTTCAATCTTAGAGGCAACAGTTCCTTCACCAAGGAACGCCTTTTTCAAAAAGGTTGCCCTAAGGCTAATGAACATCTTTTATTCATCAGCATGGTAGAAATAGTATCCTTTGGTCTCTTTTGGATATCCTATAAATGTATACTTGTCAGACCTAGGTCTAAGTTTATTTGTAATTAACCATTTAACATAAGCTGGGCACCCGCAAACCCTAAGGTATGAAAGTGTTGGCTTACGCCCTATCCATATCTCATATGGGGTTTTAACTATAGACTTACTTGGAATCCTATTTAATAGATAACAAGTCGATTCAAGTGCATATCCTTAGAAGGATATCGACAAGCTGACAAATCTCATCATGAATTGGACCATGTCTAACAAAGTCTGATTCCTCCTTTCAGACACACCATTATGTTATGGTGTTCCAAGAGGAGTCCATTGGGAGAGAATTCCATTCTCTCCTAGATATATGAGAAACTCACTAGAAAGGTATTCTCCTCCTCGATCAGATCGAAGAGTTTTAATACTCTTCCTAGTTTATTTTTCTACTTCACTTTGAAATCGTTTGAACATTTTAAAAGAATCCAACTTATGTTTCATCATATAGACATATCCATATCTAGATAGATCATCTATGAAAGTGATGAAGTAGACATATCCATCTCTAGCACTTATGCTCATTGGTCCACATACATCAGTTTGTACTAAACCTAAGAGCTCATTAGCTCTCTCACTTTTTCCAGTAGAAGGTGACTTGGTCATTTTACCAAGAAGACATGACTCACAGGTTGGAAGTGATTCACAATCACTGATTTTGAGGATTCCCTCTTGAGTCAACATGCTTATCCTATTCTTATTTATATGATCTAGCCTACAGTGCCATAAGTAGATATCTGATACACTATCTAATCTAGGATGCTTGCCAGTAGAATAGACTACATTAATAGATTGTGATAACATATATATACCATTGTTCAATTATTCACATAAAGCAATAACACCATTCACAATGATATTACAAACTCATTTTTTTATTGAAATTTCATAATTGTTCATGGCCAAAAGGCTTACAGAAATGATATTTAAAAAGAAACTAGGACAGAAATGATAATCACTAGAATAATGGTATGAGATTCAAATATAAGTTTCAAAATTTCTAAGGCTAGAACTGGAACTGGTCTTCCATCTCCAATATTCAGGAATCTCTCATCTTGCTCGAATCTTCTACTGACCTACAACCCCTACAATGAATTTCAAATATGGTAAGGGCTATCGGTATTCAATATCTAGTCAGTAATATTACAAATAGAGAAATTGTTAGAAGTTATCATATAAATACCTTGCCCAGCAATAGCTTGCTTCTTTCTCTATCTGTTCAGATCTAAGGAGGCAACGTATTAAGGATAGTTCCTCATCCAGTGCCTCCACTTCTTGCAAAAGAAGCATTCATCTTGACTCTTATCGAGCTTGATCTTCCTAGTCTGGCCCTGCACTAATGTCCGAACCTGAACTTGCACCTTCTTTGTTTTCTTCTTCTTGTTCTTCTTTCCGTTTCTAAAGGATCGAGAACCAGAAGATGAATCTTCCACTAAGTTTACTAACTCTTTATGGAGCTGGTGATCCTTCTCAAAGTTCTGAAGTAACCCCTATAAGTCATGGTAGTTTACTTTAGGCCTTGTCATTCTGTAATGAGTAAGGAAAGGGAGATAGGACTTTGGCAGCGAGTTTAGTATTGCATCTTTTTCAAGTTGTTCATGCAAGAAAAAGCCACGTTTGCTTAAGTGCTCTATCAGCTCGATCATGTATAGTATATGATCAGTGATAGAGGCTCCATCCCACATCTAGCATTGAATGGTTTAACTAGTCTTGTCCCTCTCAACGTCATCAGGTGTGCCAAAAGAATCCTCCAATACTTGGAGCATTTCATTTGACTGAGCTATCTCAAACTTATGACTAAACTCATCGCTCATCACAGCCAGCATAATATAGCACACCATGGTTCGATCACTGAGCCACTTCTGATAAGTGTCTCTGACTGTTCCATGTGCATTAACAGTTGGCTCCTCAGGTGTAGGATCCGTCAGCACATATAGGATCCATTCATGCTCTAGGATAATCTTCAACTTTTGGTACCAGCTATCAAAGTTGGATCCCACCAACTTATCATTGTCCAACAATGATCGGAGCGATAGAAAAGTGGCCATGTCTGCACCAAGAAAAATCAAAATCTAATTAGTAATTGATTCATTGAACCTAAAGATTTGGACTTTAACCAAAAGATTTCTCCCACTATTTTATTTGAATTTGTAGCCTCTACCTCCAATTTGAGGAATTATCCTAATTTCTTAGTGGGTACTAGAATGCATATAGATTGCACACAAGCCCAACATTGGTTGGCCAACCCATGTATATCTAAGGATAGGTTCATAACCAATTATTTCTCCAAATAATTTTTAGTAATTAAATTTTGCCCCAGCCCTTGATCAGTTGGCTTTGGCCTTCTTAGAAAAGGGTCAGTTAGGTCCAACCATTAACATGATCATACTTAGCCTATCTAACCAATGAATAATCAGGCCCAACTTTGGTTGGCCCACCTGACCACCATTTAGAAAGATGTATCAAAGAGATCATATAATGAATGATAATTCCATCAATAGATAAGCACAAGACCTTTGGGCCTCCAATGATTATCCAACTGATGGACAAATTTTCATCCACTTTAATGGAAGGCTATGATTTAGTTATCATATAACTATTTCATTTTAGGGATCTAATAATTTTAGAAAATTTATTTATAGAAGTGAGTAGGTCAGATTAACCAACTTATCATGATCATCCCACTGGCTTCACCAAGTCAGCTTAAGGGAGACCACTAACAGATTGATCTAGGAGTACCTAAATCAGTCATACTGATTTACCTAGCTGACATGGGTCAGTTCGAATAGTCAAGTAATTCAATTAAAACATAATCTCACCAAAAGATCAGATAAGTTCAATCGGTGGGAGGATCTATGAAAGCTTGCCTTAGACATCATCAAAAATGGCCAGGTAAGCGAACTGCCAATTAAAAACCATTGATCTGATTTATCTTAGATATCAACTAATTTAATTAGTTTCAATTAGATCGATCTAACAGTTTATGCTAGACCACGTAGCCAAGAATCAAGTCCATCTTGGGTCTTGTTAAAGATATGGACTTGACCAACTACAACTATTGTAATTAATCCAAAGAATCCTTGACCTAATCTAAGACAATAATTGATTAGATTTAATCAATTATCTAGTTAAGTCCATTCTTTAATCTAACCCTAGGTCTAACCCAATTAATGGACCTAATCCCCACTAACCCATTTAACCCAATGTGTTATGATTTGTGTCTTAGGATCTTTAATTCATAATCCTAGATCCTAATCAATCAACTTCTTAATTCTCAATTAAGTTTTGGGCTGATGGTTGGGGTTCGACTTTTTGAAAATGATTTTCATATTTGTAAAATATTTTTACAACATGGTTCTATCAACCAAGTTGCATGTTTGAATCATAATCAATATGCAAGTAAAATAAACATAAAACTACTTTAGATCTAATCTAAACAGGTTCATATAATTGAAATAGTTTCAATAATAATCAATCATAAATCTTCCTAGATCAAATCTAACATATTTATGATGATTGAAATTAGATTTAAAATATTTTTAATCAAATCATAAAATTTTTTAGATCTAATCTAAAATTTTATGATCAATATTTTAGATCAGCATGTATGAGGACAATCTATTCACTGTAAGGGATAAATCTTACAGCAGGACAATCTTATAATAGTCCATACAATCTAAAATATTTTATTTTTAGATCTAAAATTATTTTAAATCTATTAAATTATAAATAAAATTATATCAAATCTAATAAATTTATGATTATAGTCAGCTCATCACGAACGAGAATAACTTTTTTACTGTAAGGGAAAAATCTTATAGTAGGATAACCTTATGGCAATTTGTGAGATCTAAATTTTTTTTTAATTTTAGATTTAATAATTAAATTATAAATTAGATCTAATCTAAGAAATAATCTAAATATGCATAAAAATTATATAATAAGAACCTAGGCTCTGATATCAATTGAAGGAACCAGATTTAGGATTTCATAGGTAGATCTTGAAACATTTTCAAGATCATGCAATGAAAGACTTAAATAAATTAAATATTTATTTAAATAAATATATAAATATCTAGATCTTAGATCTATTACATGATTAAGATATAATATTAAATTAAAAATTAAAATTAAATAAGAAAGAAAAGGTTGATCAAATCAACCTAGATCTATACTACATCAAATGCAGGTATGAAGTTAATAGATTAGATCTATTATTTGAGCAAGTTAGATATTCTAACTTGTTGATCTAGGCTTGAGGATGAAGTCATGAGCTGCACATGTGTTCGGCCTCTAGGAGTTGTCCACACGAGCCCACGAACATGATCAGAGATCCTAATGCAGGAAATCAGCACAGTATGCTAGCACTGTGCTGATCTCTCTTCGATGGTTGATCCGATGCTTCTATCTTTGAAACTTGGACACTCCAAAACACCAAAAAAAAAGAGGAAGATTTGTGATGCTGAGACACCTCTCAAAAGCTCACAAAAAGGGAGGAAGAGATCTAGAACAAAAACCCTAGAAGAAGATCCTCTTCTTCTTCTTTATTCTTTTTCTAGACACCCTTATTTGTGTTTTCAATATCTGCATGATCTATATGAATTTTTCTCTAATTTTTCTACACCAAAGAGGTCTCTCAAATGTTTTCAATCCACAAAAATTTTACTCAATTTATTTTTAAATAAAGAGATATGTAGAGTCTAAATTAGTTCAAAAACCTAGACTAGGAAAGACCAAATAAGGGAAGTTGTTGGGGCACCCAAATCTTGGGTGCCCCCACCTCTTTTTCTGATGTGGACCAGCAAGGGGGGTGCACAAAAAAATATCCTCTTTTACCATGAAAATCAAAGAAAATAAGGAAGGATGGGTTGGCACACTTATGGAAAGAGTTTTGGTTGACAAGAATTCTATCTCATAGAATCCTTAAGCAAAACTAATTCTCCTTTTGACTTGGTCTTCCAACAAACTTCCATATGAGAAAAAGGAAGAAAGAAGGGAGGCATGAGAAACCTTGGGCATAGAGATTATTCACATAAAAATACAAAGAGAAAAGGGTGAGGTATGAGAATTAGGTGGTGCAAGAAATAGGGAGTTCTAGTCACACTAGGACTCTTATTTTGACTTGGTCAAACAAGATCTTTTAACCAAATAAAAATAAGAGTAAACCAATCCAATTAAATAAGGTCCTAACCCATTTAAAGACTTAATTAAATTAAATTAAATTAGATTTAATTCTAATTTAATTTTCTAATTAAATTAAAAAATTGGGTTGACCCGAGTCCTAATTAGATTAGGATTAGTTCTTCCTTGCACTTGACTTATCCAATAAGCCAATTGGATTTGATCCAATCATGTTCAAACTAAATCTAATTAAATCATATTTAATTAGACTTAATTTTAGCTTACTAGCTTAATCAAATTAAGTCAATTAGCAATCAAATTGCTAATCGATCCTCCTGCAATACTTGCACTAGGTTAAACACCAATTGTATTGATTGTTTAATCCTAAAATGATTCTAAATCGCTGATCAACCATCCAATCAGAACATGAACTATAATGTGTGTGACCTCATAGGTCTAAACCTAAGCTGGTAACATAGAAATAAATTTTTGTATCAATCGAAGTGACCATCTAGCAATGATATTCGATGATCGAATAGGTCGAAAGGTGTAGAACACCATCCTTAGAACCCATGCAAATATAGTTTCCATATAATTCATCTCCTTGACCATAATTCCTATAGGACACCTCAGAGTTCAACTATCAACTCTGATCAGATTGTCCACATTGTATTTTAAAATATCAAATCTATCTAATGGATTATCCTGGCTAAGGTTTTGCTATATTGAAATACAGTGATACATTCTTCTCCAACTCTTGGAGTGGTCAATTCCATCTTGATCATACTCTGACTTCGCAAGTACTTGACTATACCCAAAAGCCTTCTATTGCTGAATTAAAAATTCAGTTAGTCTGGTACCAAAGCACAGTGAGTTGCTTGCAAGTCACTAAGGTGATCTTAGGTCTAAGGGATACTTATACCTATATCCCATCAGAGACATTCTCGACAGTAGAATGCTCTGAAGTTGGTCACATTCAATGATGATGTACCCATACATCTCACCTGTATGCCATACCAATATCTCCACACTCCTTAATTAAGAAGATAACCAATCTATATGGCATATAGCAACCTATGCTCGATAGATGCTGTCGTCCTAATTAACAACCTATCATTTGGTCGTGAACAAATTTAAGGACTAATCGATAAATTCTATATTTATTGAAACTAAATAGTTCTAAGGACTTCATCACAACAATGGAGTTCATTAGAAGATATAAATTTATGATGAAAAAAGATATTAAAATATTTTTTATTAATTAATAAATTAATTATAATATCTCAACCATCAACAAGCTGATAATTGGCTTTGGGACATAATTTTCAACATAATTACAATAGTTATAGTTGGTTAAGTCTATGTTTTTAGCGAGACCCAAGATGGACTTGATTCTTGGCTACGAGATCCAGCACAAAATGTTAGGTTGATATAATTAAAACTAATTAAATCAGTTGATGTCTAAGATAAACTAGATCAGTGGTTTTTAATTGGCAGCCCGCTTACCTGGCCATTTTTGATGGTGTCTAAGGCAAGCTTTGATAAATCCTCCCACCGATCAAACTTACCTGATCTCTTGGTGAAATTATATTTTGATCAGATCACTTGACTATTTGAGCTAACCCATGTCAGCTAGGTAAATCAATATGACTAATTTAGGTGCTCCTTGACCAGCCTATTAATGGTCTCCCTTAAGCTTACTTGATGAAGTTAGTGGGAGAATCATGATAAGCTGGTTTATCTGACCTTCCTTCTTCTTTAAAAATTAAATCCTCTAAAATTATTAGATCCTTAAAATGAAATAGTTATGATGATAACTAGATCATAGCCTCCCATTAAGTGGATGATAATGAGTCCATTAGTTGGATAATCATTGGAGGCCCATAGGCCTGGTGCTTATCCGCTAATGAAATTATCATTCATAATATGATTTCTTAGATGCATCTCTCTAAATGATGGTTAGATTGACCAACCTAGTTGGACTTAATCATTCATTAGTTAGATAGATCAAGTATGATCATGTTAATGGTTCGACCTAATCGAAACTTTTAGTGGAGGCCCTAGCTTACTTAAAAGATACCTGAGGCAAAATTAAATTACTAAAAATTATTTGAAAAAATAATTAGTTATAAACCTATCCATAGATGTACATCAGTTGACCAACTATAAATGGGCTGGTGTGCAGTCTATGTAGATTCTAGTACCCACTAAGAAATTAGGAAAATTCCTTGAATTGGAGGTAGAGGCTACCAGTTCAAATAAAATAGTGAAAGACTTTTTGATTAAAGTCTAAATCTTTAGGTTTAATGAATCAATTACTAATTAGGATTTTGATTCTCCTTTGTGCAGTTAAACCCAAACCATAGTTGCTTCATTCACTGTTAAAAAGTGATTAACTTATGCGACCCAACTTCGATAATAAGTATCGAAAGTTGAATGTTGTTCAGTAGCACGAAGTGGTTCGTGCTGGGGCCTCTACACCCAATTTAAACATAAGGTCCAAGAATAACCTAGATCAGGCATAGTGCTTCCATTGTAAGAAGCAGGGGCATTGGAAGAGAAATTGTCCTCAATGTCGTGATTCCTATGATCCCAACAGGCTAAATAAGAGAGATGAGCAAGTAGTTGCTGATCAAGGATGTTACATGATAACATCTTGTAATTTCTCTATTTATGATACTTCTACTTGGGTATTGGATATCGAAAGTTCAGTCCATATTTGTAATATGTTGCAAGAACTTTAAATTAGTAGAAGATTTGAGAATAATGATCGATTCCTAAATATTGGAGATAGAAAATCTATTCCAGTTCTAGCCATGGAAATAGTTCAACTTATTCTCAATACTAATATCATTTCTTTAAATGAATGTCATTATTATCCTTCCTTTCTAGTGAACATAATCTCTATTAGCCTTTTGGCCAAAGATGATTTTATTTATCTATAAAGAGAGATTATTATGACATTATTATGAATAATATTATAATAATACAAGGATAACAAAGAAATGATATTTATATTTTATCACAACCTGTGAGTGTAATGTACACTTCTAAAAAATATCCTAAATTAGATAATATCTCTGATATCTACCTATGGCACTATAGACTAGGTCACATTAATAAAAATAAAATAAACAGGTTGACCCAAGAGAGAATCCTCAAAGTTGGTAATTATGAATCACATCCAATCCGTGAGTCCTGTCTTCTTGAAAAAATGACCAAGTCATCTTTTACTGAAAAATGGCTAGAGGCAATGAAGTCAGAAATTGACTCGATGCATTCAAACCAAGTCTGGACCTTGGTAGATCCACCAAAAGGTATAGTACCTATTAGGTGTAAATGGATCTATAAGAGAAAGATTGGTGTAGATGGAAATGTGGAGACATTCAAAGCTAGATTAGTGGCAAAAGGTTATAGTCAGTACAAAAGCATTGACTTTTAGGATACTTTTTCGTTAGTAGCTATGCTAAAATCCATCCGCACATTGCTTGCTGTTGCAGCCTATTTCGATTATGAAATATGGCAAATGAATGTAAAAATGGCATTCTTAAATGGATATCTTGAGGAAGATATCTATATGGAACAGCCGCTAGGTTTCACATCCAGTGATACTGATCACAAGGTTTGCAAGCTGCAAAGGTCCATATATGGACTTAAGCAAGCATCTCGGAGCTGGAACACTCATTTCAATGATGTGATCAAAATATTTGGTTTCATCAAAAATGAAGAGGAACCGTGTGTCTTCAAAAAGGTCAGTGGGAGCGCTGTTGTCTTCCTCGTATTGTACGTGGATGACATCCTCCTTATTGGAAATGATATTCCCATGATGACGACAGTCAAAATATGGTTGTCCAAGAAATTCTCCATGAAAGACCTAGGTGAAGCATCCTTTATTCTAGGAATTAAGGTCTATAGAGATAGACCGAAATAGGATGCTAGGACTTTCACAGAAGATGTACATAGAGGAAGTACTAAAGAGGTTTAGTATGAAAAACTCTAAGAGGGGATTAATACCCTTCAGACATGGTATTCATCTTTCCAAGAAGATGTGCCCTAGCACACCTGAGGAAATAGAATGCATGAGCAAGATCCCTTATGCTTCTGCAATAGGGAGCCTCATGTATGCCATGCTATGTACACGACCTGATATAGCCCATGCTGTGAGTGTCACAAGCAGATATCAGTCAAATCCAGGTGAAGAACACTGGACTTCTGTGAAATGTATCCTTAAGTACTTGAGAAGAACTAAGGATATGATGTTGGTCTTTGGTAATGGAGAACTCCAAGTCCAGGGATACATAGACTCAGATTTCATGTCCGATGTAGATGATCGAAAGTCGACATCTAGGAGTCTGTTTGTGTGCAATGGTGGTGCTGTCAACTGGAAGAGTTCCAAGCAAACTATGATAGCAGATTCCACCATGGAAGCAGAATATATCACTGCATCAGAGGCTGCGAAGGAAGCATTCTGGTACAAGAAGTTTGCTACAGAAATCGGAGTAATGCCATCAGATGCCATTCCTCTATACTACGACAACAATGGTGCCATAGCCCTTGCTAAGGAGCCGAGGTCTCACCAGAAATCCAAGCACATTGAGCGGCGATACCACCTCATCCGCGATTACCTTGAGAAGGGTTACGTCGAGGTCAAGAGAGTCAATCTCCACAGACAATGCGGCAGACCCACTTACAAAGCCGTTGGGACAACAAAAGATCGAAGCCCACCTTGAGAAGATGGGACTTAGACTTGTAGCCAATTGAGCTTTAGGACAAGTGGGAGATTGTTAGATATATGTGCCCTAGAAGCCAGAATTGGCTGACACTTGTAATACACTTCTAGGGGCAAAATTATAATTTTGACTATAATCAATAAAATGGGTTATTTTCTATCACATATGTGTATTTAGTGTCTGTGATACATCCTTTGAGTTAATGGTAATGATAATTCATATTTTCAAGAGTTGAAAATTTAAGACATGAATAATCATTATTAACTCATAAAATGCTTCCGACCATAGGATCATCATGAGGATGGTGATTGATCCAGAAGGTTGGTGTACAATCACTTCTCTTTAGTAGATGAGTCTTGAGTCTATGGTGTGGAGACACTGGAGCGAGAGTACAGGTACTCGTTAGAGAATGAGGGCACTGAGCGTGACCACCTCGAGTAGTCATTAGGAAGTCTACCTTCTCGTCAATGACTGACTCGATGCTGCAGTAGTGTGTCTGGTTCTTTGACCTGAGGTGCATCGGCAGTTCACCTTGAGGGTGTTATAGTTTGACTACACCATTACTCGGTCTCCTAGCCATATGGAACCCTGAGGTGTATGTTGGCTATAGCATGTTCATTGTAGGAACTGGATTGCATCAAGATGGAATCTATCTACCTCGGTGGTAGAGGAGCAGCCCTATGATGATCATGAGAATCAAGTCCAGAAGCCCATGGCCATGGCAGAGTGAAATAATAGAAAGAGTTTCTATTTAGGTTTTCACATTGGACTTGAATCGAATGATTACATCATATGACAGAAACTAGGGTTTGACGAGTTCACCTTAACCCTAATCTGATCGGGGCTCAAGATAGAAGAACTTAATCACACAGGTAGCTGCACCAAGAGGTTCATTTTTAGCTCTGATGGGTTGCCACCATATACTGCTAGGTGTCACTGGTGGATTTTGGGAGAGCAATTAGAATGATTTAGATGATCGATCATTCTAGTTGTCTGAATCAGAAGAGTTCTGATCCATCGAAAGGAGTTTCGATGATGTCAATGATAGAGATCATGACATATCCCATTACCATACAGAACTGAACCTAACTGGGTCACACAAACAAAAGGGTTTGAATCTGGTGATCATCAATTGGAACTAATCCAGTTCAATTGATCTGAATGAGATTCAATTAGGTTCAAGAAAATCATGCTAGCACTCGATTGAGCCTAACGTTCTCCTTCTACTATCATTAAAAGTTGTCTCGACTGAGCCAAATATATTTATGCTCACTCAGGTACCTTTACTTGATCTGACTGCAGCTTGTCTAGATCAAAAAAGAATTGTCTTAATTTATGAGATAAATTTAAGATAATACCTACCATTTTTCATCACCTGTTAATTCTTGTCTTTGATTTTGGTCAAATGTTGACCTTTGACACTTAGACATTTGCCCATGTATCATGCACTCATAGGAGAGCAGATAGGGCTTGTCCCCTTGCTAGAAATTAAAAAGAAGGGGGTGCATGCCTAGGGAGGCATGTGTCCATAGATAGGGACGCCTGGAGTCCCATACGGATGAAACTCCAGGTTGCTTCTTGGATTCTAGTTAGGTGGTGCCTAGGAATAGACTTTGACCAGTCTTAGGTGCCATCTAAGGATGAATTGAGGGGGTTCTCATCTGATTGGATTAGGTGATGCCATCCTACCAATCAGATTTAGATCTGATTGCACGAAGCAATGTGATTGGCTGGGATGATGTGGCACTACATGGCGCAGCAGGATCTATATAAATCCTATCTATGCCTAACTTTTATAGAGTTCTCTCTTAGCCCATGCCCCAAGGCTGCCCCTCTCCCTCCTCCATGCCAACGTCTGGTCCTCTCTATCCTCTCCATGCCCAAGAAATTTTGGGCTCCAGTTTGGTGCAATCCAGGCAAAAGAAAGGTGATGAGAAAGAAAGAAAGCAGCACTACTACAGAGATGACTGTAGATCTTCGAAAGGAGTTTTGAAGATCCTCTAAATTAGATCAAGATCTAATATTTGGAGAGGTGATAAAGAAAGAGAAGATCTCTAGATCCAGCCTGAGTGGATACTGGTAGAGGCCAGGGGCTTGTGTGGCTAGATCCAGAACCTCAGGCAAACAGTAGGATCATCAAAGGATAATCTAATTATCAAACATCAAGGTATAAATTAAATTAGATTTAATTTATTTTTATTTTTATTTATTAGATCTATAAAATTATATTTGAAATATCTCATATGTGATCTAGTTTCATAAGAGAAATTTTTGAAATATCTCTCTTGATCCAATCAGATCTGAATGAACCTAAACCGAAAAATTAGGATTTTCCTTCAGGACAAACCAATTCCATCACCTTACTTATATATGGATCCATCCATAAGTACCTTAGGATCACCTAATCCTTTTAATGGAGATGGACCTACTAATGAGATGATGGATTTAATAGAAACTTTCCAAGACCATAAGTAAATAATACATTAGAGGAAGTTTTATCCATAAATCTTTACCAGGATTCGATAAATCCCTGTATGGCTCCTTATGAGATGGACAATTTTGATGATGGTGGATACAATACAGAAGTTAATGACCAAGTAGATACACCCTACCCAAAAATCACTCCAATATGGATTGAAAAACTTGAGCCACCACCTAGCCCACCAATAGCACCCTTGTTAGAACTACCAACTACTCTAGAATTGAAGCCACTTCTTGATATACCAATAGATACTCTACCAGTGATACTTATCCAGGAAGACCAATTTATGGATGTTCTAAATGCACATAAAGAAGCTATTGATTGGGATATTGCTGATATGAGGGATAATAATTTTAAGACTGATTTTTCCATATTTGGCACTACTTTTGAGGATGGCCTCCAAAATTTATCTATAATATTAAAATGATGTATGGAGGTAGGTTTAAAATTAATTTAGAAAAAGTGTCATGCTTTAAATCAGGAAGAATTGATGCCTAGTTATATCAGACCTAAAAAAGGGATTATGGTAGATCAGGTTACAGTTGAAGTAATTCCTAAACCACCACCCCCGATTTTGATCCATCTAACATAATTCCTTCCTGGTCATTATGAAAACTATAATAATTATAAGTTCTAGTATAGAATGCTTGCTTTAAATACTATCTTGATTAGGGCTAAACTTAATCATCATAAAGCATTGCATGAACATTTTTCTGCCATGATGACTAGGCCTCCTGATTGGCCCTATCTTTTTGGAACCATGAAGGATGAATTAAAAATGATTATACCTAAAACTCCTTCATAGGGTCCGACTGAAGACGTTAAACTTAGCGCTTACTAGGAGGCACCCCAGTTTTTGGCTTTTTGCATTTGAATTTGCTTTTTTTTTTTAGTTTATCTTTCTTTAAGGACTAAGTTGGAGGGAGAACTACAAACCCATTGATGAGAAACAATTAAAGTCCAGACTGAGACCAAAAATATATTAAGTTAGGTGAACTCTTTTCTTATTATTTTCTTGTCATTTATCACACTCTAATTTTTTTTTCTCCATTGAGGATAATGAAAATTAAGTTGGAGGGAAGGATAAATAATTTTTTTTTAAGTCCTCAAGTATGATAATAATTAGTCTTATGTACCTAATTTCATACCAATTTAAAGTTTTTCAGATATTTTAATCGATGATTGATTAATGATTTAGAGAATTTTTGAAATACTAAGTATCCAGTTATTAAGAAAATCTAATAAATAGTTAGGTTTAAAATAAAATAAATTTTTGAGTGATTCTAAAACCTTCTTTCTGCCTATATTCAATAAAGAATCTACTTTATATGAATATGAGTAAGAAAAAAAATGATGAAAAGAAAAAAATAAAGAAACTTCTAGACATTGGTCTCCCATCGAGTAATCAGGTCCCGTTGCCTAAATAAGCAATGTTATTCGCATCAAAAAGTGAACAATATGAAGAAGCTTGTTATATAGTTAGTTTTAACCTGTAGCCTATTTGACTCGAGTCAGTAAGTTCGAGAGGTGTTCTATACCTAATGCCCTAAAGCTAACTAGTTTTGGAGTCATTGGTCTAAAGCTTGCTACAAGGATCAAATAGAAAGCTTAAGAGGTTAAAACATTACACTAGTTATAAAAAAAAAAAACCAAACTCTAGCCCATACTAAAATTAAGGGATTTAAAGAATAAAAATGGAGAATTGATCAAAGAAAAGCTTTAAAATTTTATGTTCTTCACTTAATCACTACTTTGGATAGAATTAATAATCTGATGAACTATCTCTTAAATTTTTAATCAAGTATCAACTGACTTTAGGATGATCTGAAGAAACTTTCATATCTTAACGAGTGGATACATGTTTCTAATTTTTTTCTTTTTACTTGAGGATGAGTAAAACTTAAGTTGGAAGGTGTAATAATTATCATAAATTATTAAATAAAACTTTTAAAATATATATTAATTTAATATTTATTTAAAATATTTGATATTTTTATTGATATTTTATAGGAAAGAAGCTAATCAATGTGAAGAGCTTAATTTATGGGTTCTAATGCAATAAATTTTACTAAATTGAAGCTAGAATGAAAATGTTATGAAAGAACTTCATCATAATAGATAGGAGCTCATTAGAAGATGAAAGATTTATGATGAAAAAGTTAGAATAATTTTTATTTAATCAATAATTTATATATAATTACATAAAATAGCTCAATCATCAATAGGCTGATGATTGGCTTTGGAGCACTATTCTCAATAACTATTCAATGGCTGAAAGCTGGTTGAAGCTATTCAATGACTGTTTTTAAGTGTTCTAACCTACAACTAATGCTTGTTTATGAAATAAGCCGACCCATTTTTTAAATGAGTCGATCTATTTGGTGAAACTGTGCTACACTATAAAGAATCTTTTAAAAATTAAAAATATTTTTTAAAATGTCAAACCCCAACACATCAGCCTAAAATTTAACTAAAAAAATTAAGTGTTGCCTAGTAGGATCTAGAATTATCAATTAAAGAGACAAATTCATAATTCTATGGGTTAAAGGGTTAGATGAATTAGGTCCATTAATTAGGTTAGACCTAAGACTAGTTAAAAAATGGATTAATCTAGAGTAGTTGATCAAATCTAACCAAGTGTTGACTTAAATTAGGTCAAGGATACTCTAGAATCAACTTCAATAGTTGTAGTAGTTGAATGAGTCCATGTCTTTAACAAGACCAAGATGGACTTAATTCATAGCCAAGCAGCCTAGCCCAAAATTACTAGGTTGATCTGATTAAACTTAGTTAACTGGTTGGTATCTAAGGTAAGTTTGGCAGTTTAGATCAGTGATTTTTAATTGAGAGCTACTCACACTGATTTGAATTTTGACGAGTTAATGACATATCCCTTCCATTGACCTCACTTATCTGATAGATATGGTCAATTAGGATTTGATTAGATCACTTAGGGATTCGAGCTGATCCATGTTACTAGGAATCAGTTTGATTGATTTCAATTTAGTAAGACTGAATTAGGTGCCCATGGACCAAAATTGATCCTAATCCTCATCAATTGACTTGGTAATGTCAGCTGGAGGATTTGACTTGGTGAAGTCAGTGGGAGAAATATGGTTCGTATCTTTTTTATCTCAAATCATAAGTAAATTAAATCCTCCAAATTATTAGATTCTTAAAATGACTAAGTTATGGGGATAACGAAGTCATAGCCTCCCATTAAGATGAATAGTAATGAGTCCAATTTTTTGGATGGATATTAGAGGTGTCTTACACCTAGTGTTCATCTAGATATTAGAATTATTATCCATCATATGATGATTAGGTCGCACTCTCTTAATGGTGATCAGGTTAGCCAGAGCTTTCCTCAGGCCTAGTTATCATTAGTTTGATGCACCAAAGTCAATCATGTTAATGGTTGGACCTAACCAGACCTTTTCAGTGGAGGCCATAGCCTATTAAATTGGCTTCTGGAACAAAACCTAATTACTAAAAATTATTTGGAGAAATAATTGATCATGAACCTATCTATAGATGCACATGGGTTAGCTAGAGATTTTCTCGGGCTCATTTGTAGTCTATGTGGATTCCAATACCTACTAAGGAGTTAGTGTAATTCCTCAAAATGGAGGTAGAGGCTATCGATTCATTTAAAAATAGTGGAAGGACCTTTAGACTAAAGTCCAAATCTTTAGGGATAATTAATTCAAGTACTAATGAGGTTTCATATTTTTCTTTTAGATAAATAGAATGGCTAGTGTAAGTCTGCTCCATTCATTGTTGGATAGTGACAAGCATTTAGGATCTGAGAATGAGAAGTCTAGTATTGACCCTAATCAGGCAGACCTAAAGAGGAATGGTCCTCTTTACCCTAATAAGCTGAACAGAAGAAATCAGCTAGTGGTTGCTGGTCAAGGCTATTATATGATAACACCTTGTAATTTCTCTGTTTGTGATACATCTACCTAGGTATTAGATACTGAAAGTTTGATTCATATATGCAATTCGTTGCATGGACTTTAAATTGGTAGAAAGTTTGAGAATGATGATAGATTTTTTAATATTGAAGATGGAAGTAAAGTTCTAGTCCTAACATTAGAAACTCTTGAGCTATTTTTTAAAAATAATAATATTATTTTAAGTGATTATCATTATTGTCCATCTTTTATGATGAACATAATATCTATTAGGCTTTTGGCCCAGGATGGTTATTGTTTGTCAATAAAAAAAATTATTGTGATATCATTATGAATGGTATTATAGTAATGCAAGAATAATTAAGAAATGATATTTACATGTTATCACAACCAATTAGTATAATGTACATGTCTAATAAATGTCCAAAACTAGATTATGTCTTCGATGGCTATCTTTGGCACTATAGGCTTGATCATATAAATAAGAATAGGATCAATGAGTTAGTCAAGGAGCATATCCTTGACATCGATGATTGTGAATCATTGACTATCTGTGAGTCCTGCCTTCTTGGTAAGATGACCAAATCATCTTTTACTAAAAAAGGTAAATAGGCCACTAAGCTTCTGGGTCTAGTACATACTAATGTATGTGGACCTATGAGCACATGTGCTAGAGGTGGATTCTACTCTACTACTTCATTATATTTACTGACAACCTATCTAGGTATGGGTATGTCTATTTTATAAAGAATAAATCCGATTCATTTGAAATGTTCAAACGATATCGAAATGAGGTAGAAAAATAACTTGGGGAGGGTATTAAAATTCTTCAGTCTGATCGAGGAGGTGAATACCTTTCTAATTAGTTTTTGACATATCTAAGAGAGAATGAGATTCTCTCATAATGGACCCCTCCTAGAACACCACAGCATAATGGTGTATCTGAAAGGAGGAATCGAATCTTGTTGGACATGGTTCGGTCCATGATGGGGTTTGTGAGTCTGCCGATTTTCTTTTAGGATTATGCATTAGAGACTACTTATTTTGTTCTGAACAATGTTCCCAGCAAGTCTATTGCAAAGACTCCATATGAGATATGGACTGGACGTAGGCCGACACTCTCATACCTTAGGATTTGGGGACATTTGTAGGCAGAAAAACTTTGACCCAGGTCCAAAATGTGCTTGTTCATTTGGTACCCCAAGGAAACTAGGAGTTATTACTTCTACATTGCTGAAGAATAAAAGATGTTCATCAGCAATAGGATAGTCTTTTTGGAAAAGAAGTTTCTTATGGAAGGAACTATTGCCTCTAATGTTGAACTTAGTAAAGTTTGATAGGTGGAAAAATCGACACATTCTAGTGAATCTGTAGAATTGGATTTGATAAGATCAAACCCAGAGCCCATTGTAAAGGCATCCTTGAACAGATCTGGTAGAGTACCATATCAACCGGATAGATACTATGGTTTCTTGGTCTGAGATGATAATCCTATTGAACTCAATGAGAACGACGAGGATTTGATCACCTTTATGGATGCCATGTAGAGGTCTGACTCTGATAAGTGGCTAGAAGTCATGAAGTCTGAAATGGAGTCCATGAAGGTCAACAGTGTATGGACACTGGTTGATCCACCTGAGAGGTAAACCCATTGGATGTAAGTGAATTTTCAAAAGAAAATGAGGCACAGAAGGAAAGATGGAGATCTATAAAGCCCATCAAGTTGCTAAGGGATATCGTCAGTGTTATGATATTGACTATGATGAGATGTTTTCTCTAATGGCAATGCTCAAGTTCATTCGGATTATGCTTGTGATAGCAGCATACCTAGACTATGAAATTTGGCAAATGGATGTAAAAATGGCTTTCCTTAATAGAGAGTTGGACGATGAGGTGTATATGATATAGCCTGAGGGGTTCACATCCACAGATGAGTCCAAGGTGTGCAGGATTCAGAGATCCATCTATGGATTAAAGCAGGCATCTTAGAGTTGGAACATGCATTTTGATAAGGTGATCAGAACGTATGGCTTCATTAAGAATAGAGAAGAACCTTGCATGTACAAATGGGCTAATGGTTCTATAGTAGTATTTCTTATTTTATATGTAGATGATATTCTCTTAATTGAGAATGACATCTCTGCATTATAGGAATAAAAGGTTTCACTGTCATCGCAATTCTCCATGAAGAACTTCGAAGAAGCTTCTTAAATCCTAAGGATGAAGATCTATAGGGATAGATCTAAAAGGTTGCTTGGATTGTCCCAATCCACGTACATTGATACCATGCTGAAAAGATTCAACATGGAGAATTTCAAGAAGGGCTATCTTCCGATAGACCATGAAAATTTTCTCTCGAAGAGAGATTGTCGGACAACTCCTCAAGAGAGAGAGAGCATGAGTAGAGTACCATATGCTTCGATAGTGGATTCTATTATGTACGCCATGATGTGTACGAGACCAGATGTGACATACTAAGGGTAGTGAGCAGATACCAGTCTGATCTAGGTGAGAACCATTAGAAGGTTGTAAAGACAATCCTAAAATATTTGAGAAATACCAAGAACCAGTGGCTCATCTATGGAGATACTGACTTGAAACTTGTGGGATACACTAATTTTAGTTTTTAGATAGATGATGATAATGTTAAGAGTGTGTCAGGTTATGTGTTTATCTTGAACGAAGGAGTGGTCTATTGGAAAAGTTCAAAGCAACACACTATGGCTTTATCACAGCATCTGATACTGCAAAGGAAGCTATGTAGCTACAGAAGTTCATCAGCAAGCTAGGAGTGGCATCCTCCTTGGATGGTCTGGTTCTGCTATATTGTGATAGCACTAGAGCCATAGCTCAAGCGAAGGAGTTGAAGGCACATCAGCGCACAAAACACATTCTACATCGCTACCACCTTGTACGTGAAATCATAGAGTGAGGTGACATCGAACTTCAAAAAATTGACAAAAAGGAGAACGTGGCCGATCCATTTACTAAAGCTCTTAAAATCAAAGAGTTTGATAATCACAAATGGAAGATGGATATTCGATACTATTGTGAGTGGCTTTAGTTTAAGAGGGAGTTGTTGAAAAATATATCCTAAAGCCAATCATCTAGGTTATAGATGGTTAAGCTAAATATAATTTATACTTAAATTTTAATTGAATAAAATTATTATTCTAATAATTTCATCATTTTGTGCATCTTTCTATAATGAACTCTCTGTGATGAAATTCTTAGGACTATTTAGACTCGACAAAGAAGGATTTATCATTTAGTCTTTAAACTGATCATGATCAAATGATTTGTTGTTAACTAGGATGACAATGTTAATCAAGAGTAGGTCATTGTATGCCATAAGTATTGATTGTCCTCTTAACCAAGAAGCACAGTGATACTGTTATGGCATGCAAGTAAAATATAGAGATACATTTCATTGATCATGACCCAACTGTAGAGCTCTCTTCTGCCAAGAGTTGCTCATGAAGGATATGGATATATGTGTCCCTTAGAACTGAGATCACTATGATGACTTGCAAGCAACTCACTGTACTTAGGTACCGGACTACCTGAATTTCTAATTTAGTGATGGAAGACTACTGGGTGCAGTCAAGTACTTGGCTTGTCGGTGCATGAGTTGAGATGGAATTGACCCCTCCAAGTATTGAAGCAAGTGCATCGCTGTATTTTAATTTAACAAATCCTTAGTCGGGATAGTCCTATGATGGACGTCGAATTTTGAAATACAATATGAATGAATTTTTAGGGTTAGCTGTTAACCCTAGATCATCCTATGAGCATCATAGTCAAGGGGATGAATTATATGGTAACCATATGCTACAAATTCATCATTGTTGCATTATAATTTTTTAATCTATTTGAATGTCGGATACCATTGCTAGATAGTCACATCGATTAGTATAGAAAATTAGTTTCTATGCTATCGGCTTAGGATTCAAACCTATGGGGTCACACACAATAGGAGTTCCTACCTAATTAGATGGATGATCGGGAGTCGCACTGGATTGAAACTCAGTTATTTATTAAAAAATTAATTAGCAATTAGATTGCTGATTAGCTCAGTTTGATTGAGCGATGAGGAATTGATCAAGTCAAATAGAATTTGATTCAATTTAATTGACCTGATCAGATCATGTGATGATCTAATTGCTTAGGGAGATGGATCCTGATTTGATTAGAGGATGGACCTAATTAATTTTTAATTTGATTAGAAATTAATTAGTTTGGATTAAACCTAATTTGATTAGATTTGATCTAATCTAATTGGGTCTAGAGTTATTGGTTTAGTTGAAACCAATTTGAACCAATTCAAAAGTAAGTTTGAATTTAAACATCTATCTCCCTGCGCCATTGACCTTTGACCCATTCTCCTTCTCAACACACATTCGAAATGTGCGTGGGAATTCTCATGCCAAGAAGCCTTCTACACCCCTTCTCTTATCTCTTTTTGACTTGGTCTAAGGGTTGGATCAATTCAAAGCAAGTTGAATTTTGAATTCAACTTGATTTATTAGTGTTTGAAACCACATCTCCCTCTCATCCTTATCTAGTCTCCACACCTTCTCATTTGTTTGATCGTCATTTTATTTAGGTGCATGCAAGAAGGAGAGTCCTTCTGCATGTTAAACATTGGGGTGGGCACTAGAATAAGATAAGGAGTCCTCTTGAATTTTGAATTCAAGAGATTGGTTGAAACAAGTTCAACCAAACATGTCCTTATCCTTCCATGCATTGATGCCTATTAAAATGAGATTTTTTAGGGCATGCACATGTGAGAAATAAGGAGAGATGCATGGGTGTGCATGAGGCATTCGAAGGATTTTGTGAGATAGAAATCAAAGAGAGGCGTGCATCTCTTTTGGCATAAGGTTTTCCATAGAGAAAAAGGGATCAAGGTCCTCATGGGTGTGTGCTGAATCCTTAGAGTTGGGATTCTAGATTTTGGATGAAAAGTTTGAGTGCTAGATCTCCATCAGCTTTCACCACCATCTCATCTTCCTCCATTGCATTTTTGATCTTCTGAAGCATCCAGATGATCGAAAGCAAATCATCGATTGGATCAACAAAGACCAGCCATCGAAGGCCCCAGCAAGGAGCTAGCACTTTGAAAGGGCTGATCAGGACCAGAGGCTCTATGTGGACTCACCATAGAGACTGAATATATGTGCAACTACAGCATGATGGGACAATATTTTTTGATGGATCCAGATTACGGTGATCATCTACCCACACATAGATACTATATTCTGAACATAGATCGGTTAGCAAATGTAATTTGTTGATTGAATGCAATTTATTTTTTTGATTCATATAAGCATGTCAAAGATCCTAAGTAGGGTTTTATAATTAGATCATAGCATGCATAGAATTAACTTTAGATTAATTCTGCTTCCATTGTTTTTAATTTTCGAAAAAATTTTGAAAGGCATGTCTTAAATCCTACTAGGTTTCCTTCAAATGGCTCGATTCCTGATATAGCCAGCTCAAGCAAAAGCCCAGAAGGCCAACTTTTCATCGAGGTAGCTTGGATCCCATCTGAGTTAGCCCAATTCCTGATCGAGCCAGCCCAAATAGAAGGACGTAGACCATTTTAGATTGGCACGTTGGTCGAGCTGGCTCGATTCTTGAGATAGCCGGCTCGACCAACGAACAGAACCTTCACAAGATTCAGTTCAAGTTTAATCTAAAACTATGTACATTATATAATAATCATGAAATATTTAGATCAAATCTATGCACAAATTCATGATAAAATTTTGATTAAAACCAATTCAAAATATATCATAAAAATTTATTAGATCATATCTAAAATTTTTATATGCTGCCAAAAAAGCGATGTGGCTGAAGAAGTTCATCACCGAGCTCGGAGTAGCACCCTTCCTTGATGGTCTAATTCTGCTCTTTTGCGATAGCTCTAGAGCCATTGCTCAAGCGAAGGAACCAAAATCACACCAGTGGATAAAGCATATTCTGCGTTGCTTCCACCTTGCCCGAGAGATCGTGGATCGAGGTGATGTTGATCTTCAAAAGATCAACGAGAAGAAGAACCTGGCCAATCCATTCACTAAAGTTGTTATGGTGAAGGAGTTCGATGATTTCAAGTCAAAGATGGGTATACGATACTGCACCGATTGACTTTAGGCCAAGTGGGAGATTGTTAGAAATAGTATCCCAAAGTTAATCATCAATCTATTGATGATTGAGCTATTTCATATAATTATATATGAATTATTAATTGAATAAAAATTATTCTGGCTTTTTCATCATAAATCTTTCATCTTCTAATGAACTCCTATCTATTATTATAAAGTCCTTAGGACTATTTAGAATTGATAAAGAAGGATTTGTAGTTTAGTCCTTAAATATGTTCGTGACCAAATTTTATGTTGTTATCAAGGATGATAATATTTATCAAGTATAGATCAGTATGTGCCATATCAGTTGGTTATCCTTTTAAACAAAGAGTGTGGAGACACTAGTATGACATGCAGGTGAGATGTAAGGATATATCTACACTAAACATGATCAACATCGGAGCTTTTCTACTGTCAAAAATTGTTCTGATGGAATATTGGCATAAGTGTCCCTCCGATCCGAGATCACCATGGTAACTTTCAAGCAACTCACTATGCTTTGGTGTCGGACTACTTGAATTTCTAATTCAGTGATAGAAGATTTCTCGGTATGTCAAGTACTTGAGGAGTCGGTGCATAAATCAAGATGGATTGACCACTCCTAGACTTAGGAGTTGTGTTCAATAGTATTTTAATTTAGCAAAGCCTTGGCCAGGGTAATCCTAGTGAAGGATCATAGGACTAATTGCTTTGAGAAATGATTTGGATGTATTTTTCAGAATTGATAATTAAATCCTGAGTCATCCTATGCATAGAGATCAAAAGGATGAATTATGCAGTAACCATATTCATGTAGGTTTTGAATATTGCGATTGCACTATTCAGCCTATCTGGATGTTGGGTACCATTGCTAGATGGTTACTTTGATTAGTATAGGAAATTGGTTCCTATGCTACTGGCTTAGGTTTGAACCTGCGAGGTCACACAAACTAGAGGTTCCTACTCGATCTAATAGCTGATCTAGAGAAGTTTAATTAGTAAATTTGATCACTAATTAACTCAATTTGATTAAGTGATTATTTTTGGATCAAGACCAATTGAATTGGATTCATTTGGATTTGACTCGATTAGGTTATAAGATGATCTAATCATCAAGGAGGTTTAATCTTTGATTTGATCAGGGGTTTAGCTTGATTAATTTCTACTTTGATTAGGATTTAACTAAGCCTAATTAAGCCTAAATAAGTTGGATTTAATCTGATCTAATTGGGCCTAACCAATTTGGATTGGATTGGTTAAATTGGATGATAAACAATAGACTAGTTTGACTAGTCTTCTCATGCGCCACATCATTCTTTGTTTTGCACCATACTATCTCCACGAGAAAGAGGTTTCTCATGAATATTTTTTCTATGCAAGGCAGGGCATGCGTTCTCCCTTCTCACGTGCCATATGAATTAGGTTTAATCTAGTTGCAAGTTCAATTCAAATAGGATTTGAGTTTGAATGGATAACCACTTGATCTAAACCTTTCCCTTATGCCACTCTTTGTTTGTGTGATCTATAAAATGTTTGATTTTATGGGCATGCAGAATATAGAGAACCCAACGAAGAGAGGAGAGAGCAATGGAGAGAAGAGAAAGTCTCTTCTTTGCGTGTGTGAGAAAAACCAGAAAAGAAAGAGCTCTAGGCGTAAGGGTATTTGGGTGAGTGCATATCCTAGAATCTATCTAGGGTTTGAAATTTAGATCTATGAGGAACGAGGGTCATGAGTACACAGATTGTTGGGGATAAACCCCACTCTCGTCGAAGTCCAGTCTGATGCTTAGCCTAATGTAACTGATAATCATAGAAGAGCTTCGATCGAAAATTCTTCCTCCAGCAATCGAACTTCTTTTGGACTCCTTTAGCAGCCAAACTCCTTCTAGACTCCTCCAGCGGTCGAACTCCTTCCAGACTACTCCAGCAGCCAAACTTCTTTTGGACTCCTCTAGCGATCGAACCCCTTTCAGACTACTCTAGTAGCCAAACTTCTTTTGAACTCCTCCAGCGGTCGAACTCCTTTTGGACTCCTCCAGTGGTCGAACTCCCCATGGTCATCTAGGAAGGTTTCTACATGAGTCCGATCTCATACACAGCATGAATCAACCCACACTTGGACTACCTTAGAGGAGTTCGAACTCCTCTAGAATTGATATAGCTCAAAGGTCATCACCAACCGATGTCCACCCCTCCAAACTTTGACTATCAAATCTCAAAGGGACTGGCACCTCACGATAACAAATACTATCTTCCATAACAAACTCCACGTGGCTCCAAGCGGCCCACTACCCGACAGTTATGGCTGTCACTATCAGTTTGTTACAGGCTCCATCTATAAAAGGGATCCTTAAGATATATTTTCTCTAGGCTCTCTTCTCCCTCCCAAAAACTCTGCAACTTTCTTGACTAAGTACTCCATTTCTATTAGTCGAAAAAGCTAACCTGACCATCGGAGGGTCTTCCAAGTGCCACCACCTCAGACTCTGGATGAGACTTATTTTGCAGGTCACCGACGGCAACCTCGTCTTCTCTGACTCTAGCACTTCTTCGATGGCAATCAGATTTCGTACCAATAGAATTGGTGCTAGAGGAAGGGCACTTCCTTTCTAGAATTCTTTTCAAAAAAAATGCCTCTCAGAAAATCTTTGATCGGACAGTCAATGACTTTTATAGCCAGATCCTGTCCAGATCTATTCACTTCCACTTCGGCTTCGGCAACTCAAGCTTCACCTAGAGTCATGGTGGATGCAGAGTAGTTCAACCTACTAGTCCAGTAGGTTCATGGTCTTACGAAGGTGGTGCAGGCCATGCATCGGTAGGCTCTGATGCTAATTCAGTTAGAGTAGGCTTCTTTGGAGCTCCATGATCTAGTCTGGGGATGGCTGACTTGGGCTAGCCGACTGGTGACCTCCAAAAAGGGAAAGCAGAGGGTGGAGAGCCCTTGCTCGGACCATGACTCAACCCTAGGGGGAGTTTTGCCCTCGTTCCATCAGAAAACCTAAGAGATCAATGATTGTGAAGATCTCCTAGATCAAAGGCTCTAGAAAATGAGCCGATGAATCGAAGAACTTCGTCGTGCTCCCTCCTCGCATGGTAACGATATTTGCACTAACCCTCCTTTTTTTTACAAGATTATGTAAGAACCAATCCCGCCAAACTTCAAGCTCCCATAGTTTGAGAGTTACGGTGGAACCACCGATCTGATTGACCTCCTGAAGATCTTTCAGATAATGATGGTGCTCCACGGCACACCAGATGCCATTTTATGCCAGACATTCCATCCACCCTCAAGGGAGCTACCAAAAACTGGTACTCAACACTTAAGCCAGGTACCATCTTTTTCTTCGATCAAATGAGCCATCAGTTTGTGGTTCACTTCATCAGCAGCCGACATCCCCGCCAAGATTTAGATTTTTTGATGAATATCAAGTAGAAGGAGGAAGAATCTATCCAAACTTATGTCATCTGATTTAATGTTGTTGCATTAGAGGTTCGAAACCTAGACCAGTCTGTTACAATGGCCGCACTCAAGGGTGGCCTTCAGAAGAATGATTTGTTGTTCTCTCTAGAGAAGAAGTACCCCAGGGACTTCACCGATATGCTAGCTCGGGCTGAAGGTTATGCTCGGGCTAAAGAGGCCTTTAAGGCCAAGGATAATGAAGCCGCCAATGTGCCCATAGCTAGAGAGAAATCGAGCGGAGCTCGGTCATGCTCTCGAACTCCTCTAGAGCATAAGCAGGCCTAAACCCCTACCCAAGCCTAGGGGTGAAGAAGCCTAGATAGAAAGGTGCGACGGAGCTCTTCCTTCAAAAAATTCCATAACTACACCCCTCTCAATGCTCCAAAAATCTAAGTACTGATGGAGATCAAGGAGCAACTATCGAGACTGAAAAGGATGCGCACTCATCCGAGCAAATGCAATCCTAGCAAGTTCTGTCTCTACCACCACGATCATGATCACGATATGGAAGAGTGCATCCAGCTCCAAGATGAGATTAAGGAGCTCATCAGGCATGGTAGGCTTGGTCGGTTTCTGCGACATCGATTGAAAGGATGAGAGGATCGGTCGAGAGCACTCTCACCACCAAAACCACTGAGGGGCGAGTAGCAGCAAGAAAATCGACCCCCAATCGACATCATAAACATCATCTCTAAGGAACTTCGGCGAGGAGAGGCTAGCAGGTCAATCGAGCTCAGGAAGAGGCGAAGAACTGAAGAGCCCATCGCTTTCACCGATGAGGATGCTCAAGGAGTCCAATTCCTAAACAATAATGCACTTGTAATCTCTTTGAACATTGCTGATTATGATGTATGCTGTGTTTTGATAGATAATGGAAGTTTCACTAACATTCTACACTATGATGCTTCCTTAAAATGTCCATACTTGTTAATTGCCTGGGACCCATAAGCTCTCCATTAGTCGGCTTCACTAGCGATGCTGTGCCAGTGGAGGAAATGATAACTCTAGCCATGACTGCAGGACAGTATCCAAAGTAGGCCAAGGTGTGGATCGACTTTTTGATGGTAAAAGGCCCCTCCATGTACAATGCAATCCTCGATCGACTTGATTTGAATGCACTACGAGCTATAGTGTCGACCTATTATCTAAAAATAAAATTTCCAACAAGCAATGGAATAAATGAAATCAGAGGCAATCAAGCATTAGCCCAGCACTGCTACTCCATCGCCTTACAAAATGGCACTCGATATGACCCCTGCCCAATTGATGGGCTTGATGTTCGCGATGATCTTGCTAAAGAATGGGGCGAGCCCATAGACGATCTTGTGACCGTCCCTCTAAATGACGAAAACATGGAGCATATGGTGCAGATTGGCTCCAATCTAGAAGATGAAGTTTGGGAGTAGCTCATCACCTTTTTATAGAGGAATGTCAATGTCTTCACCTGGGTTTCGATGGATATGCCTGAGACTGATGCTGAAGTTATGGAACATCGACTGGCCGTTGATCCTAAGCATCAACCAGTGAAAGAAAAATTCAGGGCCATGCACCAAAAAGACAGAAGGCAATTGCAGAAGAAGTCAATAAGCTTCTCAATGCCAGATTTATTCGAGGAATCAGCTATTCGACTTGGGTCTCTAACGTGGTCTTGGTCAAGAAGGCCAATGGCAAGTGGAGGATGTGTATAGACTTCAAAAAGCTGAACAAAGCCTATCCAAAAGACAGCTATCCCCTACCTAGGATTGATCAATTGGTAGATGCAACCTTGGGCCACGAGCTCCTCACCTTTATGGATACCTTTTTTGGCTATAACCAAATATGAATGGTGCTAGAGGATAAGGAGAAAACTGCTTTTGTTACTGACCGTGCTCTTTACTGTTATAGGATTATGCCTTTTGGACTCAAGAATGCAGGGGCAACGTACTAGCGCTTAGTCAATAAGATCTTCAAGGAGCAGATCGATCGCAACATGGAGGTGTATGTAGATGACATGCTCGTCAAAAGCTGAGCTTCAATAAACTACATCGTCGATCTCAAAGAGACCTTTAATGCACTCAAGAAGTACAAGATGAAGCTGAACCCGATCAAGTGTGTCTTTGGCGTGACCACGGGAAAGTTTTTGGAGTTTATGGTGTCAAGGCACGGGATCAAAGTAAATCCTAAGAAAATTTGAGCTATTCAGAAGATGACTGCTCCAAAAATAATCAAAGAAGTTAAGCACCTGACTAAAAAGGTGGCATCCTTAAATCGCTTCATCTCGAGATCGATCGAGCGATGCATGCCCTTCTTCCAAGTTCTCAAGCAACTAAAGAACTTCCACTGGACGATGGAGTGCCAACGAATGTTTGAGGAGCTCAAAATTCCCTCAGCTCGCCCCAACTATTGGCTAAGCTTGAACTCCAAGAAGAATTATTCTTGTACCTAGCAGCCTCTCCGATGGCCTTGGCAACAGCCCTGGTCAAGGTAGAAGTGAAGATGTAGCGACCAATCTACTATGTAAGCCGAGTCCTGAGGGATGCAGAGACCAGGTACTCTAAGTTAGAAAAATTGACTTACTCTCTTCTAATCGCTGCCAGGAGACTCCGACCTTACTTTCAGGGACTCACCATAATGGTCCTCATGGATCAACTAATAAAAGCAATTCTTCATCAAATAGATGCTTCCAAAAGAATCGTAAACTGACAATCGAGCTCACGAAATTTGACATCAATTATCGACCCTGGCCATCGATCAAAGCTTAGATATTGATAGATTTTGTAATAGAATATACAATTTTGGATGAAGCCGAGCTTGAACGGAATGAGACCAGCATCCCATGGTTGCAACCGTGCCTCCTCAAAGAGAGTGCCAATCTTTCCAAAGGTTTTTGGGTCCTGTATGTGGATGGTTCATCCAACTCCACTGGAGTAGGCATGAGGTTGGTCTTTTTGAACCCAGTCGTCGTCGAATATGCACCACGCTTTAAATTTTTTGCAACTAATAATGGGGCCAAATATGAAGCACTGATCGTCGAGTTAAAAATAGCAAGAGAGTTAAAAGTAGATCGGCTTCAAGTCTATAGTGATTCCTAATTAGTGGTCGACCAAGTTAGTGGCAACTATAAAGAGCAGAAGGAAAGTATGATGAAATACCTTGAGAAGGTAAAGAATTTGACTCTGACCTTCGATAGTTTTGGCATTCAATAGATTCTGAGGGTAGAAAATACAAGAGCTGACCTCCTCTCTAAATTGGCCACTTTAGCCCCAATCGAACTATCCAAAGAAGTATTTTTTAAAACTCTAAAATACTCAAGCTCAGAGAAATCACAGCTTGTTATGTAAATAGAGCTCGAGCCGAGCTGGATTGATCGGTTAGTTGTCTATCTTAAAGAGAAAATTCTTTCTCATAATCTGAAAGAAGCTCAAAAACTCAAAAATCAAGCCTTCCAGTGTAGTTTGTATGAGGATAAGTTGTATAAAAGATCATATTCACTACCGCTATTGAGATATCTCCAACCTTCAGAGGCCGACTTCGCATTATGAAAAGTGTACGAGAGAATTTATGGAAGTTATGTAGGAGCTAGATCCCTATCACAAAGACTACTTCGGCAAGGGTACTATTGATCGACCTTGTACCATGATTCTATGGAGTATGTCAAGAATTGTGACCATTGTCAGAGAAATACAAATATTCAAAGACAGCCAGCCTCCAAACTTACTCCACTAAGCACACCTTGGCCATTTGCACAGTGGAGAATCGATATACTTGGCCCTTTTCCAATGGCATCCAGACAACGGAAGTTCCTTCTGGTTGTTATCGACTACTTCACCAAATGGGTCGAAGCCGAACCACTAGCAAAAATTACTGAGGCTAAGTTATGAAACTTTGTCTAGAAGTCAATCATCTATCGGTTTGGTTTGTCCCAAACTCTCATAATAGATAATGGACGATAGTTCGCTGGGATGAGGTTCACTGAGTTCTGTGAAGATCTAAACATCTTCCATCATTTTACGTCGGTAGCTCACCCATAGGCAAATAGAAAAGCTGAAGTGACCAATCGAACCCTATTGCAAGGCATCAAGACAAGACTCGAAAAAGCAAGAGGGGCCTGGGCGGACGAACTCTATCATGTTCTGTAGGCATACCGCACTATCCAAAGGCTGCTGACTGGAGAAACATCATTCGTCTTAACTTTTGGAGCAGAGATAGTCATCTCGATCGAACTTAAGCTTTCATAAGTATGGGTAGTAGCTTTCAACGAGTAGTATAATCCGTAGGACCTCAGAGCCAACCTCGACCTACTAGAAGAAAAAAGAGAGGAAGCCCAAGTTTGGATGGCAGCTTACATGTGAAGGATGGTCCGATACTATAACTCTATAGTCAGAGGTAAAATATTCAAAGTGGAGGACTTAGTCTTTGGCAAATTGCCATCTTTCAACCTCAGAGTCAGGAAAAGCTTACCCCAAATTGGGAAGGACCCTACAAGATCACGAAGGTTGTTCGACCCGGGACGTACTACTTGAAGAAACTCGAGGGGGCAAACCTACCTTGATCGTGGAATTCAAAAAATCTATGAATGTATTATCGATGATTTGATTATAATGAAATCCTCCTACTTCAACATCCTAATCTTTGTGGTATATTGGTGATAAAGGAGGACTACACCCCGAACTTGATCTCACGACAAATACAGCTCGTTAGGAATAGGAGAAAAATCTTGTTCTAACGTGAGCAAGGTTGAAGGCCTTCTTCATTTTAGATGAGATGAGGGTAGAGGCCCTCACAATGGCCCTATTGCACCCCTACAGCCCCTTAGGAATAGGAGGAGAACCTCATCCTTAGGAATAGGAGAAGAACCTCATTTATTTTAGACGAGATGATGGGAGAGGCCCTAACAATGGCCCTAATGTGCCCCTACAGTCCGTTAGGAATAGGAAAAAGAACCTCATCCTAAACGTGACCAAAATTGAAGGTCTCATTCATTTTAAATGAGATGAGGGAAGAGGCCCTGACAATAGCCCTAATGTGCCCCTACAACCCGTTAGGAATAGGAGGAGAACCTCATCCTAACCTGAGTAAAGTCGAAGGCCTCATTCATTTAGACAAGATGAGAGGAGAGGTCCTAACAATGGCCCTAATGTGCCCCTATAGTCCATTAGAAATAAGAGGAGAACCTCATCCTAACATGAGCAAAGTCAAAGGCCTCGCTCATTTTCGACAAGAGGAGGGGAGAGGCTCTGACAATGGCCCTAATGTGCTCCTATAGCCCATTAAGAATAGAAGGAGAACCTCATTCTAACATGAGAAAAGTCGAAGGCCTCGTTCATTTTAGATGAGATGAGGGGAGAGGCTCCGACAATGGCCCTAATATGCCCCTACAGTCCATTAGGAACAGGAGGAGAACCTCATCCTAACATGAGCAAAATCGAAGTCCTCGTTCATTTTAGATGAGAGGGGGGGAGAGACCATACCAACGATCCTAATGCACCCCCATAAGCCATGATAAGAATAGAAGAAAAGCCTCATCCTAACATGAGCAAAAGTTGAAACCTTGTAGATTGAAGATGTGGAGAAGGAAGAAGCTTGGTGGAGAATCCTTACACGTGTTTTCCCACGATGACCTGACTACATCAAATACGAAGGACAGAACCTTATCCTAATTTGTAAGAGAGATCGTAGTTCCATATCCACAACAAGCCCGACGTCCATAATGAGCTCAGTGTCCACAACAAGCATTTCATAAGAAAACGATAGAGAAAAAAATGAGGTAAAGAAGGTATGACTACAAATAGGCCTCTGGTTCATGCGAAATGAAAATAGCAAAAAAATATATTATTTTATTATAAAAATGAGTTCATTACAACCAAAGCATAGGCCGATAAGGCCGATTACACTGAAAAAAAAAGGAAAAGAGGGGGAAGAGACCGAAGCTCTAAGGCAAATCAGATTCTTCGGACTTTGGGCTATCAACTTCGGTCATCACCAAAGCCTACTTTAGCCTAAGGATCTCCTCCTCAAGCTCCTTCTTCTGGAAGAGACAATCTACATACATTCTATTGGCAAGCTGAAACTTACCCTCGAGCTCTCACTATTGTCTCCTTAAAACTTCAGACTCGGCCTCTACATCCTCGGCAGCCCAATGTTCACAAATGAGCTGAAGCTTCAGTCGTGGAATCTCGGCCTGCTCCATCCCAACTGCCTCTAAAAGCTCACCGACGGTCCTCTTCAAGGAGGCAATCTTCTCTGACTCACCACTCATGCTGGCTCCTCGATTATTGTGCAGTCGCTTTCGAAGATAAGCTACTTCATCTCTAGCAACCTTGAGCTCGCCTTCAAGCCTGGACATCTTCTCCACCCTGGTCACTCGGTAGCTATTATGCAAGTCCTCAGTATCTTGCAGCTATTTCTGAAGTTGGAAAAACTTTATTGATCAGTCCCAATCATAGCGGGCCTTGTCGATAGACCATGGTGAGCTCCCTTCTAGAAGATGGATCTTTTTTTCTACATCCTTTAGGTCAACTTCAAGAGAGCTGATCTTCACTGTCAGTGCCCAGGATTTGTTGCTGGCATTTTTTTTGAGTTCGACGACCTCCTTCTTGAAGCTATCCTTTTGGATATTGAAGCTCACCGCTTCCTTCATATGCAAGCCTCGAAGGCGAGTGACCTCTTTGGTCACCTTAGAAGCATTCTTTTATGAGGCTCGAAGGTCGTCCTCTATCTTTTTCAACTTCTTCCTTAGAAGATGAACTTTCTTCCTCATGTTTTTTATCAAGGGCTTTATCAGAACCCCCTGAGGTAGTGGATCAGCATTGGTGGGAGACTGCATTCGAGATACGAAAAGCGCTCAAAGATATGAAAAAAATTTACTTCATTTAATCAAAACTTTTGAGTACAAGATAAAAGAAAAGGTATAACTACTTGAGGATCTCAACCTCGAAGGATGGAGCCGGATCACTCATGGCTGCCTTAGGTTCTCGAACTGGTTTGGGCACCTCTATGGTAGGTTCAGATGGGCCAGAAGATAGCTCGTCAAAGGAAAGATCAACTACCGCATTAGACGGTCTCACCTCCACGTCGTCTTCCTCCTCTAGAAAGTCGAGGTCAAGCTCGAGAAATCTCTGGGCTACCCTACCTTCACAGAGCTCGAAACCCTTGATAAATGCTTTCTAACGGAACTCGATGTTCAGATTTTGCATCTTGGCAGAGGTCTTGAACTCTTCCATGATCCGGATCATTGCCTCTGAGATCGACTTCATCATTTGGATCTCCAATTCGGTGATCCTATTTTTGGCTTCCTTCCTCCTCTCCTCCAGGGCCAGTGCAGCCTTTAGTCCGACCGAGGTGAACTCCTCTTTGTAGAGCGCATCTTGAAGACTTTCGATATTCGCCACCTTCTTCTTGACAAGATGCTCGACCTCGTCGACCCTCTCTTGAAGATGGTGGACCTCAGCTCAAAGGTCCTCCTGGACCTTCTATGCCTCCACCTCCTGACGATGTGCCCTCTTGATGTGAGCGAGCATCTGGTGATCCAATTGCAACAAACGATTGGTATTAAAAAAAAAAAGAAGAAGGAGAGAACAAGAAGTGTGCAGAAGAGAAAAGAAAGAATCGAGCAATGGAGCAATCATCTTGAGGATGGTCCTGAGAGAACTCCAGATGAGCTGCCGTGGGTCCAAGTCAGCCATCTGATCCACCACCTCGGGCATGGCAAATCTGTCGACAAGATTTTGGACGATCTTTGGGTTGTCAAAGGGATCCTTCCCTCGTTCATTATCGTTGCCATCCAGTCCACCTAAGTGAGCCTTGTAGGACATCTTCGCAATGGCTTTCTTTTTTCTTCCCTCTCCTATCCCTTTCTTGATAGGGAGCTTCAAAACTCGATCCCTGCTGGAGGGACTTGAGGGCATGGAAGGCACCGGACCCGGCTAGCGGTGTCAAACTCGGTAGTTGGGGCAATCTTGGCATCGATGATGACCTCAAATGCAGCGGCAGTGGAGGCGGGGACTCTGGAACTAGAAACACCAACATTCACCCTCTTTGAGCCATCTTCTTGCACCTTCCCTTTCCTCTTCCTAGTGAAAAGCCCTTTGGTAAGCATCTTGGTGGCTTGTGCGTCTATTTTTATAGTAGAAAAAGAAGAATGGTCAGTGGCAATACAGGTGCGTGAAACCATGTGGATTTGAAAATTAGAAGATTTACCAGTAGGATCGTGGGGACTCAAACCCAGGTTGAATAAGGTCTGTTCCTTTAGAAGGTCAGGAAGAGGAGCTCGGTATGCCTTGAGTTTATCAAAGGAATCAAGGTCGGCTCCGTCTAAGCTAGTAGCTCGGCGAACTAACTCTCTAACATAACCCCATGAAGGAAGACCTAATGGCAAGGTCAGATAATGTACAAAAAAGAACTTTTTCTTTCAGTTATGAATGAAAGAAGGGGCACCTTTCAATAACCCCTTCTTGTCGACCTGGGGGGAAAGTACCATCAATCTTTCATGAAAGGATGGTGCTTGAAGGTATAGAAATTTCTAAAAAGCAAAATGGTCGGTTGGACTTTGGTCAATCGATAAAGGGAGAGGAAACCTATGATGAACCAAAAGGAGTTCGGTATGACAAATGCGAAGGGGATGTTTAAGAAAGAGGACAACTACGAATGAAGGCAGAGGGAGTCAAAGCCCGATATGCAAAGCTTCTATGTACAAACAAAATCGGTCGATCGAAGGAGAATTGATCTGATCGTTGGAGCTGGGAAGTTCAAGGTCATATTCTGAAGAAATTTCATATTGAATTTGGATTAGAGAAAGATCATTCAGGGTAAGGATGGACGAGATAGTGTCTGGAGCAAAAGACGAGCGAGACATGTTCCTAGGTTCTACCTCAGCTAGGGATGCAGAATCAAAGAAGGTTGGTCCCAACGAACCCCACGAATCGATGGAGTGAGAGGTTTTGGAAGACATTCGGATTGAGATGAACCCTAAGAAAACCCCCCCAAAAAAATCAGGAAAATAAGAAGCTAGAAGTGATAAGCATGAATAACCAAAGAGAAGGGTTAGGAAACTGACCTAAACTTTCTAGGGAGGATGAAAGGACGATGGATGCAATAAGGATCAACTGAAAGGGTGTTTAGAGCTCAGAAAGGCTAGAAAAGGATGAGACCCACGGGAAGAAGGTGAATGGGGGCCGAAGGAAGAAGAAAACTCGGGCAGAAATGACTTCCAAACAATAGGAGAAGGCCTTAAATAGCCAGAGATAATCCAAAGTAGTTATGATTGTGGATCAACTTTAGTTGGTTAGCATGCACCGTGTGTTCCACTCATCATGATAGAAAAGCGACGACAGGCGGAGTCTTTATGATGTCGTACCTATGGTAGAATTTTGGTGGGAGATTAGAAGGACCATCTTTTCAAACTCATTTCAGACTTAGAAAGTTTCGATGCCAGCATGGTAAACATCGAAATGTCTCATCCTGACAAGTATGGGAACCTAGGATCGGACTTCGGCCGTCATCCTTTTTCCTCCCTTCCTTCAAATTTCAAACTCGAGAGTAGGAGGACTATTATTGGAGATAAACCCCACTCCGATCGAAGTCTAGTCTGATGCTTAGCCTAATGTAACTGATAATCATAGAAGAGCTTCGATCAAGAATTCTTCCTCCAGTAGCTGAACTCCTTTCGGACTCCTTCAGTGGTCGAACTCCTTCCGAACTCCTCCAGTGGCCAATCTCCTTTCGGACTCCTCCATCAGCCAAACTCCTTTTGGACTCCTCCAGCGATCGAACTCCTTTCGGACTCCTTTCAGACTCCTCCAACAGTCGAACTCCTTCCAAACTCCTCCAACAATCGAACTCCTTTCGGACTCCTCTAGCAGCCAAACTCCTTTCGAACTCCTCCAACGGTCGAACTCTCCATAGTCATCCAAGAAGGTCTCTGCATGAGTTTGGTCTCATACACGATATGAACCGACCCACACCCAAATTATCTTTAAGGAGTCTGAACTCCTCTAGAATTAATACAACTCAAAGGTCATCACCAACTGATGTTTCATTAAATGAATCATCATCATAAGATTGAAAGAGAAATGAATATGATATTGGGATTGACATATTTCCATACCCAGAGTCATATTCCGGATGTAGGAAGATCGAAGGATCTAGTTGTATGGTAATTTTTACTGAAGGATATTTTTAGTATTTCCATCAAAATTTCACATCTTCTGTGAAGTCACAATATGTTGCTAGATGTCAATCATGTCTTCTGGGTTCGATCAAATTAAAATTTTAATTTGATCATTAAATTAGAAAGTGCTCTAAATTTAGTGAAATTGGGTTGGCTAGTTTTGACCTAAATCGGTTTGGTTAAGTTCTAACCAGATTAGGTCAAATCACACCCAGACCCACTGTTGGTTAGATATGGAACCCAATGGGTCACACACAAAGAGAGTTGATTAAGGTCTAATTGGATTAGACCATGTTTGTAAGATGAACATGCTAGCACATGTAGCAAATCCTAGCACCTGGATTCAAATTGGATTTGAATCGACTTTCAATTTGGGCTAATTAAGATCCGATTTGAGCCAAATAAGATTTGGTCTTGAATTGGATTAACCTAGACTGATTGGGCTTCAGTTGGGGTGCCACATACCTGAATTCCATGCATCAAAGAGTCTCTCTCTTATGCGTGGGAAGTCTTTCATGCACAAAGCATTTTTTGGCGCATAGAATTAGTTGGCACCTACCTTCTTTGACTTTTTCTATTTGTTATGTCACATAAAAATTTTGAATAGGCATGGACATCTGATATAGGATGATAAAAAGTCCTTCTACAAGTTAAAAACTCCATTTTCTTTTTAATTTTTGTCGCCCAGGATTCTTTGTCACCCAAGACTCCTTGCCGCCCAGGACTCCATGCTGCCCACTCCTTCTTGACGCCTCTTAGACCAAGTCAGAGTCCCAAGGGACTTTGACTATTCAAAGATCATCTCCACACCTTCTTGCTGAATGGGCATCCCTTTTTAAAGCCATTGGATGGCCCTTTTATCTGATCTAATGGATGAAAAGGGTGGTGCCAATGATGAAATATTGCGACTCTTCGTAAATAACTTACGTAGAATTAGTCCAAGAGTCTTTTTGCTTTAAGGCACCTCTTAGACTAAGTCTACATCTCATTATTTTCTGATGAGGCATGAGATTGGCTGAAGGGACATGAGATTTTTTTTCTAAGGGCACGAGAAATTGTGTTGGCACCCTTACATACATTATAAATAAGGGTGCATACCTTAAGTCCGTGAGATATGAAAATTATCTTTCTTTCTTACAAGAATTTCTTTTTATTCAATTTTCTTTCTTTCCTACTCTTATCTAGACCTTGTCCTTAAAAGGACAAGAAGTCATCTTAAGACTAAGAGATTTGGAAGGAAAATTAAGAAGACAAAGAAAAAGAAATATAGATAAGGAGAGGCAAGGAAGGTGACATAAAGGCTAAAGAAGGTCTTGCCCTTTTAATTAAAGTTCTTATTATTAGAACTCTAATTATATAAATCAGAGGTGCTGGTGTCTTGATCAAGTCTTTGTATGGATCAACGTTGGAGGGTGAATATGTGGGCACTTGGTGGAAACCTTGACGGACTGCTACCGACAATCTTGATCAATTTAGGGTTTAGCGATAAGAGGTATGCTCTAATACTTTCTTTTATATTACAAATGCATGTTATATGATTTAATTACTAATAAGATGGTCTTAGGATTTGGTTTTGATTTATATGATTTCATATTTTTATTTTAAAATGCGTGCTTCTATCCTGTACACCATTCCTATCAGTGGTATCAGAGCAAGCCTTATTAGGTTAAATCATATAATGCTTTGCTTATAATATAATGGCACAAAAGAAAAGTATGATTTTTTTATTTATTTATTTGCATGATGAGATCATATTCTTTTATTTATCATAATAAGATTATGATGTATATATTATTTTGTAAAGATTGCCCTGATATAGTGGAAAGTATTCACTATATAATGATATTTGTCCTAGAATAATTATACATGTTAATAGATATATATAAATTTTATTATAATTGATGCTATTAGGCATTTAGTTTGATTTAAATCAAAATGCGCATGGAGACCTTTTAAATCCCTCTTTAAAAATTATATTAAGTTGTAGTGTAATTAATCTATAGCTATGTCAGTCGGGACATCTAATTGATCAATCGGTGTCTAGGATAAATGGTTCATGATTGGTAAAGAAAATGTGATTTTTTAATTGGTTCTATTGTCTGACCTGGCCAATTTATTGGTGTCTAAGGAAAGAAATAGGGGGACTCCCACTTCTCTCCTACTTACTTGGTCGATTCGATTAATTTAATTCTAGATTGAAATGCTTAGTATTATATTCACTACATTAAGGCCTTCCTTCATACTAGGTTCTTGTTATGTCTAGAACCATATTAGTTTTATTGTGTAACCACCAGATCTATCATGGGGAATGATGTAATATTAATCTAGTGCATTGAGATGCTTACAGCATTTTGAATATACTACTTTATTCTGTAACCACAAAAATAGTCATATTTCATTTTGACTGTATAGAAATGAAGGGTTCTATTTAAACTAAAACATTAAAGTTTGTTGTGCTAACACAAGGCTATTAATATTTTAGAGGCAAAAATTTTTTGAGAGTTGCATAAAATGCAATTGGAAAGAGTTTCCTATCTTTGAACTTATAACTGAAGGAAAATCCTGATTTCTCGGATCAGGTTCGTTTAGATTTGATCGGATCAAAAGATATATTTTAAAAATTTTTATCTTTGATGTTAATTAGATCTGGGATACTTTAGATCGAATCTTTATTATTCTAATAATAAAAATAAATTCTAAATAAATTAAATCAAATTTAATTTACCTTGATGTAGGATAATCCTATTACCCATTGATGATCCTGTAAGCAGCGGAAGGTTCTGAATCTAGCCATGCAAGTGCCTGGCCTCTACCGATATCCACTTAGACTAGATCTGCAGATCCTCTTCTTCTCTATCACGTCTCCAAAAATTAGATCTAAATCTAATCTAGAGGATCTTCAAAATATCTTTCGAAGATCAGCAGTTGTCCTTTGCAGCAGTGCAGCCTTCTAGCTTTTTGTCGCCTTTCTCTCGTCTGGATTGCAACAAGACTTGGATCCCCAACACCTTTGGACATGGAGAGAGAGGGAAGAGAATGGGCTTGGCATGAGGAGGAGAGGGAGAGGTACCTGGGGCATGGGTTTTCAATCCAATTTCAGAATACTCCTTGAGTTGGGTGCAGGGTCTTATTTATAGACTATGCGTGATCCAACTCCTCTTCTTCCCAAACAATCACAACCCTTTGTGAAGTCAGATTTAAATCTGATTGGTGCGAATAGAGTCCTTTGGATTCCTCCTTAGATGGTGCCTAAGATCAGTCAAACTTGGTTCTTAAGGAAAGTATAATCGAAATTCAAAAGGGAGATGGAGTCCCTATCCAACAGGGACTCCTTGCCAGGTTCTGGCAGGGGGACAGGCCCCCACCAGCTCTTCAATAGGAGCATGACACATGGACAGAAGTTAAAGTATCAATGGTCAACATTTGATCAGTCAAAGGTCAACTTTTGACCAAAGTCAAAGGACAAAAAATGATAGGTGACCAAAAATGATAAGTATTGTCTTACAAAATAAGACAACCCTTTTCTGATCTGGACAAGCTCTAGTCATACCAAGTAAAGGCCTCTAATTGAGCACAAACTCCTTTGGCTCAGTTAGGACAACTACTTATGATAGTAAAAGAAGAACGTTAAGTTCAATCGAGTGCTAGCACGATTTCCTTTAACCTAATTGAATCTCATTCAGATCAATTGAACTAGATTAGTTCAATTGGTGATCACTAGATTCAAACCCTTATTTGTGTAATCCAGTTAGGTTCAGTTTTGTATGGTAATGGGATATGTCATGATCTCTATCATCGACATCATCGAAACTCCTTTCGATGGGATCAGAACTCTTCTGATCGAACAGCTAGAATGATCGATCATCTAAATCATTCTAATTGCTCCCAAAATCCATCAGTGACACCTAGCAGTATATAGTGGCAACCCATCATAGCTGAATGCGAACCTCTTGGTGCAGCTACCTGTGTGATTAAGTTCTTCTATCTTGAGCCCCAATCAGATTAAGGTTAAGGTGAACTCGTCAAACCCTAGTTTCTATCATATGATATAATCATTCGATTCAAGTACGATGTGAAAACCTAAATAGAAACTCTTTCTATTATTTCACTCTGCCATGGCTATGAGCTTCTAGACTTGATTCTCATGATCATCATAGGGCAGCTCCTCAGGATTCCGTATGGCTAGGAGACCGAGTTATGGTGTAGTCAAACTATATCACCCTTAAGGTAAACTACCGATGCATCTCAGGTCAAAGAACCAGACACACCACTACAGCATCGAGTCAGTCATTGACGAGAAGGTAGACTTCCTAATGACTACTCGAGGTGGTCATGCTCAGTGCCCTCATTCTCTAATGAGTATATGTACTCTCGCTCCCATGTGTCTAACACCATAGACTCAAGACTCATCTACAAAAAGGAAGCGATTGTACACCAACCTTCCAGATCAATCATCCATCCTCATGATGATCCTATGTGTGGAGGCATTTTATGAGTTAATAATGATTATATCATTGCTCTTAAATTTTCAACTTCTTGAAAATATGAATTATCATTTACCATTAACTCAAAGGATGATCATAGACACTAATTACAATATGTGATAGAAATAATCTTTTTATTGATTTATAGTCAAAATTATAATTTTGCCCTTAGAAGTGTATTACAAGTGCTGCCAATTTGGCTTCTAGGGCACAAATATCTAACAATCTCCCACTTATCCTAAATCCAATTGGCTACAAGTCTAAGTTCCATCTTCTCAAGATGGGCTTCGATCTTCTGCTGGCCCAATGGCTTTGTAAGCGGGTCTACCCACATTGTTCTGTGGAGTTGACTCTCTTGACCTCGACGTAAATTCCTCCTCGAGGTAATGCGGATGCGGTGGTATCGCGCTCAATGTGCTTGGATTTTGGTGAGACCTTGGCTCCTTAGCAAGGACATGGCGCTATATGTGCATAGTATAGAGGAATGGCATTGATGGCATTACTCCGATTTCTATAGCAAACTTCTTGTACCAGATGCTTCCTTCGCAGCCTCTGATGCAGCGCATATATCTGCTTCCATGGGGAATCTGCTATCAATAATTTACTTGGAACTCTTCCAGCTGACAGCAACCATTCATTGCACAGAAACAGACTCCCAGAGTCGACTTTTGATCATCTTATATGGAACATAAAATCCAAGTCTGTGTATCCCTGGACTTAGGTTCTCCGTTACCAAAGACCAACATCATATCCTTAGTTCTTCTCAAGTACTTAAGGATATATTTCATAGAAGTTCATTGTTCTTCACCTGGATTTGACTGATATCTACTTGTGACACTCACAGCATGGGCTATATCAGGTCGTGTACATAGCATGGCATACATGAGGCTCCCTATTGTAGAAGCATAAGAGATCTTGCTCATACGTTCAATTTCCTCATATGTGCTAGGGCACATTTTCTTGGAAAGATGAATACTATGTCTGAAGGGTATTAATCCCCTCTTAGAGTTTTCCATACTAAACTTCTTTAGTACTTCCTCTATGTACTTCTTCTATGAAAGTCCTAGCATCCTATTCGGTCTATCCTTATAGATCTTAATTCCTAAAATAATGGATGATTCACCTAGGTCTTTCATGGAGAATTCTTTGGACAACCATATTTTAACTGTTGTCATCATGGGAATATCATTTCCAATAAGGAGGATGTCATCCACGTACAATACGAGAAAGACAACAGTGCTCCCACTGATCTTTTTGAAGACACACGATCCCTCTTCATTTTTGATGAAACCAAATGTTTTGATCACATCATTGAAACAAGTGTTCCAGCTCCGAGATGCTTGCTTGAGTCCATATATGGACCATTGCAGCTTGCAAACCTTGTGATCAGTATCACTGGATGTGAAACCTAGCGGCTATTCCATACAGATATCTTCTTCAAGATATCCATTTAAGAACATTATTTTCCTGTCCATTTGCCATATTTCATAATCGAAATAGGCTACAATGGCAAGCAATGTGCGGATGGATTTTAGCATAGCCACTGGGGAAAGGTATCCTGATAGTCAATGTCTTTGCATTGACTATAACCTTTTGCCACTAGTCTAGCCTGAATGTATCCACATTCCCATCTAACACCAATCTTTTCTCTTGAGATCTATTTACACCCAATAGGTACTATACCTTCTGGTGGATCTACTAATGTTTAGACTTGGTTTGAGTGCATCGAGTCAACTTTTGACTGCATTGCCTCTAGCCATTTCTTGGAGTCGATATCTGAATTGCCTTGTTGTAGGTTTTAGGATCATCACCATGAGCACCATTACCTATGAGGAACATTTTCTCTATGTCCTCTGGAAAAATACCTAAGTATCTTTCATGGGGACGGAAAACTCTTTTCAATCTACGAGGTGGAGGAGGTAGTGTTCTTATTGGCTCAACCTGATTTGGTTCCAATTGGTCCTTAACTCATTGTACTTATGAGACTTTCTCATCAAGCTTAATCTGCTTTCCAATGCCGCTATCTTGAATAAATTATTTTTCAAGAAAGATGGCATGTCGACTCACAATCACATTGTGGTCTTCTGAAATATAGAAATAGTATCTTAATGACTCTTTAGGATATCCTATAAATCGAGCTCTAAAGGACCTAAACTTTAACTTATCCGCTTGTTGTCTTTTGACATGAGCCGAACAATCCCAAATTCTGAGATGACTCAGACTTGGTTTCTTACCATGCCATATCTCATACGATGTGGTAGGAATGGTCTTAGAGGAAACTCTATTCAGTAGATAAATTGAAGTTAACAATGAGTGTCCCCAAAGAAAATCAGGAAGGTCTGTGAAGCTCATCATGGATCGGACCATATCTAATAGGGTCCGATTTCTCCGTTCTGAAACCCCATTGAGTTGAGGTGTTCTTGGTGGAGTCCATTGAGAGATTATGCCATTTTTCTTGAGATAGTCTAGGAATTCCCAGCAAAGGTATTCACCTCCTCGATCTGATTGAAGAATCTTAATGGGTTTTTCAGTTTATTTTTCTACTTCATGTCTGAATTCTTTGAACCTTTCAAAAGCTTCAAACTTGTGTCTCATAAGATACACATACCCATACCTGGATAGATCATCGATAAAGATAATGAAGTAGACAAAATTGCCTCTAGCCGGTACATCAAATGGGCCGCACACATCAGTATGTACTAGGGCAAGGAGATCTATGGCCCTTTCCCCATGTCCTACAAATGGGAGTTTAGTCATTTTGCCTTGGAGACAAGATTCATAAGTTGGATATGACTCAGTCAATGGACTCAATAGCCCATTTTTCTCCAATTTGTTGATCCTATCTTCTGCTATACGACCTTATCTCAGGTGCCATAGATATCTGTCATTTGGACTATCCCTAGGTCGTTTGGCATTCACGTTTTGTTCGATAGTTAGAATAGATACATCAATATGTAGCTGATAAAGATCATTAATAAGAAAACTATTTGCAATTTTATTTCTTTCATAAAGAATGCTACAATAGTCCTTAAAGAAGGTAATCACATAGCCTTCTAGTGCTAAGCATGAAATAGAAATCAAATTCCTGCTAGATGCAGGCACATAATAACAGTCTTTCAAAACTAAGTCTAAACTAGATGATAATCGAAAAGGATATGTTCCCAACACCACTGCAGCAACTCTTGCTCCATTATCGTTGCGTAGGATCATGTCTCCATCCCTCAGCCTTCTACTATCCTCAAGACCCTGCATGAAAGTGCATAGATGAGCACTAGAACCAGAGTCAAGCATCCAACTGGATGCAGAAGAAACCGTAAGGTTAGACTTAATAATGAGCATACCTCCAGAAGGATCTTCCTTCTTATTCTTCAGGGTGGCCAGGTAAGTAGGGCAGTTCCACTTTCAGTGGCCGTCACTGTTGCAATGAAAATACTTTTCTTTGGCAACGGCTTTCATCTTCGACTCTGCCTTCTTCTTCTTTCCTCCTTCCATCTTCTGCTTTTTCACTGACTTCTTTTTCTTTCCATAAGACTTTCTTTTGGAAGAAGTCCATTCCATAGCAAGAACTGAGCCTTTAGAACCTGTCATAGAAAGCTCAGCGGTGACTAGCATGTTCATTAATTCGGCCAAGGAATTTTGAAGTTTATGCATGTGGTAACTCATGATGAATTGCCCATATGCATCAGTCAAAGATTGCAGAATAATATCATTCTGCAGATCTAAGTCTAACTTCACACCGAGCTTCTCAAGCTCTTTCATGTCCTTGATCATCATCAGATAACGATCTTGGACTGACTGCCCATCACGCATCTTAGCCTTAAAAAGTCATTTCATGACTTGATATTTGGCTGCGTGACTCTGTTCACCAAACATCTCCTGCAGGTGAGCCTACATTTGGCGAGCAGTCCCAATATCTTCATGTTGGCACTAAAGCTCATCAGACATCAAGCCCAACATATAATATCAGGCCTTATTATCCTCATCTATCCATTTTTCCAAAGATGCTCTCTGTTCAGTGGATGGACAGGCTGGTAAGGTGGGACGGTCCTGGTCCAATACATGTGTTAACTTCTTAGAACCCAAAATAATTTTATAGTTTCTAAGCCAATCTTTATAATTGTGTTCGGTTAGTCTATATGTGTCCAGGATACGTGCTAATGGGTTGGACGCAGATATTTTTCTGTAGAGAGTCAAAGATTCAAGTTAGATATTGTAATTATGACTTGACCAATTTGTTTAGGGATTTTATTTTTTAAACAAATTAGCTCCCACTATTTTCTTGGATCCCTACACTCTCTTTATTGAGATGCAAAAATCTTCATGATTAATGATTTCTAGTGGATGGTGTGGTCTCACCAACTGACTCATCACCTCACCTAACAGTTATTGGTGATGGGTTAGCCAATGAGTGAACAACTCTTGTTCAATGATTCTCTAATCATGGTGCATCAAACTTGATATCTAATTCATGAATCTCACTGTATCCAAAATATTGATCCACTCCTTAGTTAAGTCAGACCCACCATTTGCACAGACTGGATTCCTAATTGAGTCTCTCACCATATCCAGAATATTGAGCCCAACTCATCCTCCAGCCCATAGCATCCAATGCCTAATAGAAATGGTTGCATCTTCCAGGTGCAACTGAGCCACTGTATCCAGTCGAGAACAATCAACCCCAAAAAGGGCCCGCACATTACAATGGTGGAAGACCTCAGACTTAATATTTTCTTAGGGAGAATTGATTCAGGTCTCATTAAACTAGACTTGTCATAGTCATAACAATTATGACTAACCTTATGGTATGGGTTAGCTTGGATTATTGAACACCTCAAATTAGAACTGGGTTAACAGATATGGCCAGGTAAGTGAGACCAGTGGAAGGGATATGTCATTAACTTATACAAGAACGTATTCAGGTCGAGTAGCTCCTAATTAAAAATCAGTCGATCGTATGTGCCAAACTTACCTTAGACACCAAATTGTTGAGTCAGAACTAATTGGGTTAGCCTAAAATCTAGACTCTAACCTCTAAGCCTAATTAGGTCTTGCTTGATCGTGATTCGATCTTGACCCAGACTTAATCCGATTAGGTTGGTCAATTTAAAGCATTGTTAATCCCATCTAACCAACTCTTGATTCGGTTTGATCAACCACTTAGACCTAATTGAGCTATCCAAACCCGAACCCAGTATTATGAATATGTCTTAGATCTAAAATTCTCAATTTTAGACCTAATTTATATTCCATAATCTTAATTCTTAATTAAGTAGGGTTCATAAACAAAATATGCATAATAAATCCTAGAGTTTCAGGATCTAGGGTTTTGTAGAAAGTAAGTTTTGGATTTCTGATTAAGGATGAACGCGCAACATCCCTACACATCATAAGAACACCCCATCGGATGGGAGGAGAGGGCCTTTAAATTCTTCTTCATTCTTATGATCGGACAGCCAAGAGGAACGCCTTAATCAGGAGCATGTAATACTACAAAACTATTTTAGATCCATATCATATATCTCATATACAAATTAGATCTAGTCATGGCATATTTTGCATACATCTCATGTATTGAATCATGCATGTTTTCAGATCTAAATTATCTCATAATAATCTAAAAAATTAGATTTAAATTGATCTTATCAAAATAAACTCTAATCTAGATAACTATGTAGAACTATTCTACAACTAGTCTAGACATGCATCAATCATATCTCATATGATGTTTAAAATTAAATAATTTTATTTGCAATTTTTTAGATATTATTATAAATTTTATAATATTAAAAAATATTAAATAAATAAATTTAAAATATAATTTAATCAAATTAAATTGAAAACATGCAAGACTATTCTATAGAACTATTCTATTTTAGAACTAGTCATGCATATTTTTTAATCTTAGATTCAAATCATTTAATTTTAATTTTTTCTAATTTTAGATCTGATCACATCTCATGTGACATATGAAATCACTTATTTTTTATTATAATAAATTTAAAATCAAATCTAAACACTTTAGAACCTTGGCTCTGATACCAGTTGAAGGAAAATTCTAATTTTTTGGACCAAGTTCGTTCAGATCTGATCGGATCAAGAGATATATTTCAAAATTTTTTTCTTTGATCCTAATTAGATCTAAGATATTTTAGATCTGATCCTTATTATTTTAATAATAAAAATAAAATCTAAATAAATCAAATTAAATTTAATTTACCTTGATGTAGGGTAATCCTATTACCCATTGATGATCCTGTAAGCAACGAAAGGTACTGGATCTAGCCACGCAAGTGCCTGGTCTCTATCGATATCCACTCAGGTTGGATCTTGAGATCCTCTTCTTCTCTATCATGTCTCCAAAAATTAGATCTGGATCTGATCTGAAGGATCTTCAAAATACCTTTCAAAGATCAGCAGTTGTCCTTTGCAGCAGCGCAGCCTTCTAACTAATTGTTGCCTTTCTCTCATCTAGATTACACAAACTTGGATCCCAAACACCTTTGGGCATGGAGAGGAGAGGGAGAAGATGGGCTTGGCGTGAAGGAGGAGAGGAGAGGCAACCTTGGGGCATAGAATTTTTCAATCCAATTTTAGGTACTCCTTGAGTTGGGCATAGGATCTTATTTATAGACTATGCGTGATCCAACTCCTCTTCTTCCCAACCAATCACAATCCTTTGTGAAATCAGATCTAAATCTGATTGGTGGGAATAGAGTCTCTTAGATTCCTCCTTAGATGGTGCCTAAGACCAGTCAAACTTGGTTCTTAGGAAAAGTCTAATCGAAATCCAAAAGGGAGATGGAGTCCCTATCCAATAGGAACTCCTGGGCGCCTCCTGCTTAGGCACATGCCAAGGGTGGCATGCGCCCTCCTCCTTGCCAGGTTCTAACAGGAGGATAGGCCCCCACCAGCTCTCCAATAGGTGCGTGACACATTGACAGAAGTCAAAGTATCAATGGTCAACATTTGACCAGTCAAAGGTCAACTTTTGACCAAAGTCAAAGGATGAGAAATGGCAGGTGACCAAAAATGGCAAGTATTATCTTACAAAATAAGACAACCCTTTTTTGACCTGGATAGGCTTCAGTCAGACCAAGTGAAGGCTTCTGATTGAGCACAAACTCCTTTGGCTCAGTCAGGACAACTATTTATGATAGTAAAAGAAGAACGTTAGGTTCAATCGAGTGCTAGCATGATTTTCTTGAACCTAATTGAATTTCATTCAGATCAATTGAATTGGGTTAGTTTAATTGATGATCATCAGATTCAAACCCTTGTTTGTATGACCCAGTTAGGTTCAACTCTGTATGGTAATAGGATATGTCATGATCTCTATCATCGATATCATCGAAACTCCTTTCGATGGATCAAAACTCTTCTGATTCGAACAGCTAGAATGATCGATGTTCTAAATCATTCTAATTACTCCCAAAATCCACCAGTGACACCTAGCAGTATATGGTTTAGTGTAGCTACCTATGTGATTAAGTTCTTCTATCTTGAGCCCCGATCAAATTAGGGTTAAGATGAACTCCTCAAACCTCAATTTCTGTCATATGATGTAATCATTCGATTCAAGTCCAATTTGAAAACCTAAATAGAAACTCTTTCTATTATTTCACTCTACCATGGCCATGGGCTTCTGGACTTGATTCTCATGATCATCATAGGGCTGCTCCTTTACCATCGAGGTAGATAGATTCCATCTTGATGCAATCCAATTCCTACAATGAACATGCTATAGCCAACATACACCTCAGGGTTCTGTATGGCTAGGAGATCGAGTTATGGCATAGTCAAACTATAACAGCCTCAAGGTGAACTGTCGATGCATCTTAAGTCAAAGAACCAAACACACCACTACAGCATTGACTCAGTTATTGATGAGAAGGTAGACTTCCTAATGACCACTCGAGGTGGTCACGCTCAGTGATCTCGTTCTCTAATGAGTATCTGTACTCTCGCTTTGGTGTCTCCATACCATAAACTTAAGAGTCATCTACTAAAGAGAAGTGATTGTACACCAACCTTCTGGATCAATCACCATCCTCGTGATGATCCTATGGTCGGGAGCATTTTATGAGTTAATAATGATTATTCATGTCTTAAATTTTCAACTCTTGAAAATATGAATTATCATTACCATTAACTCAAAGAATGTATCACAGACACTAAATACACATATGTGATAGAAAATAATCTTTTTTATTGATTATAGTCAAAATTATAATTTTGCCCTTAGAAGTGTATTACAAGTGTCAGCCAATTCTGACTTGTAGGGCACATATATCTAACAATAATAGGATTGTTGTACAACCACAAGATCTTTTATAAGGAATTAGGATCTTATTCTCACCAAGAAAATCAATAAGAGGGTTATGATTTTTTGATTAAATAGTGGGAGACATAATTAAATTAAAGTCCTAATTTAATTATGTTTGTCATCATGAGTTGTTTGCTTATATATTATTCTTTATTATGTAGATTAAATGGCTTCATCACTTTCATAGCGTTCAATTTTAGATTCAAATAAATTGACTGATCAAAATTATGTTGACTGGTTGAGAAACCTAAAAATAGTACTCAATCAAGAAAAACTCTTTATATTCTTGATGCCCCTGATCCTAAGCCATTAGGAAATGATACCATAGATGAAGATAAGTCCACATATAAGATGTGGCAAAATGATTTCCTTACTGTCAAATGCATCATACTTGCCTCTATGAATAATGAATTACAGAGGCAGCATGATGGCATGGACACTTAATCCATATTGCTCAATCTAAAAGAGCTTTGTGGAGAGCATAGTAGGACTGCTAGATATGAGATATCTAAGTAATTATTTCGTGCAAGAATGATAGAAGGAACATCCATACAAAATTATGTTTTGATGGTAATTGATCTAATCACTCGATTAAGTCAATTAGGTTCTGTTATGGATGGAGAGTTAAGTCAGGATTTGATCCTGCAATCACTCCCAGAATCATTTTCTCAATTTATCATGAACTATCACATGAACAAACTGAATTCTTTCTTGCTTGAGCTATTAAATATGCTCAAGATAGCAGAAAGCCATATCAAGAAAGATAAGGCTCCTCTTCTTCTTATGGATGGGATCTCCAAGAAGAAGGCGGGCAAAAAGGGTTCAAAGAGAAGGTTGAATCTTAAAAGTAGTATAAATAAAAAGAAAAAGAGGAAGAAGGTCTCCAAACAGATGACCTATTTTCACTGCAGCAAAATAGGTCATTGCAAGAGGAATTGCAAGGCATACCTTGCAACCATGAAGTCTGGTGCAAATAATGCACCAAAAGGTATATATGAGATACATACTATATTATCATTAAATTCTTCCATTTCAAATTCTTGGGTATTAGATATCGGCTATGGTTTTCAAATCTGCAAATCTTTGCAGGATCTACAAAAAATTAAGAGTTTGAAGAAAGATGACTTCAAGCTCTATGGTGCTGGAGGAGAGTCTATCCAAGCAGAAGATGTAGCGACAAATATATTGAAGTTACCTTAAGGAAAGATCTTAGAGCTTATAAATTATTATTATATGCTTAAAATCATTAGAAATATTATATCTATACCCCTGTTATTAAAATAAGGTTATAGTCTTAATGTAATGAGCGAAGGTTGCTCGATCAAATATTCTAATGAAAATATTTGTTTTGGCATATTTAGCAATGGTTTGTTGACTCTATGTTTGGATGACAATATATTTCATATTGATGAAAATGAAAAACGTAAGAGAGATGACATAAATAATACTTTACTTTGGCATTGTCGATTAGGTCATATTAGTGAGGCTAGGATTAACAAGTTATACAAAGAAAAGTTCTTTGATCCTTTTGATTATGAATCATTGGAAACTTGTGAATCATGCCTCATGGGTAAAATGACCAAGATTCCATTTAGTACTTGTACATACAGATGTATGTGGTCCTATGACAACTCAAGCTAGAGGAGGATACTCTTATTTTATAATGTTCACTGATGATTTATCTAGGTTTGGATATGTGTATCTTATGAAACACAAATCAGAAGCCTTTGATAAATTTAAAGAGTATCAAAGTATGGTCGAAAAACAAACTGGACAATGTATAAAAATCCTTCGATCTGATTGGAGAGGAGAATACTTATCTAGTGAGTTTCTTAACTATCTTAAAGTTAAAGAGATTCTCTCTAAATGGACACCTCCTTATACACCGCAATTAAATGGTGTAGCTGAAAAAAAAATCATACCTTATTAGATATGGTATGGTCTATGATGTACTTTACTGAATTATCTATTTCCTTCTACGGTCATGCCCTGGAGACTGCAATTTACATCTTGAATAAAGTACCTTCTAAATCTGTATCTAGTACTCCATATGACATATGGAGAAGTAAGAAATCCTAATCTTAAGTATCTTAAGATATGGGGTTGTCCAGCATATGTCAAAAAAAATTTTGGACATAAACTTGATGCTAGATCAGACAGATGTCTATTTATAGGATATCCTAGAAATAGTATAGGATATTTATTCTACCATCCTACTGAACAAAAGGTATTTGTAAGTAGGCATGCCACTTTCATGGAAAAAGAATTTATCCTAGAAAAGGGCAGTGGCAGAAATATTGAACTTAGTGAAGTTCAAGAAAAATAAATAAAAATTTCTCAACCATATAATCACATAAAAGAACTAGAACACATAACTCCTATCCGTAGGTCTAAAAGAGTATGAAATACACTTGTGAGGTATGGTTTCATTATTGAGAACAATGAAGCCCAAGTCACTGAGAATGACAAACCTCTAACCTATACGAAAGCAGTCAAAAGTAAGGACTCTTACAAATGGCTGGCTGCCATGCAATCCAAAATGGAATCCATGCACACCAACAAAGTATGGACTTTGGTGGATGCACCAGAGGATATAAATCCTATTGGATGCAAATGGATTTTTAAGAAAAAGATTGGAGCTGATGGTCAAATTGAAACCTATAAGGCTAGATTGGTGGCTAAGGATTTTAGGCAAAAATAGGGGATTGATTATGATGAAACATTTTCACCTATTGCCATGCTCAAATCTATTCAGGATTATGCTTGCCGTATAGCAGCATACCATGACTATGAAATATGGCAAATGGATGTAAAGACTGCCTTCCTTAATGGTTTCCTTGAGGAGGAGGTCTATATGTCACAGCCAGAGGGATTTGAGTCAAATGAGAGACCAAATCAGGTATGCAAGCTTAAGAGATCCATTTATGGATTAAAGCAAGCATCAAGGAGTTGGAACATCCATTTTGATGAAATAGTAAAAGAGTTTGGTTTTATCAAGAATGTTGATGAACCATGTGTGTATAAGAAAACTAGTGGAAGAACCATAGTCTTCTTGGTTCTGTATGTAGATGACATACTCCTCATTGGGAATGATATCCCAATGTTACAATCAGTCAAATTATGGCTATCAAATAAGTTTTCCATGAAAGATTTGGGAGAAGCATCCTATATACTAGGAATAAAGATCTATAGAGATAGATCTAAGAGGATGCTAGGCTTGTCCCAATCAAGGTACATTGACTTAATACTGAAAAGATTCAGTATGGATGGGAGTAAAAGAGGTTATTTACCCATGAGTCAAGGCATACATCTCTCTAAAAAGATGTCTCCAAAGACACCTGAAAGAGAGAAATAGAATGAGTTCTATTCCTTATGCTTCGACTGTTGGATCAATAATGTATGCCATGTTATGTACAAGGCCTGATGTTGCTTATGCTTAGGCATTACAAGTAGATTTCAAGCTGATCCACGAGAGGAACATTGAAAAGCTGTAAAAAATATTCTTAAGTACTTGAGAAGGACTAAAGATATTTTTCTAGTATATGGTGGTTCTGATCTTAAATTAGAAGCATATTCTGACTCTAGTTTTCAATCAGACCTAGATGATAGCAAATCCATTTTAGGATATGTCTTTACTCTGAATGGTGGAGCAGTAAGTTGGAAGAGTACTAAGTAGCCAACTGTAGCTGACTCAACCACTGAAGCAGAATACATAGCTGTAAGTGAAGCCGCCAAGGAAGCTGTCTGGATGAAGAAGTTCATCACTGAATTAGGTGTTATTCCTGAAATTGAGAATCCAGTACCACTTTACTATGATAATACTGGAGTTGTTGCTCAAGCAAAGGAACAAAGGTCTCATCATAAATCCAAACACATTCTGAGACGCTTCCATCTCGTTCATGAAATTATTGAAAGTCAAGCTGTAGTCATAGAATGAGTTGACATAAAGAACAATATAGCAGACCCATTCACTAAGACTTTACCACTGCAACTATTTGATCGCCACCTTGATTGTATGAGATTAAAATATAAGAGCGATTGGCTTTAGTGCAAGTGGGAGATTGAAAGGAATATACCCTCAAGCCAATTAATTTTTGGGCTGTTCTTTGTCTTCCAAACTCATGTAATGATATTTTTTAATAAATAAATAAAGATATTTATTTCATCATATGCAGTGTCTTATTATTTATTTAAGATTATGATGAATCCTATAAATTAGGGCTATGGTTTTAGGATTATGATGAGATCATACTAGTGAGACCTAAAATCTTAAAATCCTAATTTAAATATTTCTAGTAAATGGGATATTGAGTTAGGGATCAATATTTTTTAGTAAGACTAGCACATTCATTGTATGCTCGATTGAGGGGATGATTGATCTCACAATAACTTGTGTATGACACTAATACAAGAATATGGGTGCTCATTAGAGAATGAGTTCACTGAATTGATCCAAATCGAGAATATCTAATGGAGTCTTATCTACATGTCAATAGATGGTTCTCATAGTAGGAATTTGTGCATGTAATCCTTTGACCTGAAACTACCATAGAATCTTATATATATAAATCCATATTTTGGTTCATACTCATTCATGACTCAGTTATGTATGGGATGATCTGGATATGGTAGATTATATATATGAAGGTTGTGAGTAGGTTAACATGGAATCGATCTCTCCTGGTAAGAGGAAATAGCATCCTACCTTGCTTCAAACAAATGATGATTCAGGAAGACTTTGATCAAAGCATGATGAAAAATTAGAAATGGTTTCTAATGTTTCATTAAATGAATCATCATCATAAGATTGAAAGAGAAATGAATATGATATTGGGATTGACATATTTCCATACCCAGAGTCATATTCAGGATGTAGGGAGATCGAAGGATCTAGTTGCATGGTAATTTTCACTGAAGGATATTTTTGGTATTTTCATCAAAATTTCACATCTTTCGGGAAGTCATGATACGTTGCTAGACGTCAATCATGTCTTGTGGGTTTGATCAAATTAAAATTTTAATTTGATCATTAAATTAGAAAGTGTTCTAAATTAAGTCAAATTGGGTTGGCTAGTTTTGACCTAAATCGGTTTGGTTGAGTTCTAACCAGATTAGGTCAAATCACACCCAGACTCACTGCTGGTTAGATGTGGAACCCAATGGGTCACACACAAAGAGAGTTGATTAAGGGTCTAATTGGATTAGACCATGTTTGCAAGATGAACATGCTAGCACATGTAGCAAACCCTAGCACCTGAATTCGAATTGGATTCGAATCGATTTCCGATTTGGGCTAATTAAGGTCCGATTTGAGCCAAATAGGATTTGGTCTTGAATTGGATTAACCTAGACTGATTGGGCTTCAGTTGGGGCACCACATACCTGAATCCCACATGCCAGAGAGTCTCTCTCTTGTGCGTGGGAAGTCTTTCATGCGCAAAGCATTTTTTGGCGCATAGAATTAGTTGGCGCCTACCTTCTTTGACTTTTCCCATTTGTTATGTCACATAAAAATTTTGAATAGGCATGGACATCAGATATGGGGTGATAAAGAGTCCTTCTACAAGTTAAAAACTCCATTTTCTTTTTAATTTTTGTCGCTTAGGATTCTTTGTCACCCAAGACTCCTTGCCGCCCAGGACTCCTTGCCGCCCACTCCTTCTTGACGCCTCTTGGACCAAGTCAAAGTCCCTTGGGACTTTGACTATTCAAAGATCATCTCCATGCCTTCTTGCTGAATGGGCATCCCTTTTTAGAGCCATTGGATGGCCTTTTTATCTGATCTAATGGATGAAAAGGGTGGCGCCAAAGATGAAATATTGCGACTCTTCGTAAATAACTTACGTAGAATTAGTCCAAGAGTCCTTCTGCTTTAAGGCACCTCTTGGACTAAGTCTACATCTCATTATTTTTTGATGAGGCATGAGATTGGCTGAAGGGACATGAGATAATTTTTTTTTAAGGGCATGAGAAATTGTGTTGGCACCCTTACGTACATTATAAATAAGGGTGCATACCTTGAGTCCGTGAGATGTGAAAATTATCTTTCTTTCTTACAAGAGTTTTTTTTATCCAATTTTCTTTCTTCCCTTCTCTTATCTAGATCTTGTCCTTATAAGGACAAGAAGTCATCTTAAGACTAAGAGATTAGGAAGAAAAATTAAGAAGACAAAGAAAAAGAAAGATAGATAAGGAGAGGCAAGGAAGGTGACATAAAGGCTAAAGAAGGTCAATCCTTTTAATTAAAGTTCTTATTATTAAAACTCTAATTATATAAATCAGAGGTGCTGGTGTCTTGATCAAGTCTCTGTGTGGATCAACATTGGAGGGTGAACACGTGGGCACCTGGTGGAACCCCTGATAGACTGCTACCGGTGATCAGGGTCAATTTAGGATTTAGTGATAAGAGATATGTTCTAATACTTTCTTTTATATTATAAATGCATGTTATATGATTTAATTGCTAATAAGGTGGTCCTAGGGTTTGGGTTTGGTTTATATGATTTCATGTTTTTATTTTGAAATCCGTGCTTCCACCCTATACACCATTCCTATCAATAATTAAATTAAATATGCAAATTTTTAGATCTAATATATCACATATAATATCTAAAAAATAGAATTTAAATTTGATCACATCAAATAAAAGTATTCTAAATATTTTATTGAACTATTCTATAACTAGTCCAAGCATGCATCTTTCATATCTCATTGAATAAAATAAAAATTAAAAATTTTATTTTCTATTTTTTAGATCTGATTATAATAATTATAACATAAAAAAATAGAAATAAATGAAATCTAAAATTATATTTAATCAATTTAATAATATAATTATACTAGATTATACATAAAACTATTCTATCCCTAGTCTAGTCATGCATCTCATATATTATAGATCTAAATCATAAAATTTTTAATTTTTTGATTTTATATCTAATCACATCTGATGTAACATCAAAAATTATTTAATATTAGATCATAAATAAGAATTAAATTAGATCTAAAATAGATCTGATGAACAGCCAACCTGGCTCTGATACCAGTTGAAGGAAAAATCAAGTTTTTCTTGCACAAAATCGTTCAGATCTGATTGGATCTGAAGAAATATTTCAAAAAAAAATTTTATGATCCTAATTAGATTTGAGACATCTTAGATCTGATACTAAAAATCTGATATTAAAAATTAAAAATAAAATTAAATCTAATTTAATTTCATACCTTTGCTTTAGGTAATCAATTTACCCTATGATGATCTTGATCTATCCTAAGGTTCTGAAAGGAGCCACGGATGCACCTGGCCTCTAGTGGTGTCCACTCGGCAAGATTTGGATGTCTTCTCCTCATGATTTTCTTTTCCAAAGATCAGATTTAAATCTAATCTGAAGAACCTTCAAAATAATTTGAGAAGGCTGCTTGTCCGTCTCATAAACACCATCACGTAGATCCTAAATCTTATGCCAAAAACTTTGGGCCTTCAACTCAGATTTATGTCTAACCTTTTAAGCTTATAGAAGAGAGGGAGAGAGAGAGAGGATAGAGGAGGCATGGGATATTAGAGAGCTGGCTACTTTGGGCATGAAAAATATATTTTGTGCAATGCTTGATAATAGCGTGAGAAAAGTTTCTTAAACCTAATGCCATCTAGAGTTCCTTCTTTAACCAAATCACTTATTATTTGATCAAAGGGACTCTAGGGATTATTCTCTTTGAAAAACCACCATATTTCATCTAGTTTTTCCATCAAAATTGATTCAAAAAGATGTCAGCATGAGTAGATAAAAAAGAGTCCACTACGCCTAGGACTCTTCCCTCAAGAGTTTGATCCAAATCAAACTCTATTATAACTTAGTCTAGGCACCTCCAAAAATCATGAAATTTGGTACACCCAATGTATGATTTCTGCCCTATCATATTGTTAGATATATGTGCCCTAGAAGCCAGAATTGGCTGACACTTGTAATACACTTCTAGGGGCAAAATTATAATTTTGACTAATATCAATAAAATGGGTTATTTTCTATCACATATGTGTATTTAGTGTCTGTGATACATCCTTTGAGTTAATGGTAATGATAATTCATATTTTCAAGAGTTGAAAATTTAAGACATGAATAATCATTATTAACTCATAAAATGCTTCCGACCATAGGATCATCACGAGGATGGTGATTGATCCGGAAGGTTGGTGTACAATCGCTTCTCTTTAGTAGATGAGTCTTGAGTCTATGGTGTGGAGACACCGGAGTGAGAGTACAGGTACTCGTTAGAGAACGAGGGCACTGAGCGTGACCACCTCGAGTAGTCATTAGGGAGTCTATCTTCTCATCAATGACTGACTCGATGCTGCAGTAGTGTGTCTGGTTCTTTGATCTGAGGTGCATCGGCAGTTCACCTTGAGGGTGTTATAGTTTGACTACACCATTACTCGGTCTCCTAGCCATTCAGAACCCTGAGGTGTATGTTGGCTATAGCATGTTCATTGTAGGAACTGGATAGCATCAAGATGGAATCTATCTACCTCGGTGGTAGAGGAGCAACCCTATGATGATCATGAGAATCAAGTCCAGAAGTTCATGGCCATGGCAGAGTGAAATAATAGAAAGAGTTTCTATTTAGATTTTCACATTGGACTTGAATCGAATGATTACATCATATGACAGAGACTAGGGTTTGACGAGTTCACCTTAACCCTAATCTGATCGGGGCTCAAGATAGAAGAACTTAATCACACAAGTAGCTGCACCAAGAGGTTCGCATTCAGCTCTGATGGGTTGCCACCATATACTGCTAGGTGTCACTGGTAGATTTTGGGAGCAATTAGAATGATTTAGATGATCGATCATTCTAGCTGTTCGAATCAGAAGAGTTCTGATCCATCGAAAGGAGTTTCGATGATGTCGATGATAGAGATCATGACATATCCCATTACCATACAGAACTGAACCTAACTGGGTCACACAAATAAGGGTTTGAATCTGGTGATCATCAATTGAACTGATCCAGTTCAATTGATCTGAATGAGATTCAATTAGGTTCAAGAAAATCGTGCTAGCACTCGATTGAACCTAACGTTCTTCTTTTACTATCATAAATAGTTGTCCTGACTGAGCCAAAGGAGTTTGTGCTCAATCAGAGGCCTTCACTTTGTCTGACTGGAGCTTGTCCAAGTCAGAAAAGGTTGTCTTATTTTGTAAGACATTACCTGCCATTTTTGGTCACCTGCCATTTCTCGTCCTTTGACTTTGGTCAAAAGTTGACCTTTGACTGGTCAAATATTGACCATTGACACTTTGACTTCTGTCCACATGTCATGCACCTATTGGAGAGCTGGTGGGGGCCTGTCCCCCTATCAGAACCTGGCAAGGAGGAGGGCGCATGCCACCCTTGGCGTGTGCCCAAGCTGGAGGCGCCCAGGAGTCCCTGTTGGATAGGGACTCCATCTCCTTTTTGGATTTTTATTAGAGTTCTCCTAAGAACCAACTTTGACTGGTCTTAGGTGCCATCTAAGGAGGAATCCAGGGGACTCTATTCCCACCAATCAGATTTAGATCTGATTTCACAAAGGGTTGTGATTGGTTGGGAAGAAGAGGAGTTGGATCACGCTTAGTCTATAAATAAGACCCTGCGCCCAACTCAAAGAGCATCACAATTCTCCATGCCCCAAGGCTGCTTCTCCTCTCCTCCTCCATGCCAAAGCACCTTCTCCCTCTCCTCTCCACATCCAAAGAGGTTTGGATTCTTGGTTGGTGCAATCTAGATGAGAGAAAGGCGACTGAAAGCTAGAAGGCTGCGCTGCTGCAAAGGACGAACTGCTGATCTTCAAAAGGAGTTTTGAAGATCCTCCAGATCAGATCCAGATCTAATTTTTGGAGACATGATAGAGAAGAAGAGGATCTCCAGATCCAACCTGAGTGGATATCGGTAGAGGCCAGGCACTTGCGTGGCTAGATCCAGAACCTTCCGCTGCTCACAGGATCATCATCGGATAATAGGATTACCCACTTCAAGGTAAATTAAATTTGATTTAATTTATCTAATTTTATTTTAATTATTAAAATAATAAGAATTAGATCTAAAATATCTCATATCTGATCTAGATTAAAGAAAAAATTTTTTTAAAATATATCTCTTTGATCTGATCAGATCTGAACGAACCTGGTCCGAAAAATCAGGATTTTCCTTCAACTGGTATCAGAGCCAAGGTTCTAAAAGTATTTAGATCTAATTTTAAATTTATTTTAATTAAAAAATAAGTGATTTTAGATGTCACATGAGATGTGATCAGATCTAAAATTAGAAAAAATTAAAATTAAATGATTTGGATCTAAGATTAGAAAATATGCATGACTAGTTCTAAAATAGAATAGTTCTATAGAATAGTCTTGCATGTTTTTAATTTAATTTGATTAAATCATATTTTAGATCTATTTATTTACTATTTTTTGATATTATAATGGTTATAATAATATCTAAAAAATAGTAAATAAAAATTATTTAATTTTAAACATCATATGAGATATGATTGATGCATGTCTAGACTAGTTGTAGAATAGTTCTACATAATTATCTAGATTAGAATTTATTTTGATTAGATCAATTTAAATCTAATTTTTTAGATTATTATGAGATAATTTAGATCTGAAAATATGCATGATTCGATACATGAGATGTATGCAAAATATGCCATGATTAGATCTAATTTGTATATGAGATATATGATATAGATCTAAAACTGTTTTGTAGTATTGCATGTTCCTGATTAAGGCGTTCCTCTTGGCCGTCCGGTCATAAGAATGAAGAAGGGTTTAAAGGCCCTCTCCTCCCATCCGATGGGGTGTTCTTATGACATATAGGGGTGCTGCACGTCCTTAATCAGAAACCCAAAACTTACTTTCTGCAAAATCCTAGATCCTAAAATCCTAGGATTTATTGTGCATATTTTATTTATGAACCCTACTTAATTAAAAATTAAGATTATGGAATATTAATTAGGTCTAAAATTGAGAATTTTAGATCTAAGACATATTCATAATACTGGGTTCGGGCTTGGGTAGCTCAATTAGGTCTAAGCGGTTGATCAAACCGAATCAAGAGTTGGTTAGATGGGATCAACAATGCTTAAATTGACCAGCCTAATAGGATTAAGTCTGGGTCAAGATCGAGTCACGATCAAGCAAGACCTAATTAGGCTCAGAGGTTAGAGTCTGGATTGTAGGCTAACCCAATTGGTTCTGACTCAACAATTTGGTGTCTAAGGTAAGTTTGGCACATACGACCGACTGGTTTTTAATTGGAAGCTACTCGACCTGAATGCATTCTTGTACGAGTTAATGGCATATTCCTTCCACCGATCTCACTTACCTGGCCATATCTGTTGACACAGTTCTGATCTGAGGTGGTCAATAATCCGAGCTAACCCATGCCACTAGGTTAGTCATAATTGTTATGACTATGATAAGTCTAGTTTAATGAGACCTGAATCAATTCTCCCTAAGAAAAGATTAAGTCTGAGGTCTTCCACCATTGTAGATGTGCGGGCCCTTCCCGGGGTTGATTGTTCTCGACTGGATACAGTGGCTCAGTTGCACCGAAAAGATGCAACCATGTCTATTAGGCATTGGATGCTATGGGCTGGAGGATGAGTTGGGCTCAATATTTTGGATACGGTGAGAGACTCAATTAGGAATCCAGTCTGTGCAAATGGTGGGTCTGACTTAACTAAGGAGTGGATCAATATTCCGGATACGGTGAGATTCATGAATTAGAGACCAAGTTTGGGTGCACCATGATTAGAGAATCATTGAACAAGAGTTGTTCACTCATTGGCTAACCCATCACCAATAACTGTTAGGTGAGGTGATGAGTCAGTTGGTGAGACCGCACCACCCACTAGAAATCATTAATCATGGAGATTTTCGCATCTCTACAGAGGGAGTGTAGGGATCCGAAGAAAATAGTGGGAGCTAATTTGTTTAAAAATAAAATTTCCTAAATAAATTGGTCAAGTCATAATTACAGTATCTAACTAGAATCTTTGACTCTCTACAGGAAAAATGTCTGCGTCCAACCCATTAGCACGTATCCTGGACACACATAGACTGACCGAACCCAATTATAAAGATTGGCTCAGGAACTACAAAATTATTTTGGGTTCCGAGAAGTTAACCCATGTATTGGACCAGGACCCTCCCACCTTACCAGCCCATCCATCCACTGAACAGAGAGCGTCTCTGGAAAAATGGATAGACGAAGATAATAAGGCCAGATATTACATGTTGGGCTCGATGTCTGATGAGCTCCAGCGCCAACATGAAGATATCGGGACTGCTCGCCAAATGTTGGCTCACCTGTAGGAGATGTTTGGTGAACAGAGTCGCGCAGCCAAGTATCAAGTCACGAAATGACTTTTTAAGGCTAAGATGCGTGATGGGCAGTCAGTCCAAGATCACTGTCTGATGATGATCAAGGACATGGAAGAGCTTGAGAAGCTCGGTGTGAAGTTAGACTTGGATCTGCAGAATGATATTATTCTGCAATCCTTGACTGATGCATATGGGCAATTCATCATGAATTACCACATGCATAAACTTCAAAATTCCTTGGCCGAATTAATGAATATGCTGGTCACCGCTGAGCTTTCTATGAAAGGTTCTAAAGGCTCAGTTCTTGCTATGGAATGGACTTCTTCCAAAAGAAAGTCTTATGGAAAGAAAAAGAAGTCTGTGAAAAAGCAAAAGGTGGAAGGAGCAAAGAAGAAGAAGGTAGAACCGAAGATGAAAGCCGCCGCCAAAGGAAAGTATTTCCATTGCAACAGCGACGGCCATTGGAAGCGGAACTGCCCTACTTACCTGGCCACCCTGAAGAACAAGAAGGAAGGTCCTTCTGGAGGTATGCTCGTTATTCGAGCAAAACGTGAATGCCAAACGACCTAGGGATAGTCCAAACGATAGATATCTATGGCACCTAAGATTAGGTCATATAGCAGAAGATAGGATCAACAAATTGGAGAAAAATGGGCTATTGAGTCCATTGACTTTCGAGTCATATCCAACTTGTGAATCTTGTCTTCAAGGCAAAATGACTAAACTCCCTTTTGTTGGACATGGGGAGAGGGCCACAGATCTCCTTGCCCTAGTACATACTGATGTGTGCGGCCCATTTGATGTGCCGGCTAGAGGCAATTTTGTCTACTTCATTACCTTTACCGATGATCTGTCTAGGTATGGGTATGTGTATCTTATGAGACACAAGTCTGAAGCTTTTGAAAAGTTCAAAGAATTCAGACATGAAGTAGAAAAACAAACTGGAAAACCCATTAAGGTTCTTCGATCAGATCGAGGAGGTGAATACCTTAGCCGGGAATTCCTAGACTATCTCAAGGAAAATGGCATAGTCTCTCAATGGACTCCACCAGGAACACCTCAACTCAACGGGGTTTCAGAATGGAGAAATCGGACTCTATTGGATATGGTTCGATCCATGATGAGCTTCACAGACCTCCCTGATTTTCTTTGGGGACACTTCATTGTTAACTTCAATTTATCTACTGAATAGGGTTCCCTCTAAAACCGTTCCTACCACACCGTATGAGATATGGCACGGTAAGAAACCAAGTCTGAGTCATCTCAGAATTTGGGGTTGTCCGGCTCATGTCAAAAGACAACAAGCGGACAAGTTAGAGTTTAGGTCCTTTAGAGCTCGATTCATAGGATATCCTAAAGAGTCATTAGGATACTATTTCTACATTCCAGAAGACCACAATGTGATTGTGAGTCGACATGCCATCTTTCTTGAAAAATAGTTTATTCAAGATAGCGGCATTGGAAAGCAGATTAAGCTTGATGAGAAAGTCTCACAAGTACAACGAGCTAAGGACCAATTGGAACCAAATCAGGTTGAGCCAATAAGAACACTACCTCCTCCACCTCGTAGATCGGAAAGAGTTTTCCGTCCCCCTGAAAGATACTTAGGTATTATTTCAGAGGAAGTAGAGAAAATGTTCCTCGTAGGTAATGGTGCTCATGGTGATGATCCCAAAACCTACAACGAGGCGATATCAGATATCGACTCCGAGAAATGGCTAGAGGCAATGCAGTCAGAAATTGACTCGATGCACTCAAACCAAGTCTGGACCTTGGTAGATCCACCAGAAGGTATAGTACCTATTGGGTGTAAATGGATCTTCAAGAGAAAGATTGGTGCAGATGGGAATGTGGAGACATTCAAGGCTAGACTAGTGGCAAAAGGTTTATAGTCAACGCGAAGGCATTGACTATCAGGATACCTTTTCCCCAGTGGCTATGCTAAAATCCATCCGCACATTGCTTGCCGTTGCAGCCTATTTCGATTATGAAATATGGCAAATGGACGTGAAAACGGCATTCTTAAATGGATATCTTGAGGAAGATATCTATATGGAACAGCCGCTAGGTTTCACATCCAGTGATACTGATCACAAGGTTTGCAAGCTGCAAAGGTCCATATATGGACTTAAGCAAGCATCTCGGAGCTGGAACACTCGTTTCAATGATGTGATCAAAAAGTTTGGTTTCATCAAAAATGAAGAGGAACCATGTGTTTTCAAAAAGGGTCAGTGGGAGCGCTGTTGTCTTCCTCGTATTGTACGTGGATGACATCCTCCTTATTGGGAATGATATTCCCATGTTGACAACAGTCAAATTATGGTTGTCCAAGGAATTCTCCATGAAAGACCTAGGTGAAGCATCCTTTATTCTAGGAATTAAGGTCTATAGGGATAGACCGAATAGGATGCTAGGACTTTCACAGAAGATGTACATAGAGAAAGTACTAAAGAGGTTTAGTATGGAAAACTCTAAGAGGGGATTAATACCCTTCAGACATGGTATTCATCTTTCCAAGAAGATGTGCCCTAGCACACCTGAGGAAATAGAACGCATGAGCAAGATCCCTTATGCTTCTGCAATAGGGAGCCTCATGTATGCCATGCTATGTACACGACCTGATATAGCCCATGCTGTGAGTGTCACAAGCAGATATCAGTCAAATCCAGGTGAAGAACACTGGACTTCTGTGAAATGTATCCTTAAGTACTTGAGAAGAACTAAGGATATGATGTTGGTCTTTGGTAATGGAGAACTCCAAGTCCAGGGATACACAGACTCGGATTTCATGTCCGATATAGATGATCGAAAGTCGACATCTGGGAGTCTGTTTGTGTGCAATGGTGGTGCTGTCAGCTGGAAGAGTTCCAAGCAAACTGTGATAGCAGATTCCACCATGGAAGCAGAATATATCGCTGCATCAGAGGCTGCGAAGGAAGCATTCTGGTACAAGAAGTTTGCTGCAGAAATTGGAGTAATGCCATCAGATGCCATTCCTCTATACTGCGACAACAATGGCGCCATAGCCCTTGCTAAGGAGCCGAGGTCTCACCAGAAATCCAAGCACATTGAGCGGCGATACCACCTCATCCGCGATTACCTCGAGAAGGGTTACGTCGAGGTCAAGAGAGTCAACTCCACAGATAATGTGGCAGACCCACTTACAAAGCCGTTGGGCCAGCAGAAGATCGAAGCCCACCTTGAGAAGATGGGACTTAGACTTGTAGCCAATTGGCTTTAGGACAAGTGGGAGATTGTTAGATATATGTGCCCTAGAAGCCAGAATTGGCTGACACTTGTAATACACTTCTAGGGGCAAAATTATAATTTTGACTATAAATCAATAAAATGGGTTATTTTCTATCACATATGTGTATTTAGTGTCTGTGATACATCCTTTGAGTTAATGGTAATGATAATTCATATTTTCAAGAGTTGAAAATTTAAGACATGAATAATCATTATTAACTCATAAAATGCTCCCGACCATAGGATCATCACGAGGATGGTGATTGATCCGGAAGGTTGGTGTACAATCGCTTCTCTTTAGTAGATGAGTCTTGAGTCTACGGTGTGGAGACACCGGAGCGAGAGTACAGGTACTCGTTAGAGAACGAGGGCACTGAGCGTGACCACCTCGAGTAGTCATTAGGGAAGTCTACCTTCTCGTCAATGACTGACTCGATGCTGCAGTAGTGTGTCTGGTTCTTTGACCTGAGATGCATCGGCAGTTCACCTTGAGGGTGTTATAGTTTGACTACACCATTACTCGGTCTCCTAGCCATATGGAACCCTGAGGTGTATGTTGGCTATAGCATGTTCATTGTAGGAACTGGATTGCATCAAGATGGAATCTATCTACCTCGGTGGTAGAGGAGCAGCCCTATGATGATCATGAGAATCAAGTCCAGAAGCCCATGGCCATGGCAGAGTGAAATAATAGAAAGAGTTTCTATTTAGATTTTCACATTGGACTTGAATCGAATGATTACATCATATGACAGAGACTAGGGTTTGACGAGTTCACCTTAACCCTAATCTGATCGGGGCTCAAGATAGAAGAACTTAATCACACAGGTAGCTGCACCAAGAGGTTCGCATTCAGCTCTGATGGGTTGCCACCATATACTGCTAGGTGTCACTGGTGGATTTTGGGAGCAATTAGAATGATTTAGATGATCGATCATTCTAGCTGTTCGAATCAGAAGAGTTCTGATCCATCGAAAGGAGTTTCGATGATGTCGATGATAGAGATCATGACATATCCCATTACCATACAGAACTGAACCTAACTGGGTCACACAAACAAGGGTTTGAATCTGGTGATCATCAATTGAACTGATCTAGTTCAATTGATCTGAATGAGATTCAATTAGGTTCAAGGAAAATCGTGCTAGCACTCGATTGAACCTAACGTTCTTCTTTTACTATCATAAATAAGTTGTCCTGACTGAGCCAAAGGAGTTTGTGCTCAATCAGAGGCCTTCATATTGGTCTGACTGGAGGTTGTCCAAGTCAGAAAAGGTTGTCTTATTTTGTAAGACATTACCTGCCATTTTTGGTCACCTGCCATTTCTTGTTCTTTGACTTTGGTCAAAAGTCTGACCTTTGACTGGTCAAATGTTGACCATTGATACTTTGACTTTTGACCACATGTCATGCACCTATTGGAGAGCTGGTGGGGGCCTGTCCCCCTGCCAGAACCTGGCAAGGAGGAGGGCGCACGCCACCCTTGGCGTGTGCCCAAGTTGGAGGCGCCTAGGAGTCCCTTGTTGGACAAGGACTCCATCTCCTTTTTGGATTCCAATTAGAGTTCTCCTAAGAACCAACTTTGACTGGTCTTAGGTGCCATCTAAGGAGGAATCCAGGGGACTCTATTCCCACCAATCAGATTTAGATCTGATTTCACAAAGGGTTGTGATTGGTTGGGAAGAAGAGGAGTTGGATCACGCTTAGTCTATAAATAAGACCCTGCGCCCAACTCAAAGAGCAATCACAATTCTCCATGCCCCAAGGCTGCCTCTCCTCCTCCTCCTCCATGCCAAAGCCACCTTCTCCCTCTCCTCTCCACATCCAAAAGAGGTTTTGGAATCTTGGTTGGTGCAATCCAGATCAGAGAAAGGCGACTCAAAAGCTAAGAAGGCTGCGCTGCTGCAAAGGACGACTGCTGATCTTCAAAAGGAGTTTTGAAGATCCTCCAGATCAGATCCAGATCTGATTTTTGGAGACATGATAGAGAAGAAGAGGATCTTTAGATCTAGTCTAAGTGAATACCGGTAGAGACCAGGCACTTGCGTGGCTAGATCCAGAACCTTTCGCTGCTCATAAGAACATCTTCGGGTAATAGGATTACCCACTTCAAGGTAAATTAAATTTGATTTAATTTATCTAATTTTATTTTAATTATTAAAATAATAAGAATGGAATCTAAAACATCCCAGATCTGATCTATATCAAAAAAAAAAATTTTGAAATATATCTCTTGATCTGATCAGATCTGAATGAATCTGGTCCAAAAAATCAGGATTTTTCTTCACACATATCCAAAAGATAGCTTAAAATAATTTTTAAAGAACCTTTTAGAAGCATCTAATTAGGTGACCCTCAATTCTCTCAAATAGGTTAACTTTTGACCCTAGTCCATTTGTACTATGAATGGATTTAATTTCTACAATTAATCTAACCTAGATAGATTTCAATCAGATGAAAATAAACTCATTCAAGATACAAGAATGAGTCAAATCAAATTTGACTCAGTTGTGATGAATCAGAAAGATTATATAAGGAGAAAGTCAGGCTCAATCGTGTGCTAGGATGATTACCTTGAACTTGATTGGATCTAATCCAAATCAATCGAAATAGATTAGCTTAATTGATGACATCTAGACCCAAATCATTATTTGTGTGATCCAGTTAGATTCAGTTACGTATGGTAAGACATGTCCCGATCTCTATCATCGATATCATCGAAACACCTTTCGATGGATCAAAACTTTTTTGATTCATACAATTAGAATGATCGATCATCAAAATTATTCTAATTGCTCCCAAAATCCACTAGTGATACCTAACAGTCTATGGAGGCAATCCATCAAAACTGAAAGCGAACCTCTCGGTGCAGTTACCTATGTGATTGGGTTCTTCTATCTTGAGCCCCGATTGGATTAGGGTTAAGGTGAACTCGTCAAACCCAACATCCATCATATGAATTAATCATTCGTTTTGAGTCTAATGTGAAATTCTAATAGAAACTCTTTCTATTATCTTCACTTTACCATGGCCATGGGCTTAAGGACTCAATCTCATGATTATCATAGGACTGCTTCTTATTTACCGAGGTAGATAGATCTCCTATTAGTGCAATCCAACTCCTACAATGAACATGCTATAGCCAATATACACCTCAAGATTTTAAATGGCTAGAAGATTGAGTTATGATGTGGTCAAACTATAACACCCTCAAGATGAACTATTGATGTACCTCAGGTCAAAGAACTAGACATACCACTATAGTATCGAGTCAGTCATCGATGAGAAGGTAGAATTTCTTATGACTACTCAAGGTGGTCACACTCTATGCCTTCATTCTCTAACGAGTATCTGTACACTTGCTCCTGTGTCTCCACACCATAGACTCAAGATACATCTATCCTAAGAAAATGATCATACACCAACCTTCTGGATCGATCACCATCCTCGTGATGATCCTACGGTCGAAAGCTGTTTATGAGTTAATTATGAAAATTCATGTCTTAAATTTTTAACTTTTGAAAATATAAATTATCATTACCATTAACTCAAAGAATGTGTCACAGACACTTTAAATATACACTATGATAGAAAATAATATTTTTATTAATTTATAGTTAAAATTATAAAATTGCCCTTAGAAGTGTATTATAAGTGTTTAGCCAATCTAGATTCTATGGCACACATCTAACATATTTCATTAGACGTGATCCAGCTGTGGAGCTCTCTATTGTCAAGAGTTGCTTGCGAAGGATATAGGTATAAGTATCTCTTAAACTTGAGACCAGCATGGTAACTTGTAAGCAACTACTATACTTTAGTACCAAACTATCTGAATTTCTAATTCAGTGATGAAAGGTTACTAGATGCAGTCAAATACTTGTTTAGTCGATGTATGAGTCAAGATGGGATTGATCCCTCATAGTGTTGGAGCAAATGCATTATTATATTTCAATTTAGCAAAACCTCGATTGGGGTAATCCATATAATGGATAATAAAATTTGATATACGATGTAGATTATTTTTAGGATTGATAGTTAAACCCTAGGTTGTCTTTTGAGCATTGAGGTCAAGGGGATAAATTATATGATAACCATATATCACAGGTTCATAGATGTTGCATTGCAACTTTTCAACCTATCCAAACATTGGGTACCATTGCTAGATGGTCACATTGATTAGTGCATGAATTAGTTCCTATGCTACCAACTTAGAGTTTGAACATATGAGGTCATACACAATAGGAGTTCCTACCTGATCTAATGGCTGATCAATAGTCCCAATGGTCTGGGACTCTATGGTCAAGAGTCCCACTAGACTGGGACTCTATTATCGAAAGTTCCACTAAATTGGGACTCTATCTTCATGGGTTCCACTAGACTAAAACTCTAATATTATTAGAGGATTAATTAGTAATTAGATTATAGATTAGCTTAATTTGATGGAGCGATGAGGATTTGATCAAATTTGATTGAATTTGTTCGATTGAATTTGACTCGAATAGGTTATGAGATGACCTAATCGCTATGTGAGATTAGATCCTGATTTGATCAGGGGTTGAACTTAATTAATTTTTAATTTGATTAGATTAAGCCTAATCTAATTTGGTTTGTCTTAATTTAGTTTGGATCAAATTTGACCCACGCCTTGACCATTCGACCCATGCCTTGACCATTCGACCCACGCCTTTCTTCATGCATTTTTGGTTTTGTGTGAATGATTCCCATGCCCATAAGAGAATGTGTGCCCTCTTCTTTCTCATTTTGACCTGGTCCAAGGGTTGGACTAGTTCAAATGAAGTTGAATTTTGTATTCAACTTAAGGAGGTTGGAACTAATCTCTATCTTATCCAAACTTCATGCCCCTAGACCTTTGTCGCACACTTTTATGCATTTTTTCTATAGTAAGGCACGTAGAAGGAGAGTCCTTCTACGTGCTTCTCATCTGAGTGGGCTATGGAAAAGGATAAGCGGCCATTTGAATTCAAGTTTTGGTTTTTGGTTGAAACAAATTCAACCTCTCCCACCCTTATCCATTGCACACTCATTTCCCATCTATGTGTCGCCCTCTTTAAGAGGAAAATTTTTTGGGCATTCATGAGTAGCAGAAGAGGCTTCGTGAGAGAGAAGTTTAGAGAGAGGGGGTGCTTATTTTCTGGGCAGAAAAATTCAAGAGAGAGGATCTTGCACCATCCCTTTTGTTCCCACTCTCACATCTTTTATCTCTCATTTTGTCATCCATTTAAAATGAGATTTCAAGTGGGTGTGCATTAGGAAGAGACTTTCTTGGAGAGAGAATATCAAAGTATTGAAAAACTTGTAGGATTTCATGCATACATTTTAAAATTTTTTTGAATTTACAAGCAGCGGAAGATATAGATTAAATAATTTAAATGTGATCTGAACACTAAACCTTACATCTAGGATCTACAATATGCCATGATACAAACATAAATCATAAAATTAAAACATGAAAGGTCGATATTAATCAAATCAATACCTAGATCTAGAACTATTTTAGAAACCTTAAATCATATCTAGGTTAGCAAAAAGATCTTATCTCTTACCTTTACACGGATCGAGATCACCATGGTTAAGTCTCATTATTGTCCTTATTTCTTAGAGCCACACATGCATCCAGTCTCTTTAAGTAATCCACACGAGGCTGCAACATAGATTGGAGGTTCGTCGAACGAAGATCCACTCGAAATGCTAGCTTCTCGCGGATCCCTCCTGACGATTAATCAAAAATATTCTTTGGATCTCTTGGACATTCCAAGAGATGAAGAATACAAGGAGGATTGAGGAAGAAGTCCAACCCTTAGATCTTCCAAAAATTAGAAATAAAAACTTGAGAAAAAGGTCCTAAGAGAAGACACATCTTTTCTTTCAAGACATCAAAGATTGATGTCCTGAATACATCTCCATGTTAGGACAAGAGGAGACCTTCTCCTTTAAAAAATTTTCTCATGTTTTAGATATATTACTCTCTAATTTTTCTCATAGAAAAATTCCACATAAAGATGGAGAAGAAGGGTTCTTAAGGAAATCCTAAGAGAAGACCTTCTCTTCTTCTTCTCTCATCAGGACATGTCCAAAACAAAACACCATGCCCCAACTCCTTAAAGCATCCATCCTCCATGCCTCTACCTCTCTCTCTCAGACTTTTCTTACAAAAAAATAATATAAAAATAAAGAAGAAATAGACTTGAAACAAATTTTAAGAGAAGACAATCTTCTCTCTTACCTTTATCTCAACAAGACATCAACTTTTGATGTTTTAATGAAAACTTTTCTCCAATAATCTTGGCACCCCAAACCTCCATGCCTCCTCCTCCTTTTCTTCTAATTTTTTCATGAATTTTTTGAGATTTTTCACATCCAAAAACATCTCATAGGAGGCACCCCAATTAGATAAGGAAGACTAACTCAATCCTAGTCTTATATGGACTCTAAGGAGGAGTTTTAGGAGGCATCCAACTCTTGGATGCCTCCCCCCCTATTTTTTTGGTGTGAAGACTAGAAAACCACATACAAAACCAAAAAAAATAAGTATACAAAAGAAAGAGAGGTATGGAGAAAAAATTCCATAAGGAAAAGAGGTGTTTTGGAGAATTAAGACTATCAAATAGAGTCCAAGTCTTAACAACTTTCTTTGTTTGATCAAATCAAATAAAATTTCAAAAATTACCTGGTAGGAGACATGAAGAACCTCTCTTAGGCATGGAAAAACCTAAAAAAATTTAGAATTAAAAATATAATGGATGTGAGATCTTTCTTAGGTGGCACAAGGGTGAAGGAAAGAGTCCTAGTCTAACTCGGACTCTCCAATATAGACTAGGTCAAATCTAATTTAAATCTCATTTAAATTAGATTTAAGTTAATCTAATTAAAAAATTCTAATCTAATTATAAGTATTATTAAATTAGATTTAATTAAATTTAAATTTAATAATTTCTAATCAAATTAGAAATTAGGTGCACTCAAGTTCTAATTGAACAAGGACTTGTTCTTCCTTATAATTGGCTTATTCAATAAATCAATTAGACTTAATCTAATTATGTTCAAACTAATTCTAATTAAATCTAATTCAATTAAACTTGATCTCAACCTGATTGCTTAATCAAATTAAGCCAATTAGCAATCTAATTGCTAATCGATCCTCCTGTAATACTTGCATTAGGTCAAACATCAATCGTATTGATTGTTTGATTTCAGAATGATTCTAAATCATGAATTAACCATCTGATCAAGTTACAACCTCTAATATGTGTGATCCCATAGGTTGTAGCATAGAAACCAATTCATGTACCAATTAGAATGATCATCTAGTAGTGGTACCTAACATTCGGATAGGTCGAATGTATGTAAAGCAACATTCTTATAACTCTGGTCTATGGTTACCATATAATTCATTCTTTTGACTAATAATGCTCAAGATAACTTTCAGTATGTTGTCAATACTCATACAAGTCATCCATATTATGTCTCAAAATTTTGTAAATCTCGTGACTTCTCACGAGGATTATCCAGGCCTAGGTTTTGCTAAATTAAAATACCGTGAGACATTCTCTTTCTGAAGTTAATCAAAAGTGGTCAATCTCATTTTGACTCACACATTGACTCTATAAGTATTTGACTATTCTCAGAAATCTTCCAAATCTATATTACTGAAGGAAAAAACTTGTTTTTCGAGTCAGGTTCATTTAGATCTGATTTGATCAAGAGAAATATTTCAAAAATATTTTCTCTTAGATCTAAATCAAATCTAATATTTTCTAGATCTAATTTGATAGATCTAATAAAATAAAATTAAATTAGATTTAACTTATACCTTATTCTTGGGTAATCTAATTATCCTATGATGATCCTGCTGATTGTCTGAGGTTCTGGATGCAGCCACGTAATTGCCTAGCCTCTATCGGTATCCACTCAGATAGGATCTGGATATCTCCTTCTTCTCGATCTATCTTCCAAAGATTAGATCTAGATCTAATCTTGAAGATCTTCAAAATAACTTTTGAAAATTCAATATCATCTCTTGCAGCAGTGCTTCCTTCTTCCTTTCTTGTCGCCTTTCTCTTGCCTCAATCATACCAAACTTGAGCCCAAAGCCTCTTGAGCATAGAGATGAGAGAGAGGATCTGAGGAAGGCATGAAGGAGAGAGCAATGTGGTGTGGGCAAAGGAAGAAGTCTTCTAAAGCTAGGCATAGATAGGGTTTATATAGACCCTGCTGCGCCATATAGTGTCACATCATCTCGGTCAATCATGTTTCTTCGTGCAATCAGATCTAAATCTGATTGGTAGGATGATATCACCTGATCTAATTAGATGAGATCCCCTCTCTAACATCCTTAGGTGTCACCAAGACTGGTCAAAGTAGAGTCCTTTAGCGCCACCAAGTTTGATTCCAAGAAGCAACCTAGAGTCGCATCTGTATGGGATTCCAGGTGTCCCTATCCTTGGGCGCATGCCTCCCTAGGCATGTGCCCCCTCCTTTCCTCTTTCTAGCAAGGGGACAAGCCCCTATCTGCTCTCCTATGGGTGCATGACACATGGGCAGATGTCTAAGTGTCAAAGATCAACGTTTGACCAAAGTCAAAAGGTAAGAATTAGCAGGTGATGAAAAATGGTAGGTGTTATCTCAAATTTATCTCATAAATTAAGGCAACCCTTTTCTAATCTAGACAAGCTCCAGTCAAATTAAGTAAGAGTACCTGAGTGAGCACAATCATATTTGGCTCAGTCGAGACAACTTTTAATGATTGTAGAAGGAGAACATTAGGCTTAATCGTGTGCTAGCACGATTTTCTTGAACCTAATTAAATCTAATTCAAATCAATTGAATTGGATCAGTCCAATTGATGATATTCAAATCCAAACCCCTATTTGTGTGATTCAGTTAGGTTTAGTTCTATATGGTAATGGGATATGTCATGATCTCTATCATCGAAACACCTTCCGATGGATCAGAACTTTTCTGATTCAGACAACTAGAATGATCAATCATCCAAATCATTCTAATTGCTCCCAAAATCCACCAGTGACATCTAGCAGTATATGGTGGCAACCCATTAAAACTGAAAACGAACCTCTTGGTGCAGTTACATGGGTGATTAAGTTCTTCTATCTTGAGATCCGATCAGATTAGGATTAAGGTAAACTCGTCAAATCCTAATTTCTGTCATATGATTTAATCATTTGATTTAAGTCCGATGTGAAATCCTTAATAGAAACTCTTTCTATTATTTCACTCTGCCATGGCCATGGGCTTTTGGACTTGATTCTCATGATCATCATAGGGCTGCTCCTCATCTACCAAGGTAGATAGATTTTCCTTTGGTGCAATCCAATTCCTACAATGAACATGCTATAGCCAACATACACCTCAAGATTCTGAATGGCTAGGAGACCGAGTCATAATGTAGTCAAACTATAACACCCTCAAGGTGAACTATCGATGCACCTCAGGTCAAAGAATCAGACACACCATTGTAGCTTCGAGCCAGTCATCGACGAGAAGGTAGACTTTCTTATGACTGCTCGAGGTGGTCATGCTCAGTGCCCTCGTTCTCTAACGAGTATCTATACTCTCGCTTCAATGTTCTTACACTGTAGATTCAAGATTTATCTACTATAAAGAAATGATTGTACACGAACCTTTCAGATCAATCACCATCCACATGATGATCCTATGGTTGGGAGCATTTTATGAGTTAATAACAAAAATTAATGTCTTTAATTTTCAACTCTTGAAAATAAGAATTATCATTACCATTAACTCAAAGGATGTATCATAAATACTAAATACATATTGTAATAAAAAATAATCCATTTTATTATTTATAGTCAAAATTATAATTTTATCTTTAGAAGTATACAACAAGTGTCAGCCAATTCTGACTTCTAAAGCACACAGATCTAACAAACTTTTACTTGACCTAAAGTCAATTAGCTACAAATCTAAATCCCATCTTCTCAAGGTGGGCTTCGATCTTTTGATGGCTTAATGGCTTTATGAGTGGGTCCGCTACATTATCTACAGAGTTGACTCTCTTGACCTCGACGTAATCCTTCTTGAGGTAATCGTAGATGAGGTGGTATCGCCACTCGATGTACTTGGATTTTTGGTGAGACCTTGGCTTCTTAGCAAGGGCTATGGCACCATTGTTGTCGTAGTATAGAGGAATGGCATCTGATGGCATCACTCCGATCTCTACGGTAAATTTTTTATACCAGAATGCCTCTTTCGTAGATTTTGATGCAATGATATATTCTGCTTCCATGGTAGAATCTGCTATCACTGTCTGCTTGAAACTCTTTCAATTGACAACACCACCATTACACACAAATAGACTCTCAGATGTCGACTTTTGATCATCTACATCATTCATAAAATCTAAATCTGTATACCCCTAGACTTGGAGTTCTCCATTACCAAAAACCAACAAGATATCCTTAGTTCTTCTCAAGTACTTAAGGATACATTTCACAGAAGTTCAGTTTTCTTCACTTAGATTCAACTGATATCTGCTCGTGACACTCATAGCATGGGCTATATCAGGTCGCGTACATAACATGGCATACATGAGGCTCCCTATTGCTGAAGCATAAGGGATCTTACTTATGCGTTCTATCTCCTCAAGTGTGCTAGGGCACATCTTCTTGGAAAGATGATTGCCATGTCTGAAGGGTACCTACCAAACTCCTCTTAGAGTTTTCCATGCTAAACCTCTTTAGCACTTTCTCTATGTACATCTTCTATGAAAGTCCTAGCATCCTATTCAGTCTATCTCTATAGATCTTAATTCCTAGAATATAGGATGCTTCTCCTAGGTCTTTCATGGAGAATTCTTTGGATAATCATATTTTAACTATGGTCAACATGAAAATATCATTCTCAGTAAGGAGGATATCATTCACATACAATATGAGAAAGACAACAGCACTCCCACTAACCTTTTTGAAGACACATGGTTCCTTCTCATTTTTGATGAAACCAAATAATTTGATCACATCATTAAAATGAGTATTCCAACTTCAAGATTCTTGCTTAAGTTCATATATGGACCTTTGCAGTTTGCATTCCATGTGATCAGCATCACTGGATGTGAAATCTAGCGGCTGTTCCATATAGATATCTTCCTCAAGGTGTCCATTTAAGAATGCCGTTTTCACATTCATTTGCCATATTTTATAATCAAAATAGGCTGCAATAGCAAGCAATGTACGGATGGATTTTAGCATAGCTACTGACGAAAAGGTATCCTGATAGTCAATGCCTTCGCATTGATTATATCCTTTTGCCACTAATCTAGCTTTGAATGTCTCCACTCTCATCTGCACCAATCTTTCTTTTGTAGATCCATTTACACCCAATAGGTACTATATCTTCTGGTGGATCTACCAAGGTCCAGATTTGGTTTGAGTGCATCAAGATAATTTCTGACTTCATTGCCTCTAACCATTTCTCAGAGTTGATATTTGATATCGCCTCGTTATATAGATTTTAGGATCATTACCATGAATCTCATTACCTACGAGGAACATTTCCTCTACTTCCTTTGAAATATTTCCTAAGTACCTCTCAGAAAGATGGAAAACCCTTTTCGATCTAAGAGGTGGAGGAGGTAGTGATTGTATTGGCTCAACCTGATTTGGTTCCATTTGGTTCTTAGCTCGTTGCTCTTGTGAGACTTTCTCCTAGAGCTTGATCTACTTTCCAATGCTGCTATCTTGAATAAACTATTTTTCAAGAAAGATGGCATGTCAACTCACAATCACATTATGATCTTCTAGAATATAGAAATAATATCCTAATGACTCTTTAGGATATCCTATAAATCAAGCTCTAAAGGACCTAAAGTCTAACTTGTCCATTTGTTGTGTTTTGACATCAGCCAGACAACTCCAAATTTTGTGATGACTTAGACTTGGTTTCTTATCATGCCATATCTCATACGGTGTGGTAGGAATGATTTTATAAGGAACCCTATTAAGTAAGTATATTGTGTTAACAAACTATGTCCCCAAAGAAAATTAGGGAGATCAGTGAAGCTCATCATAGATCGGACCATATCTAATAGGATCTGGTTCCTCCGTTCTGAAATCTCGTTGAGTTGAGGTGTTCCAGATGGAGTCCATTGAGAGATTATGCCATTTTTTTTGAGATAGTCCAAGAATTTCTGACTAAGATATTCACCTCCTTGATCTGATCGAAGGACCTTAATGGGTTTTTCAGTTTGCTTTTCTACTTCACGTCAAAATTCTTTAAACTTTTCAAAAGCTTTAGACTTGTGTCTCATAAGATACACATACCCATACCTAGATAAATCATCGATAAAGGTTATGAAGTAGACAAAGTTGCCTCTAGCCGGCACATCAAATGGGCCACACACATCAGTATGTACTAGGGCAAAAGGATCCATGGCCCTTTCCCCATATTCTACAAAAGGGAGCTTAGTCATTTTGCCATGAAGATAAGATTCATAAATTAGATATGACTCAAAAGTCAACGGACTCAATAGCTCGATTTTCTCCAATTTGTTAATCCTATCTTTTGCTATATGACCTAGTCTTAGTGCCATAGATACCTATCGTTTGGACTATCCCTAGGTCGTTTCATGGCATTCACATTTTGCTCGATATTAAAAATAGATACATCAATATGTAACTGGTAAAGACCATTAATATAGAAACCACTTACAATTTTATTTCTTTCATAAAAAAATGTTACAATGGTCCTTAAGAAAACTAATTACATAGCCTTCTAGTGCTAGGCATGAAACAAAAATCAAATTCTTGCTTACTGCAAGCACATAATAATAATCTTTTAATACTAAGTCTAAACCAGATGGTAGTCGAAAAGGATATGTTCCCACAATGATAGCAGCAACTCTTGCTTTATTTTTGATGCGTAGGATCATCTCACCATCCCTCAGCCTCCTGCTATCCTCAAGACCCTGTATGGAAGTGCACAAATGAGTACTAGAACCAGAGTCAAGCACCCAATTGGATGCCGAAGAAATCATAAGGTTAAACTCAATAACGAGCATACCTCTAGAAGGACCTACCTCCTTATTTTTTAGGGTGGCCAGGTATGTAGGGCAGTTTCGCTTCTAGTAGCCGTCAGTGTTGCAATGAAAATACTTTCCTTTGTCAGCGGCCTTCTTCTTCAGTTCTATCTTTTTCTTCTTTCTTCTTTCTTCCTTCTACCTTTTGCCTTTTCACAGACTTCTTCTTCTTTCCAAAAGATATTCTCTTGAAAGAAGTCCATTCCATAGCAAGCATTGAGCCTTTAGAACCTTTCATAGAAAGCTCAACAGTAACCAGCATATTCATAAGCTTGGCCAGAAAATTTTGAAGTTCATATATATAGTAGTTCATGATGAACTGCCTATATGCATCAGTCAAAGATTGCAGAATTATATCATTCTGTAGATCCAAGTTCAACTTCACTCTGAGGTTCTCAAGCTCTTTCAAGTCTTTGATCATCATCAGACAATGATCTTGGACTGATTGTCCATCATGCATTTTAGCCTTGAATAGTCATTTAGTGACTTGATACTTAGCTGCAAAACTCTATTCACCAAACATCTCTTGTAGATGAGCCAACATTTGATGGACAATCTTGATATCTTCATGTTGGTGCTAAAGCTCATTAGACATCGAGCCTAACATGTAATATCTGGCCTTATTATCTTCGATCGTTCATTTGTCAAGAGATGCTCTCTATTCAGTGGATGGATGAGCTGGTAAGGTGGGAGGGTCCTAGTCCAATACATGAGTTAACTTCTCGAAATTCAAAATGATTTTGAAGTTCTGAATCCAATCCTTTTAATTGGATTCGATCAGTCTATGGGTGTCCAGGATACGTGCTAGTGGGTTGGACGCAGACATTTTTCTGTAGAGAGTCAAAGTTTCTAGTTAGATATTACAATTAAGACTTGACCAATTTATTTAGAATTTTTATTTTTAAACAAATTAGCTCCCACTATTTTCTCGGATCCCTACACTCCCTTTGTAGAGATGCAAAAATCTCCACGATCAATAATTTCTAGTAGATGGTGCAGTCCCACCAACTGACTCATCACCTCACCTAACAGTTATTGGTGATGGGTTAGCCAATGAGTGAACAACTCTTGTTCAATGATTCTCTAATCATGGTGCACCCAAACTTGATCTCTAATTCATGAATCTCATCGTGCCTAAAATATTGATCTACTCCTTAGTTAAGTCAGACCCACCATTTGCATAGATTGAATTTCTAATTGAGTCTCTCATCGTATCTAAAATATTGAGCCCAATCCATCCTCCAGCCCATAGCATCCAATGCCTAATAGACATGGTTGTGTCTTCCCAGTGCAACTGAACCACTATAACTAATTGAGAACAATCAACCCCAGGAAGGGCCCGCACATCTACAATGGTGGAAGACCTTAGACTTAATCTTTTCTTAGGAAGATTTGATTTTGGTCTCATTAAACTAGACTTGACATAGTCATAACCATTATGACTAACCTAGTGGCATGGGTTAGTTCGGATTATTGGCCACCTCAGATTAGAACTGAGCCAACAAATATGGCCAGGTAAGTAAGACTGGTAGAAGGGATATGCCATTAACTCAACAAGAATGCATTCAAATTGAGTAGCTTCTAATTAAAAATTAGTTGATTCAAACTTATCTTAGATATCAAATTATTGAGCTAGAACCAATCGGGTTAGCCTACAATCCAGACTCTAACCACTAAGCCTAATTAGGTCTTAGCTTGATCGATCACTCATGTGATTCGATCTTGACCCAGACTTAATCCTATTAGGATGGTCAATTTAATCACTCTTGATCCCATCTAACCAACTCTTGATTCGGTTTGATCAACCGCTTAGACCTAATTGAGTTACCCAAACCGAACCCAATTTTATGAATGTCATAGATATGAAATTCTCAATTTTAGATCTAATATATATTTCATAATCTTAATTCTTAATTAAGTTTAGGGTTCATAAATAAAACATATAAATGAAATCCTAGGATTTCAGGATCTAGGATTTTGTAGAAAATAAGTTCTTGATTTTTTATTAAGGACGAATGTGCAGCACCCCTACACATCATAAGAACATCCCATCAAATGGGAGGAGAGGGCATTTAAGCCCTACTTTGTTCTTATGACTGGACGGCTAAGGGGAATGCCTTAATCAGAAATATAAAAACTACAAAACTAGTTAGATCTATATCATATATCTCATATATAAAAGTTAATTTAACTATAAACATATTTTGCATACATCTCATGTACCAAATCATGCATATTTTTAGATCTAAATTATCTCATAATTATCTAAAAAATTAAATTTAAATTGATCACATTAAAATAAATTCTATTCTAGATAATTATGTAGAACTATTCTACAACTAGTCTAAACATGCATTCATCATATCTCATATGAATCAAAAATTAAATAATTTTATTTTCTATTTTTTAGATCTTATTATAATATTTATAATATTAAAAATAATAAATAAATTAATCTAAAATTATAACTTAATCTAATTAAATTATGATCATGCAAGACTATACATAGAATAATTCTATTCTACAACTAGTCATGCATCTTATAAAACTTAGATCTAAATTATTTAATTTTAATTTTTTTAATTTTAGATCTAATTACATCTCATATGACATATAAAATTATCTAATTATTAGATCAAAATTAAATTAAAATTAGATCTAAATAATTTATGAGAACCTGGCTCTGATACCAGTTAAAGGAAAAAATTTATTTTTTGGATCAGGTTCTTTCAGATCTAATTTGATCAAGAAAAATATTTCAAAAATTTTTTCTCTTAAATCTAAATTAAATTTGATACTTTCTAGATTTGATTGGACAAATCTAATAAAATAAAATAAAATTAAAAAAAATTAAATTAGATTTAATTTATACCTTATTCTTGGGTAATCTAATTATCCTATGACGATCCTGCTGATTGCCTGAGGTTCTGGATGCTGCCACGAAATTGCCTGGCCTCTTTCGGTATCCACTCAAGCAGGATCTAGATATCTCCTCCTTCTTGATCCATCCTTCAAAGATCAGATCTGGATTCGATCTTGAAGGTCTTCAAAACAACTTTTGAAAATTCGATGTCCTTTCTTGCAGCAGTGCTGCCTTCTTCCTTTCTTATCACCTTTCTCTTGCCTGAATAGTATCAAACTTAAGCCCAAAGCCTCTTAGGCATGGAGAGGAGACAGAGGGTCTAAGGAAGGCATGGAGGATAGAGGGAGAGAGCAATGTGGTGTGGGCAAAGGGAGAATTCTTCTAAAGCTACGTGCAGACAGGGTTTATATAGACCCTGCTGCGCCATGCGGTGCCACATCATCCCAGCCAATCACATCTCTTTGTGTAATTAGATCTAAATCTGATTGGTGGGATGACATCACCTGATCTAATTAGATGAGAGCCCCTCTCTAACACCCTTAGGTGGCACCAAGACTGATCAAAGCAGAATCCTTTGGCGCCACCTAGTTTGATTCCAAGAAGCAACCTGGAGTCCCATCTATATGGGACTCCAGGCGTCCCTATCCTTGGGCGCACACCTCCCTAGCCATGCACCCCTTCCTTTCATCTTTTTAGCAAGGGGACAAGCCCCTATCTACTCTCCTATAGGTGCATGATACATGGGTAGATGTCTAAGTGTTAAAGGTCAATGTTTGACCAAAGTCAAAAGACAAGAATTAGCAGGTGATGGAAAATGATATGTGTTGTCTCAAATTTATCTCATAAATTAAGACAATCTTTTTCTGATCTAGACAAGCTCCAGTCAGACCAAGTAAAGGTACCTGAGTGAGCACAAACATATTTGGCTCAGTCGAGACAACTTTTAATGATTATAGAAGGAGAACATTAGGCTTAATCGTGTACTTGCATGATTTTCTTGAACCTAATTAAATCTAATTCAAAACAATTGAACTGGGTTAGTCTTATTGATGATATCTAGATCCAAACTCTTATTTGTGTAATCCAGTTAGATTTAGTTCTATATGGTAATGGTATATGTTGTGATCTTTATCATCGATATCATCAAAATACCTTTTGATGGATCAGAACTTTTATGATTCAGACAACTAGAATGATCGATCATCCAAATCATTCTAATTGCTCCAAAAATCCACCAATGACACCTAGCAGTATATGGTGGCAATCCATCAAAACTGAAAATGAACCTCTTAGTGTAGTTACATGTGTGATTAAGTTCTTCTATCTTGAGCTCCGATCAGATTAGGATTAAGGTGAACTCGTCAAACCCTAATTTCTATCATATGATTTAAGTTCGATGTGAAATCCTTAATAGAAACTATTTCTATTATTTTACTCTGCCATGGCTATGAGCTTATGGACTTGATTCTTATGATCATCATAGGACTTCTCCTCATCTACCGAGGTAGATAGATTTTTTCTTGATGCAATCTAATTTCTACAATGAACATGCTATAGCCAACATACACCTTAGGATTTCGAATGGCTAGGAGATCGAGTCATGGTGTAGTCAAACTATAACACCCTCAAGGTGAACTGTCGATGCACCTCAGATCAAAGAACCAGACACACCACTGCAGCTTCGAGCTAGTCATCGACGAGAAGGTAGACTTCCTTATGACTGCTCGAGGTGGTCACACTCAATGCCCTCGTTCTCTAACGAGTGTCTGTACTCTCGCTCTGGTATCTCTACATCATAGACTCAAGACTCATCTACTATAAAGAAGCGATTGTACACCAACCTTCCGGATCAATCACCATCCTCATGATGATCCTACAGTCGGAGCATTTTATGAGTTAATAATGAAAATTCATATCTTTAATTTTCAACTCTTGAAAATAAGAATTATCATTACCATTAACTCAAGGGATGTATTACAGACACTAAATACATATTATGATAAAAAATAATCCATTTTATTATTTATAGTTGAAATTATAATTTTGCCCTTAGAAGTGTACAACAAGTGTCAGCCAATTTTGGCTTTCAGGGCACACATATCTGACAATTAGAAATACAGATAGTCCAACACTAAAGTATTATGAGTTGCTTGCAAGTTATCTTGGTAATCTTAGGTCGAAGAAATACTTATATCCATCGGTCTTAACTAGCTACTCTTGATAGTAGAGTGCTACATTGGCCACGTTCAGTGCAGATGTACTCTAACATCTCACCTAAATGCCATACCAATATTTCTACACCACTTGGTTACAAGAACAACCAATGCATATGGCATATAGCGACTTACACTCAATAAATTATCATCCTTGTTGATAACTTATCATTTAGTCATAAATAGTTTAAGAACCATCCGATAAATCCTTCTTTTTCAATTAATTATGGTTCTAAGGACTTCATCATAATTTAGAAGTTTATTTAAGAAAGATAGAACTTTGATAATGAATAAGCCAAATAACTATTGTTGGTGCAAAATTTGGTTGTCGTCGGAATACATGCTAAAGTCGGAGAGGAGGAGGTCGTCATCGGTGACCTGCAAGATAAGTCTCAACCAGAGTCGAGGGTGGTGGCTCCAGCAAGACCCTCCGATGATCAAGTCAGCTTTTTCGACCAACAAAAATGGAGTGCTTAGGAAAGAAAGTAGTAGAGTATCGAGAAGAAAAGGAGAGCCTTCGGCTTTGCTCACATTAGGATGAGGTTCTCCTTCTATTCCTAACATTGCTGTAGGAGCACATTAGGACCGTTGATAGGGCCTCTTTCCTCATCTCGTCTTAGATTAATGAGGCCTTTGACTTTGCTCATGTTAGGACGAGGTTCTCCTCCTATTCCTAACGTGACTGTAAGGGCACATCAGGACTGTTGACAAGGCCTCTCCCCTCATCTCATCTTAGATTAACGAGGCCTTCAACTTTGCTCACAGTAGGATGAGGTTCTCCTCCTATTCCTAATGCGACTGTAGGGGCACATTAGGGCCATTGATAGGGCCTCTCTCCTCATCTCATCTTAGATTAACGAGACCGTCGGCTTTGCTCATGTTAGGATGAGGTTTTCTTCCTATTCCTAATGTGGCTATTTTTGTTGCGCAACTAAGTTTGAAAAATTATTTTCTACCATTATAGATTTGTAACAAGGATCGAGGTGTTAAAGTAGAGGGATTTTATTATGACCAAGTCATCAATAATACATCCATAGATTTTTCGAGTTCCACGGTCGGGGTAGATCGGCTCCTCCAAGCTCCTTCAGGTAATATGTCTCGGATCAGATAACTTTCATGACCTCTAGGGTCTTTCCCAATTTGCGGCTAGCTTCCTCTAATTTTGAGGCTAAGAAATGGCTGCTCACCAAAGTACTGAGTCCTCCACTCTGAATACTTTGCCTTTGACTTTAGAGTTATAGTAGCGAGCTACTTTTTGCTTGTGGGCTGCCATCCGAATTTGAGCTTTTTCCTATTTTTTCTCCAATAAGTCAAGGTTTGCCCTGAGGTGTTGTGAGTTTCATTGCTCATTGAATGCCACGACTCGTGTTGATGGGAACTTGAGTTCTATCAGGATGACTGCTTCTGTTCCAAAGGCTAAGGCAAAGGAAGTCTCTCCAGTTGGCAGTCTTTGGGTAGTTCGATATACCCAGAGTACGTGATAGAGTTCATCTATCCAGGTCCCCCTTGTTCTCTTAAGTCTTGCTTTGATACCCTGGAGCAAGGTTCTGTTGGTTACTTCGGCTTTGTCATTTGTCTGTGGATGGGCAACTGATGTAAAATAGTGGGAGATATTTAAGTCTTCACAAAACTTCATAAATTTTGTTCTAGCAAACTATCATTCATTATCTATTATTAGAGCTTGAGGCAAGTCAAATCTATAAACAATTGACTTCTAGACGAAGTCCTACACTTTTGCTTCAGTGATTTTTGCTAAAGGCTCAGCCTCAATCCATTTTGTAAAATTGTCAATTGCTACCAAGAAAAATTTTTGCTATCCAGATATCATGAAAAATGGTCTGAGTATATCCATGCCCCATTATGCAAATGGCCACGGGGCGCTCAGGGGTGTAAGCTTGGAGGTCAGTTATTTTTGGATATTTGCATTTTTTTGAAAGCGATCGCATTTTCTGACATATTCTAAAGAATCATGGTACAACATCAACCAATAGTAATCCTGTCAAAGTAGTCTGTGTGATAAGGATCTGGCTCCTACATGACTTCTGTAGATTCCTTCATAAACTTTCCATAATGCAAAGTCGACTTCTGAAGATCGAAGATATCTCAAGAGTGGTAAAAAATATGACCTTTTATACAGCTTGCCTTCATACAGAATATATCGAGAGGCTCAATTTTTGAGTTTTCGAACTTTTTTCGAGTCATAAGGAAGAACTCCATCTTTAAGATAAGCAACCAGTGGGTCAATCCAACATGGCTCATAGTCAACCTGCATTACAGACTATCGCTCTTTTGAGCTTGGATGTTTCAGGACTTCGAAGAAGACTTCCTTGGGTAGTTCAGTTGGGGCCAACATTGCCAACTTAGAAAGAAGGTCGGCCTTAGTGTTTTCTGCTCATAGGATCTGCTTGATATCAAAATGGTTGAATGCCAGGATCAAGTTCTTCACTTGCTTGAGATAGTTTATCATGTTTTCTTCTCGAGCCTCATAATTGCCACCAACTTATCCAACCACTAATTGAGAATCACTGTAGACCTGGAGACAGTCCACTTCCAACTCTTTAGCTATCTTTAATCCTACTGTCAGAGCTTCATATTCGGCCCCATTATTAGTCACAAAAAATTCAAAGCATAGCACATATTTAGCAATGACTCCCTCCGGGTTAACCAAGATCAGTCCTGCACTCGCACCATAAGCATTAGACGAGCTGTCAACATATAAGGCCCAAAATCTTTTAGGAAGGTCGGCTCTTTCTTCAGAGAAGCTCGACTACAATCATGGAATATTGGTTTCATTCCGTTCAAGCTCGGCTTCATCTAGAATGGTACATTCCACTATAAAATCTATCAGTATTTGGACTTTGATTGATGGCCAAGGTTAGAAGTTGATATCAAATTCTATAAGTTCAATTGCCCATTTTGCTACTCTTCCAGATGCATCTGTTCGATGAAGGACCGCTTTGATTGGTTGGTCAGTGAGGAGTGTTATGATATGCCCCTGAAAGTAGGGTCAAAGTCTTCTGACTGCAATTAGAAGAGTGTAAATCAATTTTTCTAATTTAGTGTACCTGATCTCCATGTTTCTCAAGACTCGACTCATGTAATAGATCAATTATTGTACTTTTTCCTCTTCCTTGATCAGGATTGCTGCTAGGGCTGCTGGAGAGACTGCTAGGTACAAAAATAATTCTTCTCCAGGCTCAGGGATTGCTAATAGTAGGGGTGAACCGAGGTAGCTCTTGAGTTCTTCGAATGCCTGTTGGCACTCTACCATCTAGCAAAAGTTCTTCGATTGCTTGAGGACCTAGAAGAAGGGCATACATTGCTCGGCCGATTTTAAGATAAAGCGATTTAAGGATGCCACCTTTCCAATCAGACGCTGAACTTCTTTTATTAATTTTGGGACGGTCATCTTCTAGATGGCTCGGATCTTCTATGGATTAGCCTCGATCCCCTATCTTGAGACCATGAACTCCAAAAATTTTTCTAAGATCACTCTGAAGGTACATTTAATTAAGTTCAGCTTCATCATATATCTTCGAAGGATATTGAACATCTTTTCAAGGTTGACGATGTGATTGGATGAGATTCGGCTCTTGACAAGTATATCATCCATATAGACTTTCATGTTGCAGTTGATCTGCTCATTAAAGATCTTATTGATCAGGCGTTGGTAGGTTGTGCCTGCATTTTTAAGCCCGAAGGGCATGATCCTATGACAATAAAGACCATGATTAGTAATAATAGTAGTTTTCTTCTCATCTTCTGGTGCCATCCAGATTTGATTGTAGTCAAAACAAAAATTCATAAAGGTGAGGATCTCATGGCCCAAGGTTGCATCCACTAGTTGATCAATTCTGGGCAGGGGATAGCTATCCTTTGGACAGGCCTTGTTTAGCTTCTTGAAGTCAATACACATTCTCCATTTGCCATTGGCCTTCTTGACCAGGACCATATTAGAAATCCAACTTAGATAGTGGACTTCTCCGATGAATCTGGCTTTGAGGAGTTTATCCACTTCTTCCACTATCATCTTCTGCCTTTCTAGTGCATGGCCCCAAATTTTTTCTTTAATCGGCCTATATTTGGTATCAATAGCTAGCCGATGTTTCATGACCTCGACGTTAATTTCTGGCATATCCGCTGGGATCCAAGCAAAGATGTCGGCATTCTTCCATAGAAAGGTGATGAACTGCTTCCAAACTTCCTCCCCCAAGCTGGAGTCGACTTGCACCTTGTGTTCTGTATTCCTATCATTTAGGGGGATGGCCACGAGATCCACCATGGGTTCACCTCGTTCCTCAGCAAGGTTATCACGGACATCCAGCCCATCAATTGGGCAAGGGTCGGGATGGCCACCCTTTTGTAAGGCAATGGAATAACAGTGCTTGGCCAAAGCTTGATCTCCCCAATTCCACAGCTTGTTGGGAACTTTACTTTCAAATAGTAGGTTGACACCACAACCCTGAGTTCATTTAGATCAGGTCAGCCAAGAATTGCATTGTAGACAGATGGGGCTTTTACCACCAAAAAGTTGACCTGTGCCCTAGCCTGCTCTAGGTATTGCCCTGCAGCCATAGTCAGTGTTATTATTTCTTCAACTAGCTCAGCATCGCCAGTGAAGCCCACCAATGGGGAGTTCATAGGTCCCAGATGGTCATTGGATATAGACATTTTAGAGAAAGCATCATAAAATAAAATATCAGTAGAGCTTCAATTATCTATCAGAATACGGCATACATCATAATCAGTAATGTTTAAAGAAATTACAACCACATCGTTGTGTGGAAACTAAACACCTTGGGCATCCTCATCGATGAAAGCTATGGGCTCCTCAGTTCTCCACCTTTTCATGGGCTCCATCGATCTGCTAGCCTTCCCTCATTCAAGTCTCCTAGAGATGGTGTTGATGATGCTAAGCGAGGGCCAATCTCCTTGTTGCTCCTCCCTTCTTGGAAGCTCTGGTTGTGGCAACGCCCTTGGCCAATCTTCCCATCCTTTAGGCTAACGTCGTAGGAATCAGCCAAGCTTGTCTCGCCTGATGAGCTCCTCGATCTCGTCTTGGAGCTGAATGCATTCCTCAATATCGTGACCATGGTCACGATGGTAGAGGTGGTATTTATTGTGATTGCACTTGCCAAGATGAGTGCGTATCCTCTCCGACCTCGATAGCTGCTTCTTTATTTCCATCAGCACTTGAATTTTTAGAGCATTGAGGGGAGCATAGTTATGAAACCTAATGAGGGGGGAGCCCCGCCATGCCCTTATATCCGACCTTCTTTGCCTTCGAGTCTGAATAGGAGTTCAGGCTTGCTTACGCTTGAAAGAAGTTTTGGAGTGTGGTCAAGCTTCACTCATCTTTTCATCAGCAGCGGACATACTTGATTCACCCGCTTGCCACTCTCCAGTGGCTTCATTATCCCTGGCCTTGAAGGCCTCTTCTACTCGAGCATAACCTTCAGCCCGAGCCAGCATATCAACAAAATTCCTGGGATACTTCTTCTCCAGGGAGAACAATAAATCATTCTTCTGAAGGCCACCCTTCAGTGTCACCATTGTAACAAATTGGTCCAAGTTTCGGACCTCCAGTGTAGCGACGTTGAAACCATTGATGTAGGCCCGAATTTGGCAGCTCACAAGCAAAAAGTAGCTCGCTACTATAACTCTAAAGTCAAAAGCAAAGTATTCAGAGTGGGAGATTTAGTACTTCGGCGAGTAGCCATTTTTCAATCTCAAAATTAGGAGAAGCTCGCCGCAAATTGAGAAGGACCCTATGAGGTCAAGAAAGTTGTTCAGCCTGGGACATATTACTTGAAGGAGCTCGGAGGAGCCGATCTACCTTGACCATGGAACTCAAAAAATCTACGGATGTGTTATCAATGACTTGGTTACAATAAAATCCCTCTACTTTAACACCCCGATCCTTATTACAAATCTGTAATAATAGAAAATAATATTTTGAACTTAGTTGCACAACAAAAATAGCCATGTTAGGAATAGGAGGAGAACCTCATCCTAACGTGAGCAAAGCCAATGGCCTTATTAATCTAAGACGAGATGAGGGGAGAGGCCCTATCAATGGCCTTAATGTACCCGTACAGCCACGTTAGGAATAGGAGGAGAACCTCATCCTAACGTGAGTAAAGCAGAAGGCCTTGTTAATCAAAGATGAGATGAGGGGAGAGGCCTTATCAACGGCTCTAATGTGCCCCTACAGCCATGTTAGGAATAGGAGGAGAACCTCATCCTAACATGAGCAAAGTCGAAGGCCTCATTAATCTAAGACGAGATGAGAGAAGAGGTCCTATCAACGGTCTTAATGTGCCCCTATAGCCATGTTAGGAATAGAAGGAGAACCTCATCCTAACGTGAGCAAAGTCGAAGGCTTTCTTTTCCTTCTCGATGCTCTGCTACTTTCTTTCCTGAGCACTCCATTTCTATTGGCCAAAAAAGCTAGCTTGATCATTGGAAGGTCTTGCCGAAGCCATCACCTCTGACTCCGACTGAGATTTATTTTGTAGGTCACCAGCGATGACCTCCTCCTCTCTAACTCCAGCATGTATTTTGGCAACAACCAAATTTCGCACCAACAACTATTATTATATGATAATTTATATACTAATTTCAATCATCTACCACTTAGATGATTGGCTTTAGGGCACATTTTTTAATAACTCTCACTTGGACAAAAACCAATCAGAACGATATCAAAAATCCTATCTTTCACTTGAGTTCGTAGAACTCCTAAGTTCCAAGGCCTTAGCAAATGGATCGATCAAGTTTTTCTTTTCCATCGATCTTTTAAAGGTCGACATCATCCAGATCTAAAATCTAAGATTAAAGCAATGTGGAATAAGCTGGTCCTTCGATTCTTTAGCCTGAGCTATGGTTTCAGTGCTATGATAGGATCGGACCATTGGTGGGGTGTCACTTCCAACCTGTTAATGAACCTCAACAACTACATAGCCTACATGGCAGCATCATATGACACAATGTACTCTACATCATTAACTAAATAGGCTATGGTGCCTGCTTGGAACCTTTCCAATAGATTGCTCCCTCAATTAGGATATGATCGGACACTCTCTTACTATCATCTTGATCTAACTAAAAATTGGAATCAAAATATCCCATAAGTTTTAAGTCAGTATCTCCATATTTGAGTCACTAGGCCTTAGTATTTCTCAAATATGTAAAGATTGTCTATATAATCTTCCAGTGATTCTCATTTAGATCAAACTGGTATCTACTCACTATCTCTAGTGAGTATACCATGTCTAATCTCGTACAATAAGAAATTAGATAATAGCTAAATCTTTATTTCTTACAATATTGGAATGCCATTCTTAATTAAGAGAAGTTCATCTACTGACAACACAAGGAATAACACTATAGAATCTTTTGCCTACTTACAAATGCATGATTTTTCTTTGTTCATAACAAAGATATACATTCAAAACATATATTCGAACTCCAAGATGATAGCCAGACGGGCTTTATAGATCTCTACCTTTCCATCTGTGCTACTCTAATCCTTTTGAAAATTCATTTGCATCTAATGTGTTTTATTCCATCAAATGGATCAATTAGTGTCCATATCTTCATGGACTTCAATTTAGATTTGATGGCTCCAAACCGCTTCTCAAAGTTAGGCCACTACATGGCATCCCTATAGGTGATCGGATCCTTGTTATCCTAATCAAGCTCAACAGGATCGCCATCCCAGACCTAGATACCAAAGTATCTATCCAGCTAATATGGTACTCTACCGGATCTCCTTAAAGATGCCACTTTAATGGACTCTGGATTTGATCTTATCAAATTCAATTCTGTAGGTTTACTAGATTATGTCAGTTCTTTTCTACCGGTCAAACTTTTTCAAGTTCAACTTGACAAGCATTAGTTCCTTTTCTAAGGAACTCCTTTCCAAAAAGAATGCCTACTGCTGATGAACATCTCATATTCTTCAGCATGCTAGAATTAATAACCCTTATGGATATATACCTATAGAACCAAGGTCCAAGTTTATCTATGTGCAAACATTTAATGTAGGCCGGATGATCCCAAACCTGAAGATGAGAGAGTCTAGGTCTACATCCTGTCCATAGCCAATATGGAGTCTTTGCGACATATTTACTTGGAATATTTTTTAAAGTAAAACAAGTAGTCATAAGAACATAATTCTAAAATAGGTAGACTAATAAACCCCATCGTGGATCAATCCATATCTAATAAAGTTTGATTTTTTCTTTTCAATACACTATGTTCCAGAAGGAGTCTATTATGAGAGAATCCCATTCTCTCTTAGATATATCACAAACTCATTGGATAAGTATTCGCCTCTACGATCTAATCACAGAGTTCTAATATCTTTTCTAGTTTATTTTTCTATTTTATTATGAATCATTTAAATATTTTAAATGATTCAAGTTAGACTTATCCATATCTAGATAGATCGTCGGTAATGAAATACTGACATCCTTCTCTGGCACTTGATTTCATAGGTCCATATACATCATTATGTATAAGACTAGAACTTCACCGGCTCTTTCATATTTTCTAGTAAAAGATAACTTTATCATCTTTCCAAGAAGATAAGACTCATAAGTTGTCAATGATTCATAATCATTGATATCAAGATTTTCCTCTCAAACCAACCTATTTATCTTGTTCTTGTTAATATTGAAGAAAAATCAGCATTTTCTTGCCACAGGATCGTTCAGATCCGATCAGATCTGTAAGGATATTTCAAAAAATTTTCTAACAAATTCTAATCAAATCTGAGAGTTCTCAAATCTGATCATATTAATCTAATATTAAAGTTAAATTTAAAATTAAATCAGATTTAATTTCATATTTTTCTTGGATAATATGATTATCCTGCTGATGATCTGCTGCAAACTTGAGGTCCTAGATCAAGCCTTGCACATGCCTGGCCTCTACTAGTATCCACTTGGGCTAGATCTAGAATCTTCTTCTAAATTTGATTGCCAAAAATTAGATCTACATCTGATTTGTAAATCCTTCAAACAAACTTCAAAGGCAGCACCCTATCTCTTGATGTAGAAGTCCTATCTTTGATGTTTGCTTCAGCTTCTATCAACTCTTGATTGCTAAAACAGTGCCCAAACTAATATGGACGTGGAGGAGAGGGAGAGGAACACTAGAGGAGGCATGAAGATGGGTTCGATAGCAGCATATGAACGTGGGAATCCAAAGATGCAAACCCTAGGGCGTAGGGTCTTTTAAATAGACCCTGCTGTGCTATACAGTGCCACACAGGTCCGACCAATCATATTGCTTGGATTAATCAGATCTAAATCTGATTGGTGGTGCCAACACATCTAATCTAATCAGATTAGACTCCCTAAAAAATCCACTAAAGTGGTGCCATTGATGGATAAACCCAAATAGGTGGTGCCCAAGAGTCTCATCTCATCATGAAACCTTGGAGTCCCATCTATATGGGACTCCTTCCCTTATCCACATGGGGTGCACGCCTTGGGGGGCATGCACCCTCTCTCTTTCCTCTTTTTAGCAAGGGGACAAGAGCCCTAGGTCTGATCCAATGGGCACATGCCACATGGCCTTCTGTCCAACTATCCAGGGGCAATTGTTGACCCTTGTCTAGAAACTAAAAATGGCAGGTGACAGGAATTGGCAGGTGTTGTCTTGATTCCATGTGATGGATTAAAATAATCTTTTTTCGACCTAGACAAGCTCTAATCAGACCAGAACAAAGCCATACAGGGTTTTCTGGTGAGCCCAAAATAATTTGGCTCAACCAAGATGAATTAGAAAGACTACAGAAGAAGAAAGTTAGGCTCAATCATGTGCTAGCATGATTTTCTTGAACCTAATTGGATCTAATCCAAATCAATCAAACTAAATTAGCTTGATTGATCACATCCAGACCTAAACCCTTGTTTGTGTCACTCAGTTAGATTTAGTTCGATATGGTAATAAGATATGTCACGATCTTCATTATCAACATCATCGAAACATCCTTTGATGAATCAAAACTTTTTTGATTCATACAATTAGAATGATCGATAATCAAGATCATTCTAATTACTCCCAAAATTTATTTGTGATACCTAGCAGTATGTGGTGGCAACCCATTAAAACTAAAAATAAATCTCTCAGAGCAGCTACCTATGTGATTGGATTCTTTTATCTTGATTCCCGGTAGGATTAGGATTAAGGTGAACTCATCAAATTCTAATTTTCATCATATAAATTAATCATTTGATTCAAGTCCAATGTGAAAACCCTAATAGAAACTTTTTCTATTATTTCACTCTGCCATGGCCATGGGCTTATGGACTTAATTCTCATGATCATCATAGGGCTGCTCCTCATCTACCAAGGTAGATAGATCCCCTATTGGTGCAATCTAGTTCCTACAATGAACATGCTAAAGCCAACATACACCTCAGAATTTTGAATGGCTAGGAGATCAAGTTATGGTGTAGTTAAACTATAACACCCTCAAGGTGAACTACCGATGCAGCTCAAATCAAAGAACCAAACACACCGCTATAGCATTGAGCCAGTCATCGATGAGAAGATAGACTCTCTTATGATTGCTCGAGGTGGTCATACTCAATGCCCTCATTCTCTAACGAGTACCTATACTCTCACTTCAATGTCTCCACACCGTAGACTCAAGAATCATCTATCTTAAGAAAGCGATCATATACCAACCTTCCAGATCGATCATCATTCTTGTGATGATCCTACGGTCAGGAGTAATTTATGTGTTAATTATGAAAATTTATATATTAAATTTTTAACTATTAAAAATATGAATTATCACTACCATTAACTCATAGGATGTACTATAGTTAATTTATAATTAAAATTATAAAATTATCCTTAAAAGTGTATTACAAGTGTTAGCCAATCTAGCTTCTAAGACACACATCTAACAAATATGACTAAGCCTATAATATCAGAGGTAGATATTCGTGAAATTATCTAACTTGAATTTTTATTAAATATGTATATTACACTTAATAGGCTATATAAATGTTAAATATCATTTCTTTATTATCTATGTATTATTGTAACATTATTCATAATAATATCATAATAATCTTTTTTATTGATAAATGATAACCATGTCTAGCCAAAAGGCCAACAGAGATCATATTTATCGTAAATGATGGATAATAGTGATAATCACTCAAAATGATATCTTTTGAAAATAAGCTTGACAATTTCTAAAGTTAGGATTGGAACAGAACTTCCTTTCCTAACATTCAGAAATCTCTCACCATTTTCAAACATTTCACTTACCTGAAGTTCTTGCAATGAATTGCATAAGACCACCGGTATCTAATACCTCGATAGTAGAATTATATATAGAGAAATTACAAGGTGTTATCGTATAACATCCTTGATGAGCAACTCCTACTCCTTTCTCTTGTTCAGCCTATTAGGGTCAGAAAAAGCAAGATATTAAGAACAATACTTCTTCCAATGACCCTACTTCTATCGGTAGAAGTACTCTACCTGATTTGGGTTAACATTGGACTTATTATTTTGACTGAGCTTAGAAGCCCCAATACAAACTCATTCATACTTCTAAACCAAATTCAACTTCTAATACTGATTATCGAAGTTGGGTCCCATAAATAAATCACTATCTAATTGTGATTGAAGCAATTAGGGTTTAGCCTTATTCTGTGAGAAAAGAGAACATATAGACCTAATTTATATGAATTATTTTAAGCCTAGAGACTTGGACTTTAGTCTAAAGGTTCTTTCACTATTTTATTCGAATTAGTAGCCTCTACCTCCAATTCAAAAAATTACTTTAATTTTCTAGTAGATACTAAAATCCACATAAACTACACACAAGCCCGACTTTAACCGGCCAACCCATGTACATCTATGGGTAGGTTCTTTAACCAATTATTTCTCTAAACAACTTCTAGTAATTTAATTTTGCCCCAAAAACCTAATCAGTAGGCCTTAGCTTCCACTACAAGGATTCGGTTTGGTCCAACTATTAATATGATCATACTTTGTGTATCTAACCAATGATGATTAAGCTCAACTTTGGTTGGTCAACTTAACCATCATTAGAGAGATACTTCCAAGTTATCATATTATGAATGATAATTCCATTAGTCAATAAGCACCAGGCCTTTAGGCCTTGAATGATTATTGAGCTAATGGATCCATTATCATCCAACTTAATGGGAGACCATGACTCAGTTATCTTCATAACTTTATCATTTTAAGGATCTAATAATTTTAGAGAATTTAAAATTTTGATATGATTTAAGAATAGAGAAGATATAGACTAATTTGCTCTCACTGACTTCACTAAATTAAGTCCTCCTAGTGACTTCTCAAGTCATTGATAAGGACTAGAATCAATTTCAATCCATGAGCACCTAAAATAGTTTCACTGAATAAAATCAGTCTCACTGATTTTCTATGTGATATGGGTTAGCACGAATCAATAAGAAACCTAATAAAGACTTGATTAACCACATTAGTCCGATAAGTGAGATCAGTGGAAGGGTCTGCCAAAGCTTGCCTTAGACACTATCAGAAATGGTTAAATAAGTGGGCTACCAATTAAAAACCATCAATCTGAAAATGCCAGACTTATCTTAAACATCAATTGGTTTATCATTTTTTATTTGGTCTGCCTAAAAACTCGAGCTTAACCACTGAGCCATGATCAATATCTATTTATTAGATGTATGAACTTTGATCAACTACAACCATTAAATTAATCCATAGAAAAGAAATGACCTAATCCTAATTACCTATTAATTAGGTTTGATCAATTTCTTAACTTAGTTCATATTTAATCTAACCTTAGGTCTAACCCAGTTAATGACCTAAACAAAGCTAACCTATTATCCTTTAACCCATGTTTTATGAAAATATCTTAGGATCTTCAAATCACATACCTAGATCCTAAATATTCACTTAATTCTTAATTAAGTTTAAAGCTTATGGGTTAGGGTTTGGAACCTTAGAACTATATTCTGATTTAATCATTTGAAATATTTTTAAATTTTGTAAACAATTTACAATGAATCACATTCATTTCATGGTTTTAGGTATGATTTATTTCATTGTTTAGATCATGAATCTAGAATTTTGTAGAAAGTAAGTTTGCAATTTAATTTCTACAAGGCATATTTGTCATATACATACAAACTAGATTCAAACTAACAACTACATATCAAACATATGTAATAAGGAACTAGACCTAAACGTGAAACACATATTATTCAAATCATATCTAAACAATCAAAATCAGATCATAAACTAATTAATATTAGATTTAAAATCTAAAAATAAATCATAAATTATTTTAAATCTTACCTAACTTATTTATGATTTAGGAAGTACATACTAGGACAACTTCTCCACTATAAAGTATAAACCTTACAGCAGGACAACCTTATAATCAGTATGTATGACTCAATATTATTTAGATCTGATCTAAATAATCTAAAATAAATATAATATCTATTTAATTTTAAATTTAAAATTAAAAAATAAATTATAAAATTATTTAGATCATATCTATCTTATTCATGATTCATAAAAATTAGATCAGCACATGCTAGGACAACCTTTCATTGTAAAGAATTAACCTTACAACAAGACAACCTTACTAATGTGTAATCTTTAATTCCTTATTTTTTGATTTATTCTAATGCAAACATGATCATGTCATAAAAGAATCTAGATGCTCTAATACTACTGTTGAAAAACATGCAGGGTTTCATGCACATATTTTGAAACTTTTTTAAATTTACAAGCAATGAAAGACATAGATTAAATAATTTAACCTATAATATGCATGTGATCTGATCACTAAATCCTACATCCAGAATCTACAACATGCCATGATGCAAACATAAATCAAAAAATTAAAACATGAAAAGTTGGTATTGATCAAATCAATACCTAGATCTAGAACTATTCTAGAAACTCTAGATCATATCTAGGTCAACAAATAGATCTTATCTCTTACCTTTGCATGAATCGAGAATACCAAGATTGAGTTTCATTATTGTTCTTATTGTTTGAAGCCGCACATGCATCTAGCCTCTACAGATCAGAGGTTTGTCGAATGAAGATCCGCTCAAAGTGCTAGCTTCTCACAGATTCCTCCTGATGGTTAATCAAAAATATTCTTTAGATCTCTTAGATATTCAAAGAGATGAAGAATACAAGAAGAATTGAGGAAGAATTCTAACCCTTAGATCTTGTAAAAATTAAAAATAAAAATTTAAGAAAAAGGTCTTAAGAAAAGAAACATCTTCTCTTTCAGGATATCAATGATTAATGTCCTGAACACATCTCCATGTCAGGACAAGAGGAGACTTTCTCCTTTAAAATTTTTTTTCATATTCTAAATCTATTACTCTCTGATTTTTTTCATAAAAAAATCCCACATAAAGATGGAGAGAAAAGGTTCTCAAGAAAATATTGAACAAAATATTTGAGTATATTGTTTGGACTAATGAATTGGTTGAGATCATGTTTCAGGATGAATTATAAAGTATCAAATGAAAAATCTCTATAAAGTGCATTTAAGGATCATTGAGGAAACATTGAAGGGTTTTAAGGCACAAATCATACTTAAAACAAGGCTAAAAAGAGATATCTCAAAATTAAAATTGAAGAAAAAATTAATTGGTCAAAATAGAAATTTTCAGCATAAATAGGCCTCAAGTCGACCCTTTACTCAACCCCTTATTCAGCTCGAGTGGAAAGGCATGAAAAAAAAGACTAGCACACGAGAGTTTTAACTAGCACAGTCTGAGTAAAGGATCGAGTTGACTTGAGTCCCTCGAGTCGAGGTTGTAGGAAAATATAGAGAATGGGATTTTCGGGACAGTGCATGTGGCAAGGCCTCGAGCAGAGTAACGAGTTGACTCAAGCTTCAGCTCGAGAACCTCGAGTCGAGGTCTTAGGAAAATATAGAGAACTTAATTTTTGGGATAAAATGTAGAATGGACTCGAGTAGAGAGATGAGTCAACTCGAGCCTTAACTTGAGCTCAAGAAGAGTAACGAGTCGACTCGAGCTTTGACTTGAGCTCCAATAGCTAGTTTCTACAAAATATTCAGAACTATGCAGAATTATTCCAAATGGCTATTTTCACTCTTCCAATGATCAAAAATCCTTCTCCATCCTATCAAATATGGAAAAAAAGCTATAAAACATCTGAAGAATGTGACATGACCATTCAATCATTGAGAGGAATCAAGAGTGAAGTAAAAGAGTCCAAAATATCTTGAATAGAGAGCATTCAACTCCCAACTCCAAAAAACATTGAATCAAGAGATTCTTTTCAGCAAGAAGACGAGCTCAATCAATTCAAAAGCTTCCTTCAAAGAAGATTCCACAAGTTTCATCGACTTACTTGCTCATTAAAGGAGCTTCGTTTTTGTTTTTGTTGTGTAATCCTTACTCTCATTATAACTCAGCTTCAATAGGATTTTGAAGCTAAGGAAAAGGCCTATCCAAACCTAAAAATTAGTTTGTAAGCCAAGGATTGGCTTAGAATTTGGTTGTAGTTGGTGAGCCGGTGTAAAACCAACTAGGTTTTGAATAGTGAACCTTGAAAAACTATCCGACTATAATCTTAGAGAGATTATAGTAAAATTTTCAAGTAGATCTTGGAAAGTGGATGTAGGTGCAAGGGGCACCAAACCACTATAAATTTTCTTGTATTTATGATTGTCTTATCTTATCACTTCTATTATATTTCTGCACTTTTGCATACATCGTTGCATAGAACCACAATACATTTCAATACATTACTAGTTTTTGAAATACCACATTACTTATTTAAATTTTGAAAAACCCAATTCAACCCTCCCTCTTGGATTGTCTTGCTGGGCAACAAGTGGTATCAGAGCTTGGTACTAACTTCATTTAATTTAACAATCAAGAGTAAAGATTAAATGACAATCCAAATGAGTGGCATCTCTTGTCGAAGGGCAAACGACCAACCATCCATCTTTGATCAATAGAATAAATTACACTTATTGGAAAGTACGTATGCGTATTTATATTCAAGCACTTAATTATCAACTTTGGAGAGTTATAATCAAAGATCCACATACTCCCACAATCAAAGTAGAAGGTAATGACATTTTCAAACTAAAAGAGGATTGGGATGAGGATGGCATGAAAATGATAAAATTAAATGCTAAGACCTTGAATGCCTTATATTGTGCACTAGATCCAAATGAATTTAATAAAATTTCTACTTGTGCTTTGGCTAAGGAGATTTGGGATAGATTAGAGGTCATCCATGAGGGTACCAACCAAGTGAAGGAGTCTAAAATAAATATGCTTATGCATAAATATGAATTATTTAAAATGGAATCAAATAAATCTATTTTTAAAATATTTACTAGTTTTACCAATATTATCAATGGTTTGAAAAGCTTAGATAAATCTTATACTAACAGTGAGCTTATTCGCAAAATTCTTAGATCTTTTCCAAAGACTTGGAAAGTGAAAGTTATCGTCATTCAAGAAGCTAAGAACCTTAATAAGCTATCATTGGAAGAGCTTCTTGGATCCTTAATGACTCATGAATTAAAAATGAGATAAAATATGGAGGAAGAAACTAAGAAGAAGAAGACCATAGCTCTCAAGGCAACTATCTCTAAGGATGACGAAAGTAAAGAATCCAATAAAGAGGAGGAAGAACAAGGCTTGGCCTTAATTACAAGAAAGTTCAAGAGGTTTATGAGAAAAAAGAAGTAAGGATTCAAAAAGAAGACCTTCAAGGGTGAGCCAAGCAAGAAAAAGGAGAAAGAGAAAGAGAAAGAGAATGAGCTACCCATTTGCTTCGAGTGCAAGAAACCAGGCCATTTTAGAATGGACTGTCCTCTTCTCAAGAAACCATCTAAAAAGTTCAAGAAGAAGGCAATGATGGCCACTTAGAGTGATAATAAGGACTCTAGCTCTAAGGAAGAATCATAAGAAGTGGCCAACCTTTGCATAATGGCACATCATGAAAAGATAAATGCTGAAAATCCTTTAGATTTTATATTTGATGAATTACAAGATACTTTCACTAAACTTATAGCTAAATTTAGAAAAGTTATCTTAAAAAATAAAGACTTGAAAAAGCAAAATTCTGAACTCTTTCATGAAAAGGAAATGATTTCCGAAAAATTGAATTTGCTAACTCAAAAAACCAGAAATTAAATGATGAATTTGATGGGTTTGGTGTGCAGAGTGGAAGCATGGATTTCAAAGCAAAATTATAAAATCATAAAATTAAAACCAAAATCTAGGATCATCTTATCAGAATTTAAATTATATAATATATATTTATAACATAAATGAAGGTATTGGAAGATACCTCTAATCACTAAATTCCAACTTGACCTTGAACACCAGTAAGAGTTCATAAGGGGTTCCACTAGGTGCCTATGTGTTTACCCTCTAACGTTGATCCACACGAGGATTGATCAAGACACCAGCATCTTTATTTATTTTAATTAAAATTTTTATGATAAGAACTTTAATTAATTTAGGCAGAACCTTCCTTAGCCTTTGCTATCACCCTTCTTTCCTATCCTTTCTTATCTATTTTTTTTCTTGTCTTCCTTTGCAATCTTCCTAAGCCCTTATCCTAAAGTAGACCTTTTGTCCTTAATTAGGACTTGTCTTAATAAGGAAAGGAAGAAAGAAATTGGACAACTATGGAGAGTGGTAAGAAAGAAAGAAGAGTTCTCAAATCTCCTTAACACTATGGAGTGTGCCCCTATTTATAATGTATGTAGGGGCACCTCCTCAATTTTCTCATACCTATTCTTATTTAAAATCTCATGCCCATCAGCCTATCTCATGCCCCTTCATAAAATTTCTTCTACATAAGTTTCTTCCAAAGAGTCGCAAGACTTCAATATGTGGCGCCATAAAATAAGGGATAAGATTAGATGAGATGGCCATCCAATGGCCAAGAAAGGGGATGCCTCATCTAAATTTTAGCATGGAGAAAATTGGCGTGGAAGAGTCAAAGTTTCAAAAGCTTTGACTTGGTCCAAGGGGCACCTACAAGCAAGAGGGCGACAAAGACTCTTTGGTTATCCAAAAACCTGATAACCAACAAAGAGAATAACTAACAGAAGGACTCTTCTGCACGCTCTCTTCATCTAAAACCACATAACAAAATTTACGTGAAAAGCTAAGGAAGACTTTGGCATCAAAACATATCCATGCACCACATGTCCCTAGTGCATAGACCAAATCCTACATGCCAAAGAAAGAGAGTCTCTAGTGTGTGGGTGGCTAATTTATGACACCCAATCCCTTAGTCAGCAAGCCAAGGGTCAACCCAATTAAGTAGTCAAATCTGATTTAACTCAAATTGGATTTAATTAGCCTAAATTGGAACCCGATTTGAATCTGATTCGAATCTAGGTGCTTGGATTTGCAATATGTGCTAGCATATTCAACCTGCAAACATGATCTAATCCAATTAGACTCTTGATCAATTCTCTTTATGTGTGACCCATTGGATTCCACATCTATCCAATAGTGGATCCAAGTGCGATTTGACCTAATCTGGTTAGAACTCAATCAAACAAATTCAAATCAAAACTAGCTAACCTGATTCAATCAATTAGAACACTTTCTAATTAATGATCAAATTAAACTCTTTAATTCAATTAAACCCACAAGACAAGATTGACGTCTAGCAATGTATCATGTCTATCCAAAAGATATGAATTTTTAGTAGAAATACCAAAAATATCTTTTAGTAAAAAGTTACCATACAACAAGATCCTTCGATCATCCTACATCCCGAATAAGACTCTAGGTATAAAAATATGTTAGACCCAATATCATATTAATATTTCTCTCAATCTTATGATGATGATTCGATCAGTGAAATATTAACAACCATTTCTAATTTTCATCATGCTTTGATCAAAGACTTTCTGGATCATCATTTAATTGAAGCAGGTAGGATGCGATCTCTTCTTACCAGGAGTGATTGATTCCATGTTGACCTACTCACAACCTTTATATATAATCTACCATATCTAGAACACCCCGTACATGACTAAGTCATAAATGAGTATGAACCAAAATATGGATTCATACATATAAGATTTTATGGTAGTCTCAGGTCAAAGGATTATATGCACAACTCCCACTATGAGAATCATCTACTGCCATGTAGATAAGACTCCATTAGATGTTCTCAAGTTGGATCAATTCAGTAAACTCGTTCTCTAATGAGCATCCACATCCTTGTATTAGTATCATACACAAGTGATAGTGAGATCAATCACCCTTTCATTAAGCATACATAGGATGTTCCAGTCTTTCCAAAAATATTGATCCCCAACTCAATGTTCTGTCGACTAGAAATATTTTAAATTAAGATTTTGAGATTTTAGATCTCACAGGTATGATCTCATCATCACCCTAAAATCATAGTCCTAATTTATAAAGTTCATCATAATCTTAAATAAATAATTAAGATGTAGCATATGATGAAATAAATGTCTTTATTTATTTGAAAATGTCATTACATGAGTTTGGAAGACAAAAGAATAGCTCATCAAAATACAAATTTTAATTGGCTTGAGAGCAAATTTCTTTCAATCTCCCACTTGCACTAATGCCAATTGGCCTTATATTTTAATCCCATACAATCAAGGTGGCAATCGAATTACTGTTGTGGTAAAGCCTTAGTGAATGGATCTGCTATGTTATTCTTTGTATCTACTCGTTCAATGACAACTGTTAGGTTTGGTGTGCAGAAAAGAAATAAGAATTTCAAAGCAAAATTATGAAATCATAAAACCAAACCCAAAATCTAGGACCATCTTATTAGAATTTAAATCATATAATATGTATTTATAACATAAATGAAAGTATTGGAACATACCTCTGATCACAAAATTCCAACTTGACCTTGATCACGAGTAATAGATCGTAAGGGGTTCCATCAGGTGACCACGTATTCATCCTCCAATATTGATCCACACGGAGACTTGATCAAGATACTAGCACCTTTGTTTATTTTAATTAAAATTCTTACGATAAGAACTTTAATTAATTTCGGTAGAACCTTTCTTAGCCTTTGTTGTCATCCTTCTTTTCTATCCTTTCTTGTCTTCCTTTGCAATCTTCCTAAGCCCTTGTCCTAAAGTAGACCCTTAGTCCTAAAGTAGATTCTTGTCCTTAATTAGGACTTGTCTTAACAAGGGAAGGAAAAAAGAAATTAGACAACCATAGAGAGTGGTAAGAAAGAAAGAAGAGTTCTCTAATCCAATTAGACCCTTGATCAATTTTCTTTATGTGTGACCCATTAGGTTCCACATCTAGCCAATAGTAGATCTGGATGCAAATTGACCTAATCTAGTTAGAACTTAACCAAATCGATTTAGATCAAAATTAGCTAACCTAATTTAATCAATTAGAATACTTTTTAATTAACGATCAAATTAATCTCTTTAATTTGATCGAACCCTCAAGACAAGATTGATGTCTAGCAACATATGATGTCTATCCAAAAGATATAGAATTTAGTAAAAATATCAAAAAATATTCTTCAGTGGAAAGTTATCATGCAACAAGATTCTTCGATCATCCTGCATCCGAATACAACTCTAGGTATGAAAATATGTCAAATCCAATATCATATTCATATTTCTCTTAATCTTATGATGATGATTTGATTAATAAAATATTAGAATCATTTCTAATTTTCATCATGTTTTGATCAAAGACTTTCTGAATCATCATTTGATTGAAGTAGGTAGGATGCGATCTTCTCTTACCAGGAGTGATCGATTCCATGTTGACCTATTCATAATCTTCATATATAATGCATCATATCCAGAACATTCCGTACATGACTAAGTCATGAATGAGTGTGAACCAAAATATGGATTCATACATATAAGGTTTTATGGTAGTCTCAGGTCAAAGATTTACATGATAACTCCCACTATGAGAACCACCTATTGACATGTAGAAAAGACTCCATTAGATGTTCTTGAGTTGGATCAATTTAGTGAACTCATTCTCTAATGAGCACCCACATCCTTGAATTAGTATCATACACAAGTGATAATGAGATCAATCACCCTTTCATCAAGCATACATAGGATGTAATAGTCTTTCTGAAAATATTGATCCCCAACTCAATGTTTCATCGATCAAGAATATTTTAGATTAGGATTTTGAGATTTTAGATCTCATAAGTATGATCTCAAATTAACCCTAAAATCATAGTCCTAATTTATGGGGTTCATCATAATCTCAAATAAATAATTAAGATACAGCATACAATGAAATAAAATGCTTTTATTTATTTAAAAATATCATTACATGAGTTTGGAAGATAAAAGAATAGCCCATCAAAATATAAATTTCGATTGACTTGAGGGCATATTCTTTTCAATCTCCCACTTGCACTAAAGCCAATCACCTTTATATTTTAATCCCATACAATCAAGGTGGCGATCGAACTGCTGCTGTGGTAAAGCCTTAGTGAACGGATCTGCTATGTTGTTCTTTGTCTACTCATTCAATGACAACATCTTGTCTCTCAATTATTTCACGAATAAGATGAAAGCATTTTAGAATGTGCTTGGATTTATGATAAGATCTTGGTTCTTTTGCTTGAGCAACTGCTCCAATATTATCATAGTAAAATGGTACTAGGTTCTCAATTTTAGGAACAACATCCAATTCAGTGATAAACTTCTTCATCTAGATAGCTTTTTTGGTAGCTTCACTTGCAACTATGTACTCTGCCTCAATAGTTGAGTCAGCTATAGTTGGTTGCTTGGTACTCTTCCATCTTACTACTCCACCATTCAGAGTAAAGACATATCCTGAAATGGATTTGCTATTATCTAGATCTGATTGAAAACTAGAGTTAGAATATCCTTCTAGTTTGAGATCAGATCCACCATATACCAAAAAAATATCCTTAGTTCTTCTCAAGTACTTAATAATATTTTTCACAACTTTTCAATGATCCTCTCCTAGATCAGCCTGAAATCTACTGGCTATGCCTAAAGCATAATCGACATTAGGCCTAGTACAAAACATGGCATACATTATTGATCCTACAGTCGAAGGATAAGGAATAGAACTCATTCTATTTCTCTTTTTAGGTGTCTTAGGAGACATCTTCCTAGAGAGATGTATGCCTTGACTCAAGGATAAATAACCTCTTTGACTTCCATCCATACTAAATTGTTTAAGTATTAAATTAATGTACCTTGACTGAGATAAGCCTAGCATCCTTTTAGATCTATCTCTACAGATCTTTATTCTAAGTATATAGGATGCTTCCCCCAAGTCTTTCATGGAAAACTTATTTGATAGCCATAACTTGATCGATTGCAACATTAGGATATCATTCTCAATGAGGAGTATGTCATCTACATACCAAACCAAGAAAACTATGGCACTCCAGTAGTCTTCTTGTACACACATGGTTCATCCACATTCTTGATGAAGCCAAACTCTTTGACTATAATATCAAAATGGATATTCTAACTTCTTGATGCTTGCTTTAATCCATAAATGGATCTTTTAAGCTTGCATACCTGATTTGATCTCTTATTTGAGACAAATCCCTCTGGCTGTGACATATAGACCTCCACCTCTAGGAAACCATTAAGGAAGGCGGTCTTCACATCCATTTGCCATATTTTATAATTGTGGTATGCTACTATGGCAAGCATAATCCGAATAGATTTGAGCATGGCAATAGGTGAAAATATTTTATAATAATCAATTTTCTATTTTTGTCTAAAATTCTTAGCCACCAATCTGGCTTTATAGGCTTCAACTTGACCATCTGCTCTAATCTTTTTCTTAAAGACCCATTTGCATCCAATAGGATTCACACCCTCTGGTGCATCCACCAAAGTCTATACTTTGTTGGTGTACATGGAGTCCATTTTGGATTGCATGGCAGTGAGCCATTTGTGAGAGTCCCTACTCATGACTGCTTCCATATAGGTTAGAGGTTCATCATTCTCAATGACTTGGACTTCATTATTCTCAATAATGAATCCGTACCTTATAGGTGTATGATGCACTCTATTAGACCTATGGATAAGTGTTGTGTATTCTGGTTCTTTCATATTTATGTATTTATTTAGTTGAGAAATATCTATTTATTCTTCTTAAACTTTACTGAGTTCAATATTTCTCCCACTGCTCCTTTCTAGGATGAACTCTTTCTCCATGAATGTGGCATACCTACTTACAAATACCTTTTGTTCAGTGGGATGGTAGAATAGATATCCCATACTATCTATAGGATATCTGATAAATAGACATCTGTTTGCTCTAACATCTAGCTTATGCCCAAAATTTCTTTTTACATATGCTGGACAATCCCATATCTTAAGATACTTAAGATTATGTTTATTTCTTCTCCATATCTCATATGGAGTGCTAGATAAAAACTTAGAAGGTACTCTATTCAAAATATATACTGCGGTCTTCAGGGCAGAATCTTAGAAGAAAATAGGTAATTTTGTGAAGCACATCATGGTCCGTACCATATCTAATAAGATATGATTTTTTCTTTCGACTACACTATTTAATTACGATGTATAAGGAGGGATCCATTCAGAGAGAATGTTCTTTACTTTATGATAGTCTAGAAATTCATTGGATAAATATTCTCCTCCTCAATCAGATTGAAGAATTGTTGATCCTATGATTGATTTTGATGATTGTCAAACTTTGAATGTTTGAGTATTTAACCATGTATTTCATGAGTGGATGTAGGTCTTTTCAGGTATTTAAATTAAAGAATTATTTTAAAAAAATATCTAAAAAAATTCATCAAATCAACATTCTTAAAGAAAAGATTTTTCTTAAGCTTTCAAAGATTAGAAGAAAGAAAACACTTTGACCAAAATAAGGAAAAGATAAAGTAGAAATCAAATAAAAATCAAATCCCCTTGTTTGGTGCAAAAAATTCCTCAAAATGGCCTTGGAGAAGTTTTTGAGATGTCTCAAATTTTTTTGAGAGCTCTTGAGTGGACTGGCATGCCCCAAGCACTATTCTGTCATAGTTTTAAGAGGTCTTAAGAGAATCTCGAGAGCTCTCGATCTTAGATGATAGAAATATAATTTTTATGCCCTGAGAGTGAGAGGTTTCATAGGATTTTCAAGAGGTCTTGTGGTCCTCATGAGATGTCTCGATTTAGAATTGAGAGCTCTTGAAATTTGATGAGAGGTCTCGTTCTGCGCGAACAATCTTCAATGGATAGTTTTGCAACGGCTATTTTTCGACCCTAACGGCTATTTTAGAGCTCCCAACGGCTAGAAATCTCTCTCCAACCATCTTCAAAGATATTTTAATGATAGAGAATCAATTATTAGAAAATAAAAAAAAAGAATTTAAAGAGAGATTCTTTTATTTTCGATAAGGAACATTGAATATCCAAAGAAAAGAGAAAAGAGAGAAAAGTTGTGCACAGATTTTAGCAAGCCTTTAAAGCAATATTCTCCAACATCTTCTTCAACCTCTCAAGTACAAATTGAAGAAAAGCCAAGCTTCGATCGAGCACATCATTAGCTTCGCCATTGGGATTTAAAGAGTTTCATTTCTATTTTTATTTCTATGATGAATTTCTTTACTTGTGTTTTTTATTTCTTTTCAAGTTTCTTTGGGGGAAAGAAACTTAGGGATTAGGTCCATCCAAGTCCAAAATTGGATATTATAAGCTTTAGTTGGTGAGCTCGAAAAATCAACTGGGTTAATAGTGATCCTGAAAAACTATTAGTGTAAGGTTTTGGTTGGTGCTCCTATGAAAACTAACTAGATTTTGGTTTAATAGTGATCCTGAAAAGCTATTAGTGTAAGATTTTAGTTGGTGCTCCTATGAAAATCAACTAGATTTATTTATGAGGCTAAAAAAATAAACACACTGTATTCAAGGATGGATTGCAGTGAAAATCCTAAGGAAAGCTTGGAGAGTGGACGTAGCTGCAGGTTGCACCAAACCACTATAAATCATGATGTTTTTATATTTTTGCTTTTCTCTGCTATTCCTTTATATTCTTTGCATGCTTTTAATTCTTGCTTTACTTTTATAATTTGATTTTGCTATCTTAATTTTGCTGCTATACTATTGCTCACATTCCACAATCACTAAAGATAGCATAAATTAAAACACACCTTGTTTAGAAAGTGAATTTGGTTAAATTTTTTAGAAATCCAATTCAACCCCACCCCTCCTTAGGTTGCAACCTCTGGGTAACAATTGATATCAGAGCAGGCGCTCTAATATTTATTTGTTAACCTAGCAGTTAAAAGAGTAAAAGATCATGGCAACCCCATTTGGTTCATTATTTGTTGAGAGCCAATCCACATCTAGACTACCACTATTTAATGGCATAAATTATATATTTTGGAAAGCTAGAATGAAAATTTTCATACAAGCTTTAGATTATGACATGTGGGGAGTCATAACTAGAGGACCACACACACCCATAATTGAAATTAATGGTATGTCTATTTTCAAACTGGAATAGGATTGGGATGATTTTGATAAGAAGATGGCTCAATTAAATGCTAAAGCCATCAATATTTTTTATTGCTCTCTTGATGAACAAGAATTTAATAGAATATCCACTTGTACATCAGCAAAGAAAGTTTGGGAAAGATTGGAAGTGACTCATAAGGGAACAAGCCAAGTAAAAGAGTCCAAAATTAATTTGCTTATTCATAAATATGAAATATTTAAAATAAAAAATATGAGTCAATTTCTAAAATATTTTTTAAATTTACTGATATTATTAATGCTCTAAATGGTCTTGGCAAAACTTTTACTAACTATGAACTTGTTTATAAGGTTTTAAGATCTTTGCCAAAGGAATAGGAAGCAAAGGTGACAGCCATACAAGAAGCAAAAAACCTCACTAAGCTATCCCTAGATGAATTGATGGGTTCACTCATGACTCATGAGTTGAGCTTGGCTCAAAAGAAAGAAGAAGAAGAGCCAAGAAAGATGAAGACCATCGCCTTCAAATCCATTGCACAACATGAAGAAAGCGATGAGTCGGAAGAAGAAGAAGATGAAGAAGAGAGTGAAGATGATGATAAGGACATGGAGCTACTCGTAAGTAAATTAAAGAAGTTCCTCATAAAGAAAACTATGAAGAAGAAAGCAAAGAAAGAAGAAAAAGAAAAAAAGAGTGTCACCTATTATAACTAAAATAAAAGGGGACACTACAAGTCGGATTGCCCCTACTCAAAAAGTATCCTAAAAGAATCAAAAAAAGAGCTATGCTGGAAATTTGGGATGACAGTGTCACTTCAAGCTCGACTGAAGAAAAGAAAGTAGAAAATCTTTGCCTCATGGCCATTGAGGATGAGGTAAAATCTGAAAACTCCTCCGAGTTCACATTCGATGAGTTATTTGAAGCCTTTAGCAATTTAATAGATGAATATAAAAAACTAAGGCTGAAAAATAAAGAGCTTAAAAGATCTAATCTTCTTCTAGCTGATGAAAAGAATAAACTATTGACTGAAAAAAAGATATCTTAAAAAAAAAGAATACTTTGGCTAAAGAAAAAGAATAATGGATTAAATCTGAAAATTTTTTAGTTAAAGAAAATATGAAGCTTAAAAAGAATAATGATACTTAAAGATCCTTCCTAAAAGAATATAAAAAATTTTTAAATGAAAAGAAAGAGCTCTTGGGAGAAAACAAAAAATTAAGAAGAGAGATTAAAGTTTTAAAATCTATTGCTGAAAAGTTTATCATTAGTTTTCAAAATCTCCAATCTATGATAAAAGTTAATGGGACTGCTTTCAATAAAATAGAAACTAATTTTAATATTTCTAGAAAGTAGCAAAATGCTAGAAATATTTTTACAAGAGCTTCAACTAAAGATCATGAATTAAATGCTTTAAATGTAATCAAATTGATCATAAAATTTTGGAATTCAACTTTAAAAGAATTGGCCAAGCCTTGATAAAGCAAATATGGGTTCCAAAAGGAACCATAAGCTCTAACCTCAATGGGCCCAAGATGGTTTGGGTACCAAAAATTATGAAGTGATTTTGCAGGTACACCAAGGATCCAGTGAAATAAAAAGAAAAAAATATTTTAATAGATGCCTTGAAAATGAAAATGGATGGATGATGCTTTTGGATAAAATCTAATCTTTTCTCACATCATACCATCAATGTTTGTTTAATTAATTCTATTGATTCTAATAATCTATTTATGTAGTTTCATATCATATTTACTTGCTTGAAATACTCTCTATGTTTCGATGAGATTAGAATGATTGATTGATTTTGATGCTTGAAATGATTTGAATACTTTAATTTCTAAATCAATATATTTTTCTATAGGTATCATGTTTTGTATCAATATGAAATTAATTTATCTTAAAAATTCAGCATGATAGTTCAAGCATCGCCATATCAATTTTATAATTGATGAATTTAATTTCAAAGATGATCAATTGGGTATAAATATTTTAATTGTCAAACCTAGAAGAGAAACTAAGTTTGACAATCCTCCATAAGATGCTTAAATATTAAAATATTCTAAAAAATTGCATGATCTAAGTACTTAAAAATAAAATATTCAATTCAAAACTAAAATTATTGGTATCAAGCTGAACATGCAAATTGACCCTTAAGTGATATTAAACTATCAAGAAAATCATGATTTGGTCTAAATTTTAGTTTAATTGGTATCAAAAAGTTTCTACCTAAGAAAATTTTTACTTTTGGTATCATTCTTATCATTCTTGCTTTGCATATTATTATATTATTTTTGGGCAAAAGAATTAGATATATTGTCTCAAATCTATTTTACATTGATATACTCTTGATATGATATCTCTTGAGATAAATTCAAAGAATCTCATGCATTTTTCTAAACTTAATTGAGTGAATAATTTATTTGATTAATGCTTATTTCACTCAATTGATGCTTATTCTTTTAAATTTTATTTAATTTTAAAATAGCATTATTTGCTAAAGTAAGGGGGAGAAAATATTAAAAAAGAATTGATCATTTATTTTAAAAAGGGCCTTAAAATTAAAAATTTCTTTCAATTTTAGAAAATTTGAATTTAGTAGTTAAATTCATATTAAATATGCTTGATTTGAAAGAAAAAAGAGAAAGAAAACTTGTAAGCTAAAATAATCAAGCCAAAATTATGAAAAATAGGAGGAGATAATGTTATTGAAACATTAAAAGAAAAATGATTTCTTAGTATCTCCAAAATAAGAAGAGAAATGCCTTTCATCTTAATTTGATTAAAGATTTTGATCTTAAGCTCTCAATCAGTTAATTATAATCTTCTTAAATTAGGCTTTCATATATTTATTTAATTTAATTTAATTTAATTGATTGCTATATCATTTTTGATAACTATTTGGAGTGAAATTGAATTTAAAACTTATGTTTACTCCAAGAAATGAATCTTTAAACTCAAATTTAAAACTTATTTAAAAATTTAAATTTGATACTAAATTTTTTATGTGCATTGCAAAATTCTTTTGAACTATTAGTATTGAAGTAATTTTTACTCAAAGAAATGAATTTGAAAATGTATCTATCTACTACTTTGATACTGCTTATTTTACTTTGCTCGATACATTCTGGATACATACCTTTTTCAAACTCAATTGACTAAAATTTCTTAAGAAAAGAGAAGATTGAATATTAAAGTAAATGCTATGCTTGATTTCATATTCAAATCTTTTGAAAATCTCTATTCTCCTTAAAGTTTAAAAGTGCATATCTAAAAATCTGATTAAAGGTCATATTAATTCAAAAAGAGGAAGAGCCTTCTAAAATTGAAATGAATATTTCAAACTTAGTTTCAGTTAAAGGACATTTTTGAAAGAAAGATGATTCATTTAAATTGATTTTATGAACTTAATACATCTCTCAATTTAATGCTTTGATGTTGATTTTGATGGTTTCTTGTTTCTTCCCATGAGCTTTTTAATGTTGTCAAAAAGGGGGAGAATTATGTTGTGTATATGCTTGAAGGTTTGATGCTTAAGAAACTTAAAGTTTTGATGTTTTAAAGATTAATTGAGAACATTCATGAAATGTACATTCATGTCTTTGATTTAGTACTTCATGTCTTCATGATACATATTAGCAAAATGCATTGAAATACATTATTTATTTTTATTATGGATATACTCAAAATTTTGCCATTATCGAAAAGGAGAAGATTGTTGACCCCATGATTGATTTTGATGATTGTCATATTTTGAGTATTTGAGTATTTAACCATGTATTTCATGAGTGGATGTAGGTCTTTTCAGGTATTTAAATTGAAGAATCATTTTAAGAAAAGATCTACAAAAATTCATCAAGTCAAGATTCTTAAAGAGAAGATATTTTTTAAGCTTTCAAAGATCAAAAGAAAGAGAGCTCTTCGACCAAAATAAGCAAGAGATAAAGTAGAAATCAAATAAAAATTAAATTCCCTTGTTTGGTGCAAAAAATCCCTCAAAATAGCCTTGGAGCAGTTTTTGAGACGTCTTGAATTTTTTTTTGAGAGCTCTTGAGTGGACTGGCATGCCCCAAGTGCTATTCTGACACAGTTTTGAGAGGTCTTAAGAAAATCTTGAGAGCCCTCGGTCTCAGGCAACAGAAATCTAGTTTCTGTGCCCTAAGAGCAAGAGGTCTTGCAGGATTTTCAAGAGATCTCGTGGTTCCTACGAGACATCTTGATTCAGAACTGAGAGCTCTCAAAATCTAATGAGAAATCTCATGAAAAATTAAGAGGTCTCATTCTGTGCAGACAGCCTTCAATGGATAGTTCTGCAACAGCTATCTTTTGATCCCAACGGCTATTTCAGAGCTTCCAATGGTTAGAAATCTCTCTCCAACCATCTCTAAAGATATTTTAAAGGTAGAGAATCAATTGGAAAACAAGAAAAAAGGATTTAAAGAGAGATTCTTTTATTTTCAGTGAGAAACATTGAATATCCAAAGAAAAGAAAAAAGAGAAAAAGTTGTGCATAGATTTCAGCGAGCCTTTAAAGCAATTTTCTCCAACATCTTCTTCATCCTCTCAAGTATAAATTAAAGAAAAGCCAAGCTTCGATCGAGCACATCATTAGCTTCTTCATTGGAATTTAGCGAGTTTCATTTCTATTTTTATTTCTGTGCTGAATTTCTTTATTTGTATTTTTTATTTCTTTTCATGTTTCTTTGAAGGAAAGAAACTTGGGAATTAAGCCCATCTAAGCCTGAAATTGGACATTGTAGGTTTTAGTTAGTGAGCCCAAAATACCAACTGGATTAATAGTGATCGCAGAAAACTATTAGTGTAAGATTTTGGTTGATGCTCCTGTGAAAACCAACTAGGTTTGTTTGTGAGCTTGAAAAAATAAACACATTATAATCAAGGATGGATTATAGTGAAAATCCTAAGAAAAGCTTGGAGAGTGGATGTAGGTGCGGGTTGCACCGAACCACTATAAATCATGGTGTTTTTGTATTTGTGCTTTTCTCTTCTATTCCTTTACATTCTTCGCATACTTTTAATTCTTGCTTTACTTTTATAATTTGATTTTGCTACCTTAATTCTGCTGCTATACTATTGCTCACATTCCACAATTACTAAGGATAGCATAAATTAAAGTACACCTTATTTAGAAAATAAATTTGGTTAAATTTTTTAGAAATCCAATTCACACCCCTCGGGTGCAACCTCTAGGCAACAAGGATTTTTATACTCTTTCCAGTTTATTTCTCGACCATACTTTGATACTCTTTAAATTTATCAAAGGCTTTAGATTTGTGTTTCATAAGATACACATATCCAAACCTAGATAAATCACCAGTGAACGTTATAAAATAAGAGTATCTGCCTCTAGCCTGAGTTGTCATAGGACCACATACATCTGTATGTACAAGTCCTAATAACTCATTTGTCCTTTCTCCACGTCAACTAAATGGAGTCTTGGTTATTTTATCCATGAGATATGATTCACAAGTTTCTAATGATTCATAATCATGAGGATCAAAGAACTTTTTTTTGTATAGCATGTTAATCCTGTTCTCACTAATATGACCAAGTTGACAATGCCAAAGTAAAGTATTAATTATATTCTCTCTTTTAATGACATACTTTGTCGTAGTGACACCAAGTCGTCTGTCCGAAGGCTCTTCTCCTTCTTCCTCTTATTTATGCCACTTATAGGATTCAGCCTCCTCTTAGAACCCTTTCTACCTACCTTCTTCCTGGAGATCCCATCTATAAAAAAAAGAGGAGTCGTATCCTTCTTGATATGGCTATCTGCTATTTTAAGCATATTTAACAGCTCAGACAAAGAAGTATTCAGTTTGTTCATGTGATAGTTCACGACAAACTGAGAAAATGATTCTAGAAGTGTTTGCAGGATTAGATCCTGACTCAGCTCACCATCTATGATAAAACCTTATTGACTTAATCGAGTAATTAGGTCAATTACTATCAAAACATGGTTTTGCATGGATGAATCCTCTGCCATCCTAGTGTGGAATAACTGCTTAAATATCTCATATCTAGCGGTCCTACTTTGCTTTCCATAAAGCTCTTTTAAATTAAGCAATATGAATTGAGTATCCATGCCATCATGTTGCCTCTGTAACTCATTATTCATAGAGGCCAGTATGATGCATTTGATAGTTAGTGAATCATTTTGTCATTTCTTCTAAGCGGCTTTTTCTTCATCTATGGCATCTTCTCCTAATTTCTTAGGATCGGGGGAATTCAAGGATATAGAAGAGATTCTCCTGATTGAGTATTATTTTAAGATTTTTCAATCAATCTACATAATTGAGATCGATCAATTTATTTGAATCCAAAATTGAACACAATGAAAGTGAAGAATCCATTTAAATTTAAAAAATATTACATGAGCAAACAACTCATGATGACATACACAATTAAATTAGGACTTTAATTTAATTATATATTTCATTATTTTATCGAATATCATAACCCTCTACTATGATAATCAAGAAATTCTAATTGATTTTCTCAGTGGGATTGAAATCCTAATTTTTTATAAAAAATCTTGTGGTTGCACAACAAACCTTTTATAAGTTCAAAGGTAGAAAACTCTTTCCAATTGCATCTCATGTAATTCTCAATATAACCCTGGCCTCTAAAACATTAATAGCCTTGTGTTAACACAACAAACTATAATATTTTAGTTAAGTAGGACCCTTCGTTTCTATACAGTCATAATGGAATATAACTACTCTTATGGTTGCACAACAAAGCAATTATACCCAATATGCTATAAGCATCTCAATGCACCAGATTAATATTACATCAGTCTCCATAATAGGTCTTGTGGTTACACAACAAATCTAATATGGTTTATGACATAATAAAAAACTAGCATGAAAGAAAGCCTTAATATAGTGAATTAATCGAATTCACCCATCAAGCTGGCTTGGTTCACAGTCGAGACGGCTCTATGGCATCTGGCCCAAGCAATTCTTTCTATCTGCCTAAGACAGTCGGCTTGAATCTAGGTCAAGTCGACTCGATCTCATCCCGAGCTAACTCGACTGCGTATCCAAGCCAGCTCGATTGCATATCAAATCCAAATTTCAATAGCAATGCCTAAGCACCCAATCTAGAATTAAATCAATCGAATTGATCAGGTAAGTGAAGAGAGGTGGGGGTCCCCCAGTTGCTTTCCTTAGACACCAATGAATTAGCTAGGTCAAAGAATGCAATCAATTAAAAATCACATTCTCTTTACCAATTATGAACCACTTTTCTAGACACTGATTGATCAATTAGACATCCAGACTGGTTCTACTATCGATTAATTACACTACAACTTAATATAATTTTTATAGAGGGCTTTAAATGGTCTCTTACCACATTCTAATTTAAAATCATACTGAACACAAGAATACATATCAATTATGATATATAATAAATATAATAGCATGTATAATCATTCTAGGACAACCATCATCACATAGTGAACATTTGTCACTATGCTAGGGCAACCTTACAGAATGATATACATCATAATCTAATTATGAATAATTAAACATGATCTCATCATATTAAAAACATGCTAAAATTTTAAATATGATTATATCATATTCATAATTTTGCCATTAAAGCATAAACATAACAACATATGATTTAGTCTAATAAGGTTTGCTCTAATACCACTATTGGATTTAGTGTGCAGAGCGGAAGTAAGGATTTCAAAGCAAAATAATGAAATCATAAAATCAAACCCAAAATCTAGAACCATCTTATTAGAATTTAAATCATATAATATATATTTATTACATAAATGAAGGTATTAGAACATACCTCTGATTGCTAAATTCTAACTTGATCTTGATCACCAGTAATAGTTCATCAGGAGTTCCACTAGGTGCCCACATGTTCATCCTATAACATCAATCCAAATGAAAACTTGATCAGGACACCAGCACCTTTGTTTATTTTAATAAAAGTTCTTACGAGAAGAACTTTAATTAATTTGAGTAGAACCTTTCTTAGCCTTTGCTGTCATCCTTCTTTCCTATCCTTTCTTATCTTTCTTTTTTCTTATCTTTCTTTGCAATCTTCCTAAGCCCTTGTCCTAAAGCAGATCTTTTTGTCCTTAATTAGTACTTATCTTAACAAGGGAAGGAAGAAAGAAATTGGACAACTATGGAGAGTGGTAAGAAAGAAAGAAGAGTTCTCTAATCCAATTTGACTCTTGATCAATTTTCTTTGTGTGTGACCCATTAGGTTCCACTTCTAGCCAGGGTCTGGGTGCAATTTGATCTAATCTAGTTAGAACTCAACTAAATCGATTTAGGTCAAAATTAGCTAACTCGATTCGACCAATTAGAATACTTTCTAATTAATGATCAAATTAATCTCTTTAATTCGATCGAACCCTCAAGACAAGATTGACGTCTAGCAACATGTCATGTCTATGTAGAAGATATAGAATTTTGATGGAAATATCAAAAAATATCCTTCAGTAGAAAGTTATCGTGCAACAAGATCCTTCGATCATCCTGCATCTCGAATATGACTATGGGTATGAAAATATGTCAAACCCAATATCATATTTATATTTCTCTCAATCTTATGATGATGATTTGATTAATAAAATATTAGAAACCATTTCTAATTTTTATCATACTTTGATCAATGACTTTCTGAATTATCATTTGATTGAAGCATGCAAGATCCGATTTCCTCTTACCAGGAGTGATCGATTCCATGTTGACCTACTCACAACCTTCATATATAATCCACCATATCCAGAACATCCTGTACATGACTAAGTCATGAATGAGTAGGACTTGGATTAACCTAATTTTTTAATTTGATTAGAAAATAAATTAGAATTAAATCTAATTTAATTAAGTTCTTAAATGGGTTAGGGTCTTATTTAATTGGGTTGGTTTAGTCTTGATTTTATTTGGTTAAAAGATCTTGTTTAACCAAGTCAAAATAGGAGTCCTAGTGTGACTAGGACTCCCTATCTCCTTGCGCCACCTTGGCTTTCTTTTGATTTCCACACCCCCTCTCTTCGTCCAAGTCATATTTGAAAGTTAGGTGGAAGACCAAGTCAAAGGAGGAATTGGTTTTGCTTAGGATTCTATGAGATAGAATCCTTGTTGACCAAAACATCTTCCCTTGAGTGCCATCCCATTTTTTAATTAATTCTTCTCCTATTCCATGAAAATAATCTTCTTTTTTGTGCACTCTCCCTTGCTGGTCCACACCAAAAATCGTGGAGGAGGCATCCAAGAGTTGGGCACCCCTTGTCTTACCCCGTTTGACCTTTCCTTGTCTAGTTTTTGACCTAGACAAGGACTCTATCTTTTTTCCTATTTATTGGATGGATTTTATTTTGATTTTTTTTATGAAATACAGAGCTTTAGGAGAGGTTTGGGGTGTACAAAAATTAGATAAAGAGGATCCTTGGGCATGGGGGTTCCATAGGTACCAAACTAGGTGTCTAGGTGAGAGAAAAGAGAAGAAGAAGAGGATCTTCTTCTAGGGCTGTTTTATTTTTAATCTCTCCTCCTTTCTTTTGAGTTTTTTTTTTGAGAGAGTATCAGATCATCAAACTTTCATCTACCTTCTCATATTTTGTAGAGTCCAAATTTTGAAGAAGCAAGCATCGGATCGACCGTCGAAGAAGGATCAGCACAATATTAGCATGTGTACTGATTTTCTGCATCAAACTTTGGATCAGAGATCGTAGGCTCGTGTGGACGACTCCTAAAGGCCGGACACATGTGCGGCTAGTGACTTCATCCTCAAGCCCAGATCAGCAAGTTAAAACATCTAAACTTGCTTAGGTTTTAGATCTGATCTATAAACTTCGTACCTACATTTGATGTAGTGTAGATCTAGATTGATTTGATCAACCTTTTTTCCTTTCTTATTTAATTTTAATTTTTGATTTAATATCATATCTTAATCATGTAATAAATTTATGATCTAAGTATTAATATATTTATTTAAATAAATATTAAATTTATTTAAGTATTTCACTGCAAGATCTTGAAACTCTTGAAAAAGTTTCAAGATCTACCTATGAAATCCTAGATCTGGTTCCTTCAATTGGTATCAGAGCCTAGGTTCTTATTACATGATTTTTGTACATGTCTAGATTATTTTTTAAATTAAATCTAATTTATAATTTAATTATTAAATCTAAAATTATATATATATATATATATATATATATATATATATATATATATATATTTTAGATTGCATGGACTGCCATAAGGTTGTCCTATTGTAAGGTTTACCCCTTACAATGAATAGGTTGTCCTAGTACATGCTAATCTAAAATATTGATCATAAAATTTTAGATTAGATCTAAGAGATTTTATGATCTAATTAAAAATATTTTAATCTAATTTTGATCATCATAAATGTGTTAGATTTGATCTAGGGAGATTTATAATTGATTATTATTGAAACTGTTTCAATTACATGAACCTGTTTAGATTATATCTAAAGTAGTTTTATGTTTATTTTACTTGCATATTGATTATGAATCAAACATGCTACTTGATTGATAGAACAATGTTGTAAAAGCATGTTACAAATATGAAAATCATTTTCAAAAAGCCGAACCCCAACCCTCAGTCCAAAACTTAATTGAGAATTAAGAACTTGATTGATTAGGATCTAGGATTGTGAATTGAAGATCCTAAGACACAAATCATAACACATTGGGTTAAATGGGTTAGTGGGGATTAGGTCCACTAATTGGATTAGACCTAGGGTTAGATTAAAGAATGGACTTAATTAGAAAATTAACTAAATTTAATCAATTATTATCTTAGATTAGTTTAAGGATTCTCTAGATCAATTATAATAGTTGTAGTTGGTCAAGTCCATGTCTTTAACAAGACTCAAGATGGACTTTATTCTTGGCTACACAGTCTAGCATGAGCTGTTAGGTTGATCTAATTGAAACTAATTAAATCAGTTGATGTCTAAGATAAATCAGACCAGTGGTTTTTAATTGGCAGCCCGCTTACCTAGCCATTTTTTATGGTGTCTAAGGTAAGCCTGGCAGACCCTTCCACTGATCGAACTTACCTGATCTCTTGGTGAGATTATGTTTTGATCAGATCACTTGACTATTCAAGCTAACCCATGTCAGCTAGATAAATCAGTTTGACTGATTTAGATCCTCCTAGACCAGCCTACTAATGGTCTCCCTTAAGCTTACTTGGTGAAGTCAGTGGGAGGATCATGACAAGCTAGTTAATCTGACCTACTCACTTCTATAAATAAATCCTTTAAAATTATTAGATCCCTAAAATGAAATAGTTATATGATAACTGGATCATAGCCTCCCATTAAAGTGGATGATAATGGATCCATCAGTTGGATAATCATTGGAGGCCCAAAGGCCTGGTGCTTATCAGTTGATGGAATTATTATTCATTATATAATCTCTTGGATACATCTTTCTAAATGGTGGTTAGGTGGGCCAACCAAAGTTGGGCCTGATCATTCATTGATTGGATAGGCCAAGTATGGTCATGTTAATAGTTGGACCTAACTGGACCCTTTTTTGAGAAGGCCAAAGCCAACTGATCAGGGCCTGGGGCAAAATTTAATTACTGAAAACTATTTAGAGAAATAATTAGTTATGAACCTACCCTTAGATGTACATGGATGGGCCAACCAAAGTTGGGCTTATGAATAATCTATGTGGATTCTAGTACCTACTAAGAAATTAGGTAATTCCTAGAATTGGAGGTAGAGACTATCAATTCGAATAAAATAGTGAAAAAAATCTTTTGATTAAAGTTCAAATCTTTAGATTTAATGAATCAATTACTAATTAGATTTTGATTTTTCTTTGTATAGACACGGCCACTTCTCTATCGCTCCGATCATTGTTGGACAATGATAAGTTGATGGGACCCAACTTCAGTAGCTGGGATCAAAAGTTGAAGATTATTTTGGAGCATGAACGGATCCTATATGTGCTAACGGATCCTGCACCTGAGGAGCCAACTGCCAATGCACGTGGAATGGTCAGAGACACCTATCAAAAGTGGCTCAGTGACCGAACCATGGTGCATTGCATTATGCTGGCTGTGATGAGCGATGAGTTCAATTGCAAGTTTGAGATAGCTCAGCCAAATGAAATGCTCCAAGTGTTGGAGGATTCTTTTGACACATTCGATGACGTTGAGATAGAATCCTTGTTGACCAAAACATCTTTCCTTGAGTATCGCCTCCTCTTTTAATTAATTCTTCTCTTATTCTATGAAAATAATCTCTTTTTTTGTGCACCCTCCCTTGCTGGTCCATGCCAAAAATCATGGAGGAGGCACCCAAGAGTTGGGCGCCCCTTGTCTTGCCCTGTTTGACCTTTCCTTGTCTAGTTTTTGACCTAGACAAGGACTCTATCATTTTCCCTATTTATTGGATGAATTTTGTTCTGATTATTTTTTAGAATATAGAACTTTGGGAGAGGTTTGGGGTGTGCAAAAATCAAAGAAAGAGGGTCCTTGGGCATGGGAGTTCCATAGGCACCAAACTAGGTGTCTAGGTGAGAGAAAAGAGAAGAAGAAGAGGGTCTTCTTCTAGGGCTTTTTTTTTCCCAATCTCTCCTCCTTTCTTTTGAGTTCTTTTTGAGTGAGTATTAGATCAAAAAACTCTCATCTTTCTTCTCATATTTTGGAGAGTCCAAATTTCGAAGAAGGGAGCATCGGATTAATCGTCGAAGAAGGATCAGCACAGTACTAGCATGTTGTGCTAATTTCCTACATCGGACTTCAGATCAAAGATCGTAGGCTCGTGTGGAAGGCTCCTAGATGCCGGATGCATGTACAGCTAGTGACTTCATTCTCAAGCTTGGATCAGTAAGTTAGAACATCTAAACTTGCTCAGGTAATAGATCTGATCTATAAACTTCATACCTGCATTTGATGCAGTGTTGATCTAGGTTGATTTGATCAACCTTTTTTTTCTTATTTAATTTTAATTTTTGAATTAATATCATGCCTTGATCATGTAATAGATCTAAGATCCAGGTATTTACATATTTATTTAAGTAAATAGTAGATTTATTTAAGTCTTTCTCTATAAGAACTCAAAAAAGTTTCAAGATCTAATTATGAAATCCTAGATCTGGTTCCTTCATAATGTCCTCCATGTCCCTAGAGGACTTGAAGCTTTCGACCGCTTGCTCCACCACTGCACCGACCCCTTCTTGTGTCTTTTTCTTTTCCTTCTCCTCCTGAGCCAAGGCAATCCTCAAGTTCGTTGTCTTCTTATGCTCCATCCTCAACTCTTCCCGAAGGTGCTCGACCTCGGCGGATTGGATTTCCAAAGCCATCCTCATGCTCTCGACTTTGGCCCAGGCCTTCTCGGCCTCCGCATGAGCTTCCTCGAAAGCCTTCGAGGCTTTGGCCCACCTCTAACCGGCCACCTCAGAGTGGGCGAAGAGAAAATGCCCGGGCTACGATAGGAAACCAAGTTAAAATTAGGGAGCCCTAACTTCAAAAATGGAAAAGATCCCAAACCAGGACTACGAGAGAGAAGACTACCTCAAGGTAGGCAGCGAAGGACTTGTTGAATCTCTCGACGTTGCCCTTTCGCAACATCTTCACCACAATATGGGAAAGAATACTCTCCTTCATGAGTGATTTGACAACCTTCTGATCATCCAGAGAAGCTTGTTCTTGATCAGGACCCCCACTTTCGGAGCTCCCAATCCTCCTTCCGATCTTCTTGCCGACAGCCCTTTTCTTCCTTTTCCTCGTGGCTTCCTCCAACTGGAAGGGAGAAGATGGAGCAACCTCTTCAGATGTGGTCGGGCTCGATACGATGGTAGTAGGCTCGGGGGCGGACGTTGCCTGGATCAGCACAGCATGGCTGGACTCATCAATGCGGGCCTTCTTTGGAAGATCCCCAGTAAGGCCGCCTTTCTCCTTGAGGGATTTAAGTCCCTTGGTCAGATGGTCTCACTCTTCAGGAGTCATCTCTATAAAGGATAAAAAATAAAGTCAGAAAAGATCAAAGAAAAGTCAAGGTTTGGACAAAGAACACCCCACAATCGACCAAAAAAAAAAGACTACCTACCGGATTTAGGGTACTAAGGTCGAGGTTAAACAGGATCTACTCGTCCAAAAGGTCGGAGAATGGCAAAACATTAAAACCCTTCAATATATCAGCCGAACTCTGATCCTCACTTTCCAACCCTGGAGCTCGACGGATTGAGTCCCTTATCCCCCCCCCCACGGTGGAAGTCCTAACCTCAAGGATGGATTTGAGACGAAGAAGAATTTCTCCTTCCAGCCATGGATGGAAGAGGGGGTGCCCTTAAGTAATCCCTTTCTACCGAATTGGGGGGACATATACCACCAATCCTTAGCAGTCAAATGGTGTTTGAAGATAAAGAAGGTCCAGAATAAGAAAATGGTAGGTTGGATGCCTACCATGGTGCACAAGGAAAGAAATCCTATGATGAACCTAAAGGAGTTCGGTGCCATAGCAACAAGGGAGATGTTGAAAAATCTAAATAGGTTGGCCACGAAAGGGGGTAAAGGTAACCTAAGCCCAGCTCGAAGAGCCTCTAAATACAGGTAGGTTCGATGGGAGGTAGAGAGCAAGCCCTATCATTGGGTCTGGGAAGTTTAAGTACCTGCAAAGTCAGAGTGTGATCAAGATGGAATTGACCACTCTAAGAGTTGGAGAAGAATGTATCACTGTATTTCAATATAGCAAAATCTTGGCCTGGATAATCCATCAGATCGATTTGGTATTTTGAAATACAATGTGGACAACCTGATCAGAGTCGATAGTTGAACTCCGATGTGTCCTATGAACATTGTGGTCAAGGGGATGAATTATATTGAAACTATATCTGTATGGGTTCTAAGGATGGTATTCTACACCTTCGATCAATCCGACCGTCGGATATCATTGCTAGATGGTCACTTTGATTCGTATCAAAATTTATTCTTATACTACTAGCTTAGGTTCAGACCTATGAGGTTATATACATTAGAGCTTATGATCTGATCGGATGGTTGATCAACGATTAAGAATCATTCTACGGTTAAACAATCAATACGATTGATATTTAACCTAGTGCAAGTATTGTAGGAGGATTGATTAGCAATTAGATTGCTAATTAGCTTAATTTGATTAAACCAATAGGTTGAGATTAAGTCTAATTAAATATAATTTTATTAGATTTGGTTTGAGCTTGATTGGATCAAGTTCAATTGATTTATTGGATAAGCCAAGTGTAAGGAAGAACTAGTCCTAGTCTAACTAAGACTCGGATTAACCAAATTTCTTAATTTGATTAAAAATAAATCAAAATTAAGTCTAATTTAACTAAGTCCTTAAATAGTTTAGGGCCTTATTTAATTAAATTAATTTAATCTTAATTTTATTTGGTTAAAAGAACTTGTTTGACCAAGTCAAAATAGGAGTTCTAGTGTGACTAGGACTCCCTATCTCCTTGCACCACCTTGGTCCCAATGCCCCCCATACCTATTTTTTAGGTATTTTTTATAGAAAATCCCTTTCTTTCTAATTTTCATGCCCCCTCTCTCCCTCCAAGTCATATTTGAAAGTTAGGTGGAAGATCAAGTCAAAGGAGGAATTGGTTTTGCTTAGGATTCTATGAGATAGAATCCTTGTTGACCAAAACATCTTTCCTTGAGTACCGCCTCCTCTTTTAATTAATTCTTCTCTTATTCTATGAAAATAATCTCTTTTTTTGTGCACCCTCCCTTGCTGGTCCATGCCAAAAATCATGGAGGAGGCGCCCAAGAGTTGGGCGCCCCTTGTCTTGCCCTGTTTGACCTTTCCTTGTCTAGTTTTTGACCTAGACAAGGACTCTATCTTTTTCCCTATTTATTGGATGAATTTTGTTCTGATTATTTTTTACAATATAGAACTTTGGGAGAGGTTTGGGGTGTGCAAAAATCAAAGAAAGAGGGTCCTTGGGCATGGGAGTTCCATAGGCACCAAACTAGGTGTCTAGGTGAGAGAAAAGAGAAGAAGAAGAGGGTCTTCTTCTAGGGCTTTTTTTTTCCCAATCTCTCCTCCTTTCTTTTGAGTTTTTTTTGAGTGAGTATTAGATCAGAAAACTCTCATCTTTCTTCTCATATTTTGGAGAGTCCAAATTTCGAAGAAGGGAGCATCGGATTAATCATCGAAGAAGGATCAGCACAGTACTAGCATGTTGTGCTAATTTCCTACATCGGACTTCAGATCAAAGATCGTAGGCTCGTGTGGAAGGCTCCTAGATGCCGGATGCATGTACAGCTAGTGACTTCATTCTCAAGCTTGGATCAGTAAGTTAGAACATCTAAACTTGCTCAGGTAATAGATCTGATCTATAAACTTCATACCTGCATTTGATGCAGTGTTGATCTAGGTTGATTTGATCAATCTTTTTTTTCTTATTTAATTTTAATTTTTGAATTAATATCATGCCTTGATCATGTAATAGATCTAAGATCCAGGTATTTACATATTTATTTAAATAAATAGTAGATTTATTTAAGTCTTTCTCTATAAGAACTCAAAAAAGTTTCAAGATCTAATTATGAAACCCTAGATCTGGTTCCTTCATAATGTCCTCCATGTCCCTAGAGGACTTGAAGCTTTCGACCGCTTGCTCCACCACCGCACCAACCCCTTCTTGTGTCTTTTTCTTTTCCTCCTCCTCCTGAGCCAAGGCAATCCTCAAGTTCGTCATCTTCTTACGCTCCATCCTCAACTCTTCCCAAAGGTGCTTGACCTCGGCGGATTGGATTTCCAAAGCCATCCTCATGCTCTCAACTTTGGCCTAGGCCTTCTCGACCTTTGCACGAGCTTCCTCGAAAGCCTTCGAGGCTTTGGCCAACCTCTGACTGGCCACCTTAGAGTGGGCGAAGAGAAAATGCCTGAGCTACGATAGGAAACCAAGTTAAAATTAGGGAGACCTAACTTCAAAAATGGAAAAGATCCCAGACCAGGACTATGAGAGAGAAGACTACCTCAAGGTAGGCAGTGAAGGACTTGTTAAATCTCTCGATGTTGCCCTTCTGCAGCATCTTCACCACAATGTGGGGAAGAATACTCCCCTTCATGACTGATTTAACGACCTTCCGATCATCCAGAGAAGCTTGTTCTTGGTCAAGACCCCCACTTTCCGAGCTCCCAATCCTCCTTCCAATCTTCTTGCCGACAGCCCTTTTCTTCCTTTTCCTCATGGCTTCCTCCAACTGGAGGGGAGAAGATGGAGCAACCTCTTTGGATGGGGTTGGGCTTGGTACGGTGGTAGTAGGCTTGGGGGTGGACGTGGCCTGGATCAACACAGCATGGCTGGACTCATCAATGCGGGCCTTCTTTGGAAGATCCCTAGTGAGGCCGCCTTTCTCCTTGAGCGATTTAAGTCCCTTGGTCAGATGGTCTCGCTCTTCAAGAGTCATCTCTGTAAAGGATAAAAATTGAAGTCAGAAAAGATCAAAGAAAAGTCAAGATCTGGACAAAGAACACCCCACAATCGATAAAAAAAGAAGACTACCCATCGGATTTAGGGTACTGAGGTCGAGGTTAAATAGGATCCGCTCGTCCAAAAGGTCGAAAAATGGCGGAACGTTAAAATCCTTCAATATATCAGTCGAACTCCGATCCTCACTTTCCAGCCTTGGAGCTCAGCGGACCGAGTCCCTTATCCCCCTCCGGTGGAAGTCCTAACCTCAAGGGTGGGTTTGAGATGAAGAAGAATTTCTCCTTCCAGCCATGGATGGAAGAGGGGGTGCCCTTAAGTAATCCCTTCCTATCGAATTGGGGGGACACATACCACCAATCCTTAGTAGTCGGATGGCGTTTGAAGGTAAAGAAGGTCCAGAATAAGAAAATGATAGGTCGAATGCCTACCATGGTACATAAGAAAAAAAATCCTATGATGAACCTAAAGGAGTTCGGTGCCATAGCAACAAGGGAGTTGTTGAAAAATCTAAATAGGTTGGCCACAAAAGGGGGTAACGGTAAACTAAGCTCAGCCCGAAGAGCCTCTAAATATAGGCAAGTTCGACGGGAGGTGGAGAGCAAGTCCTATCGTTAGGTCTAGTAAGTTTGAGCTCGTATTCAGAGGAAATACTGAACTGAATCTTAGCTAACGAAAGATTGTCATGCCGAAGTTGGCAGGCAATAACTGCCGATGCAAAGGAAGGAGAGGGCAACTCAAACTTGGGAGGTAGGTTCGCTAAGGCTAGAAGAGTCGAACTCCTCGAGAAGGTCGATCAGGATTCCTCGGTGGACATCCGGATCAAAGAAAAATTATAAAAAAATGCTCGAAAAGCTAAGAAAATGAAGCGCAAAAAATTTCTACAAAGAGACCTAAGGAGCGAAAAGCAAAGAATATAGGAATAACTCAGAAAAGGATAGCGAAGCTGACCTAGGTTGATTAGAAGAGACAGGGAGATGACGAAGGCCATAAAAGATAGATGGAAGAACACCTGGGATCAAAGAAAGTGAAATGGAAAGCCTGAGCTCTCGCGCGATTGAGAGAAAAAAATCAGAAGAAGAGGAGGAAGAAGATTTTGAGAAAGATAACGACTCAGAAGAAGAAAATGGGTTAAATATCCCTGAGGGTCTAGGCAGTTATGATTGCAAATCCCCTTCGATCGGCCTATGGATGATGCATGCCCCCTCTATCATGGTTGAGACTGATGGCGGACAGGCCCATAATGATGCCGTACCATAGGCAAAGTTTTGGTGCAAAGCTCCAAAGGCATCTCTTCGGGTTGCCTCAAATTTATGAAGCTTCGATGCCGACGCAAAAGCACCAAAAAATGCCTTGCCCTAGCAAGCGTTGGAAATGGAAAGAGGCTTTGGCAGTCACACTCACTACTCCCTTCCCTTGAACTTCAAACTCGAAAGTAGGAGGACTAGTGTTGGGGATAAACCCGCTCATGCCAAAGTTCGACTAGATGCTTGATCTTGGAAGGATCCCGCCTGGCAGCAGCCTCCATGGTTAAACCTCAGGCCTCCTCCAATAGTTGAACTTCTTTCAAACTTTTTCTTCAGTCAGACTCCTCCAACAGTTGAACTTTTACAGGACTTCCCCTTCAGCCGGACTCCAATAGTTGAACTCCTAGATTTCTCCTTCAGTCGGACTCCTCCAACGGTCGAACTCCTTCCAGACTTCTCTTTCAGTCAAACTCCTCCAACAGTTGAACTCCTATCAGACTTTTCCTTCAGTCAGACTCCTCCAACAATCAGACTCCTTTCGAACTTCTCCTTCAGTCAGACTCCTCTAACGATGAACTCCTTCCAGACTTATCCTTCAGCCAGACTACTCCAACAGTCAGACTCCTCCCGACCTTCTCCTTCAGTCGGACTCCTCCAATGGCCGAACCTCTTCCAGACTCCTCCAATAGTTGAACTCCTTTCGGACTTCACCTTTAGCCAGACTCCTTCAACAGTCGGACTTCTTCCAAACTTCTCCTTCAACCAAATTCCTTTAATGGTCGAACTCCTTCCAGACTTCTCCTTCAGTCGGACTCTTCCAATGGTCGAACTCTTTTCAGACTTCTCCTTCAATTAGACTTCTCCAATAGTCGGACTCCTCGCAAACTTCTCCTTCAGCTAGACTCCTCCAGCAGTCAGACTCCTCCCGAACTTCTCCTTCAGCTAGACTCCTTCCCTAGCCAAACTCCTCCAACGGTTGAACTCCTATCAAACTTTTCTTCAATCGGACTCCTCCAACAGTCGAACTCCTCTTGAATTTCTCATTTAGACGGACTCCTCCAAATAGCTAAACTTCCTCCAAACTCCATCCAGCAGTCTCAGAGGACCTCAACACTCATTCTTGATATAGCCAAAAGAATCGTCAATCTCTTCCATCCGAGCTTCGGCCGTTGGACCCTGATGGGCTCGCACATTGCGACAACAAACACTATCTCCCATAACAAACTTCATGTGGCCCTAAACAGCCCACTATCGGATGGTTATGGCTATCACTATCAGTTTGGTACAGGCTTCATCCATATTAGAGATCCTCTAGATATGCTTTCTCCCTAAAGCTCTCCTTTTCTCCCTCAAAACTTTGCTAGAATCTTTCTATGTATTCCATTTCTGTTGGTCAAAAGAGTTGACTTGATTGTCGGAGGGTCTTGTCGGAGCCACCACCCCAGACTCCAGATGAGACTTATTTTGCGGTCCCGATGGCAACTTCATCCTCTCCAAATCCAGCTTCGACTCCGATGATGGCCAGATTTCGCACTGACAAGAACTAAATCTGATTTAATTAAATTCTTAATTGGATTAGAATCTTATTTTATTTGGTTGACTTGGTTTTGATTTAATTTGGTTTGGAAAACCATGTTTGACCAAGTCATAGATGGAATCCTAGTGAGACTAGGATTGCACCTTGCACCACCTTAGCCCTCCATGCCCCCCATGTCTATTTTTTAAGAATTTTTAATGGAAATTCTCTTTCCCCTGATCTTCATGCATGCCTCCTCTCTCCCTCTCTTTCTCATATGGTAATTTGGTAGTTGACTAAGTCAAAAATAGAAGTAAGTTTCAATCTAGGATTCTATGAGATAGAATCCTTATAAACTAAAACACCTCCTTCTAATTGTGCCACCCACACCTATTTTACTTTCTTTGAATTTCATGGTGAAAGAAGAAGTTTTTGTGCACCCCTATTACTAGTCCATGGCAAGAAATAAGATGGGGCACCCAAGAGTTGGGTGCCCGAACAACTTGCCATATTATGACCTTTCCTTGTCTGAGTTTTTGACCAAACTTGGACTCTACATATCCTTTTATTTAAGATGAATTTTGGTCTAATTTTTTTATGAAATATAGACCTTTGAGAGAGATTTGAGGTGTGCAAAAATAAGAGGGAGAGAGTCTTTGGGCATTGGGGTTCCATAGACACCAAACTAGGTGTCTAGGTGAGAGCAAAGAGAAGAAGAAGAGGGTCTTGTTCCAAGGTTGCTGTGTTTATCATCTTTCTGTTAGATTCGTGTGCTCTAGAAGCCAGATTGACTGACACTTGTAATACACTTCTAAGAACAAAATTATAATTTTGATTATAAATAATAAAATAGATTATTTTCTATCATAGTGTGTATTTGAAAGTGTTTGTGATACATCCTTTGAGTTAATGGTAATTATAGTTCATATTTTCAAGAATTGAAAATTTAAGACATGAATTTTCATTATTAACTCATAAAATGCTTCCGACTGTAGGATCATCATGAGGATGGTGATTGATCCGAAAGGTTGATGTATAATCACTTCTTTAGGATAGATGAGTCTTGAGTCCATGGTGTATAGATACTAGAGTGAGATTACAAGTACTCGTTAGAGAATGAGGGCACTGAGCAAGACCACCTCGAGCAGTCATGAGAAAGTCTACCTTCTCGTCGATGACTTGCTCGAAGCTGCAGTGGTGTGTCTGATTCTTTGACCTGAGGTGCATCAATAGTTCACCTTGAGGGTGTTATAGTTTGACTATACCATAACTCGATCTTCTAACCATTCGAAACTCTGAGATGTATGTTGGCTATAGCATGTTCGTTGTAGGAATTGAATTATAGGAGATCTATCTACCTCGGTAGATGAGGAGCAGCCCTATGATGATCATGAGAATCAAGTCCATAAGCCTTTGGCCATGGTAGAGTGAAATAATAGAAAGAGTTTCTATTAGGATTTTCATATTAGACTTGAATCGAATGATTAATTCATATAACGGATATTAGGGTTTGACGAGATCACATTAACCCTAATCCGATCGGGGCTCAAGATATAGGAACCTAATCACATAGGTAACTGCACTGAGAGGTTCGCTTTCAGCTCTGATGGATTGCCATCATATGCTACTAGGTGTCACTGATGGATTTTGGGAGCAATTAAAATGATTTGGATGATCGATCATACTAGTTGTTTGAATCAGAAAAGTTCTGATCCATCAGAAGGTGTTTCGATGATATCGATGATAGAGATCATGACATATCCCATTACCATACGGAACTGAATCTAAATGGATCATACAAACAAGGGTTTGGATCTAGATGTCATCAATAAGACTAACCCAGTTTAATTGATTTGAATAAGATTCAATTAGGTTCAAGAAAATTGTGCTAGCACACGATTGAGCCTAATGTTCTCCTTTAATAATCATTAAAGCTTATCTTGACTCAGCCAAATATATTTGGGCTCACTTAAGAATCTTTACTTGGTTTGACTGAAGCTTGTCCAGATTAGAAATTGATTGTCTTAATTTATGAGATAAATTTAAGACAACATCTGCTATTTTTAATTATCTGCTAATTCCTATTTTCGGACATTGGTAAAATATTGACCTTGGATACTTGGACATCTACCCATGTGTCATGAGCCTATAAGAGAGCACCTGGGGACTTGTCCTCCTGCTAAATGTAGATAGGAAGAGGGTGCATGCCTTCCTAGGCGTGCGCCCTATGAGGATAAAGGAGGAGTCCCATACAGATGGGACTCCAAGGTTGCTTCAGGGGATTAAACTTTATGGCTCCAAGAACTCTTATTTGACCCAGTCTTGGTGCCACCTTAGGAGGATTTTGAGGGTCTCTTATCTGATTGAATCAAATGATGTCATCCCATTAATTAAATTTAGATCTGATTGCACAAAGGGCCATGATTGGTCGGAATGATGTGGCACTGCATGGCGCAATAAGGTCTATATAAACCCTATCTATGCCTAGGTTTTAATGCTTCTACATTTAGCCCACACCACAAAACCTCTCTCCCTGCTTCTCCATGCCACCCTCTGGTCCTCTCTCTCCTCTCCACACCATGGAGTTTTGGGCATGAATAAGGTGAGATCCAAGCAAGTGAAAGGCACCAGCAAAGGAAGAAGGCAGCACTGCTGCAAGAGACAATGGTTGTACTTCAAAAGGAGTTTTGAAGACCTTTAAGATCAGATCTAGAGCTAATTTATGGAGGATTGATTGAAAAGAAGAAGATCTCTAGATCGTACTCAAGTGGATACTGATAGAGGCCAGGCACTTGCATGGCTACATCCAGAACCTCAGGCAAACATCGGGATCGTCATAGGATAATTGGATTATCCAAAATAAAGGTATAATTAAATTAAATTTAATTTTAATTTTTATTTTATTTTATTATTAGAGCAATAAGATTAGATTTGAGAAGTCTTAAATCTAATAAGAATTTCAAAAAAAAAAATTTAAATATTCCTCTTGATCCAATCAGATCTGAACCAACCTGACCCAGAAAATAATTTTTTTCCTTCAACTGGTATTAGAGCCAGATTCCATAATTCATTAGATCTAATTTTAATTTATTTTTGATCTAATAATTAGATGATTTATGATGTCACATTAGATGTGATTAGATCTAAAATTAAAAAATTAAAAATTAAATAATCTAGATCTAAGATGTATGAGATGCATGACTAGACTAGAAATAGAATTATTCTATGTGTAGTCTAGCATAATCATAATTTTAATTTAATTAATTATAATTTTTATACCTATTTATTTATTATTTTTAATATTATAAATATTATAATTAGATCTAAAAAATAGAAAATAAATTTATTTAATTTATTCATATGAGATATGATAGATGCATGTTTAGACTAGTTGTAGAATAGTTTTACAAAATTATCTAGAATAAATTTTAATTTGATATGATCAAAATTAAATCTTAATTTTTAGATGTTTATGAGATAATTTAGATCTAAAAATATGCATGATATGATACATGAGATGTATGTAAAATATGTTTTTAGTTGGATCAATTTTTATATATGTGATATATCATGTAGATCTAACTAGTTTTGTAGATTTATCATGTTTCTAATTAAGGCGTGCCCCTTATCCATCTGGTCATAAGAATGAAGTGGGGTTTAAAGATCCTCTCTCCATTCGATGGGGTGTTCTTATGGTGTGTAGGGGTGCGGCACATTCGCCCTTAATCAAAAATAAAAATGTATTTTTGGTAAAATCCTAGATCTTGAAACCCTAGGATTTTATATACATATTTTATTTATGAATCCTAAACTTAATTAAGAATTAAGATTATGATATATATTAGATCTAAAATTAAGAATTTTTAGATCTAAGACATATTCATAAAATTGGGTTTCGGCTTGGGTAGCTCAATTAGGTCTAGCGGTTGATCAAACTAAATCAAGAGTTAGTTAGGTGGGATCAAGAGTGCTTAAATTGACCAACCCAATAGGATTAAGTCTGGATCAAGATTGAGTCACATGAGTGAGTGACCAAGTTAAGACCTAATTAGGCTCAGTGATTAGAGTCTGGATTGTAGGCTAATCCGATTGGTTCTAGCTCAATAATTTGATGTCTAAGATAAATTTGGCAGATATGATCAACTAGTTTTTAATTGGGAGCTACTCGACTCGAATGCATTCTTGTCAAGTTAATGGCATATCCCTTCCACGGGTCTCACTTACCTGGCCATATTTGTCGGCTCAGTCCTGATCTAAGGTGGCTAACAATCTGAGCTAACCCATGCCACTAGGTTAGTGATAATGGTTATGGCTATGTCAAATCAAGTTTAAATAGACCTAAATCAAATCTTCTTAAGAAAAGATTAAGTCTATGGTCTTCCACCATTGTAGATGTGCGGGCCCTTCCCGAGGTTAATTATTCTCGACTGGTTATAGTAGTTCAGTTGCACCAAGAATATGCAATCATATCTATTAGGCATTGGATGCTACGAGCTGGAGGATGGATTGGGCTTAATATTTTAGATACAGTGAGAGACCTAATTAGGAATCCAATCTGTGCAAATGGTGGGTCTAACTTAACTAAGGAGTGGATCAATATTTCGAGCACGATAAGATTCATGAATTAAAGACTAAGTCTGGGTGCACCATGATTAGAGAATCATTGGATAAGAGTTGTTCACTCATTGGCTAACCCATCACCAATAACTGTTAGATGAGGTGATGAGTCAGTTAGTAGGACTGCACCACCCACTAGAAGTCAGTAATCATGGAGATTTTTGCATCTCTACAAAGCGAGTATAGGGATATGAGAAAATAGTAGAAGCCAATTTATTTAAAAATCAAAACCCCAGATAAATTGATCAAGTCTTAATTACAAAATCTAACTAAAAACTTTGACTCTCTACAAGAAAAAGAAAAATATCTGCATCCAACCTACTAGCCCATATCCTAGACACCCATAGATTGACCAGACCCAATTATGAGAATTAGCTCTAAAACTTTAAAATTATTTTAGGTTCTGAGAAGTTGACTCATGTATTGGACCAGGATCCCCCTACCTTACCAGCTCATTCATCTGCTGAACAGAGAGCGTCTCTTGATAAATGGATGGATGAAGATAATAAGGCCAGATACTACATGTTGGGCTCGATGTCTGATGAGCTTCAGTGCCAACATGAAGATATAAAGACTACCCACCAAATGTTGGCTCATCTGCAAGAGTTGTTTGGTGAGCAGATTAGTGCAGCCAAATATTAGATCACTAAACGACTATTTAAGGCTAAAATGCATGATGGGCAGTCAGCCCAAGATCATTGTCTGATGATAATCAAGGACTTGGAAGAGCTTGAGAAGCTCAAAGTGAAGTTAGACTAGGATCTGCAGAATGATATAATTTTGCAATCCTTGACTGATGTGTATGGACAGTTCATCATGAACTACCATATGCATAAACTTTAGAATACTCTGGCCAAGCTTATGAATATGCTGGTTACTACTAAGCTTTCTATGAAAGGTTCTAAAGGCTCAATACTTGCTGTGGAATAAACTTTTTCCAAGAAAAAGTCTTTTGGAAAGAAGAAGAAGTCTGTAAAAAAGCAGAAGGTGGAAGGTGGAAAGAAAAAGAAGGCAAAGCTGAAGAAGAAGGCCGCTGACAAAGAAAAGTATTTTCATTGTAATACTGATGGCCATTGAAAGTGGAACTATCCTACAAACCTGGCCACCTTGAAGAATAAAAAGGAGATAAGTCCTTTTGGAGGTATGCTCATTATTAAATCTAACCTTATGGTTTCTTCTGCATCCAGTTGGGTGCTTGACTCTGGTTCTAATGCTCATTTGTGCACTTTCATGCAGGGTCTTAAGGATAGCAGGAGGCTGAGGGATGGTGAGATGAACCTATGCATAGGAAATGGAGCAAGCGTTACTGTTGTGGCCATGGAAACCTATCCTCTTCGACTACCGTCTGACTTAGATTTAGTACTTAAGGATTGTTATTATGTGCCTGCTGCAAGCAGGAATTTGATTTCTATTTCATGTTTAGCACAAGAAGGCTATGTAATTAGTTTTCTTAAGGACCATTGTGTATTCTTTATGAAAGAAATAAAATTGTAAGTGATTTTCTTATTAATGATCTCTACCAGTAACATATTTATGTATCTATCTTTAATATCAAGCAAAATATGAATGCCATAGGATCAAAATGACCCAGGGATAGTCCAAATGATAGGTATCTATGGCACCTAAGGCTAGGTCATATAGCAAAAGATAGGGTTAACAAATTAGAGAAAATCAAGCTATTGAGTCCATTGACTTTCGAGTCATATCCAATTTGTGAATTATATCTTTATGGTGAAATGACTAAGCTCTCTTTTGTAGGACATGGGGAAAAGGCCATGAATTTACTTTTCCTAGTACATACTGATGTGTGCGGCCCATTTGATGTACTGGCTAGAGGCAACTTTGTCTACTTCATAATCTTTATCGATGATTTATCTCGATATGGGTATATGTATCTTATAAGACACAAGTTTGAAGCCTTTGAAAAGTTTAAGGAATTCAGACATGAAGTGCAAAAGCAAACTAAAAAACCCATTAAAATTTTTCGATTAGATCGAGGAGGTGAATACCTTAGTCGAGAATTTCTAGACTATCTCAAGCAATATAACATAGTCTCTCAATAGATTCCATCTGGAACACCTCAACTCAATGGGGTTTTAGAATGAAGGAACCGAATCCTATTAGATATGATCCGATCCATGATGAGCTTCACAGATCTTCTTGATTTTCTTTGGGGACGTAGTCTATTAACTGCTATATATTTACTAAATAGGGTTTCCTCTAAAACCATTCCTACCACACCTTATGAGATATGGCATGGTAAGAAACCAAGTCTAAATCATCTTAGAATTTGGGATTGTCCGGCTCATATCAAAAGACAACAAGCGGACAAGTTAGACTATAGGTCCTTTAGAGCTCGATTCATAGGATATCCTAAAAAGTTATTAGAATATTATTTCTACATTCCAGAAGACCATAATATGATTATGAATCAGTATGCCATCTTTCTTGAAAAATAGTTTACTCAAGATGGTGGCATTGGAAAGCAGATCAAGCTCAAGGAGAAAATCTTTCAAGAGCAATGAGCTAAGGATCCTATGGAACCAAATCAGGTTGAGCCAATACAATCACTACCTCCTCCACCTCATAGATCGAAAAGAGTTTTCCATCCCCCTGAGAGGTACTTAGGTACTATTTTAGAGAAAGTAGAGAAAATGTTCCTCATAGGTAATGGGATTCATGGTGATGTTCCTAAAACCTATGACGAGGCGATATCAGATATCAACTCTGAGAAATGGTTAGAGATAATAAAGTCAGAAATTGACTCGATGTACTCAAATCAAGTCTGAACTTTGGTAAATCCACCTGAAGGTATAGTATATATTGGGTGTAAATGGATCTACAAGAGAAAGATTGGTGAAGATGGAAATATGGAGACATTCAAAGCTAGATTAGTGGCCAAAGGGTATAGTCAGCATGAAGGCATTGACTACCAGGATATCTTTTCATCAGTAGCCATGCTAAAATCCATCCACACATTGCTTGCTATTGCTACCTATTTCGATTATGAAATATGGCAAATGGACGTGAAAATGACATTCTTAAATGGATACCTTGAGAAAGATATCTATATAGAACAGCCACTAGGTTTCACATCCAGTGATGCTGATCACAAAGTATGCAAGCTGCAAAGGTCCATATATGGACTTAAGCAAGCATGTCGAAGCTAGAATACTCATTATAATGATGTGATCAAATTATTTGATTTCATCAAGAACGAGGAGGAACCATGTATTTTCAAAAAGATCAGTGGGAGCGCTATTATCTTCCTCGTACTATATGTAAATGATATCCTCCTTAGTGGGAATGATATTCTCATGTTGACCATAGTTAAAATGTGGTTATCTAAAAAATTCTCCATGAAGGACCTAGGAGAAACATCCTTCATTCTAGGAATTAAGGTCTATAGAAATAGACCGAATAGGATGCTAGGTCATTCATAGAAGATGTACATAGAGGAAGTGCTAAAAAGATTTAGCATGAAAAACTTCAAGAGAAGATTGGTACGCTTTAGACAAGGCATTCATCGCTCTAAGAAAATGTGTTCCAACTATTAAAAATTATGTCCCAAAGCCAATCGTCAGCCTATTGACGATTGAGATATTGTAATTGATTTATTAATTAATGAAAAATATTTTGGCATCTTTTTTCATCACTAGTTTACATCTTCTAATGAACTCCATTGTTGTGATGAAGTCCTTAGAACTATTTAGTTTCGATAAAGAGAGGATTTATTGATTAGTCCTTAAATTTGTTCATGACCAAATGATAGGCTGTTAAATAGAACGACAATGTCTATCGAGCATAGGTCCCTATATGCCATATAGGTTGGTTGTCCTCTTGACCAAGATGTGTGGAGACACTGGTATGGCATATAGGTGAGATGTTTGAATGCATCATCATTGAACGTGACCAACTTTAGAGCATTCTACTGTCGAGAATGACTCTGATGGGATATAGGTATAAGTATCCCTTGGACCTTAGATCATCTCAATGACTTGCAAGCAACTCACTATGCTTTGGTACAGGACTAACTGAATTTCTAATTCAGTAATGGAAGGCTTCTAGGCATAGTCAAGTACTTACGAAGTTGGAGTGTAATCAAGATGGAATTGACCACTCTAAGAGTTGGAGAAGAATGTATCATTGTATTTCAATATAGCAAAATCTTGGCCAGGATATTCCATCAGATGGATTTAGTATTTTGAAATACAATATGGACAACCTGATCTAATAGTTGAACTCCGATGTGTCCTACGAGCATTATGGTCAAGGGGATGAATTATATGGAAACTATATCTGCATGGGTTCTAAGGATGGTGTTCTACACCTTCAACCTATCCAGCCATCAGGTATCATTACTAGATGGTCACTTCGATTGGTATAGAAATTTATTTTTATGCTACCAGCTTAGATTCAAACCTATGAGGTCATACATATTAGAGCTTATGATCTGATCAGATAGTTGATCAATGATTAAGAATCATTCTAGGGTTAAACAATCAATATGATTGGTGTTTAACCTAGCGAAAGTGTTGTAGGAGGATCGATTAGCAATTAGATTGCTAATTGACTTAATTTGATTAAGCCAATAGACCGAGATTAAGTCTAATTAAATATATTTAATTATATTTGATTTGGACTTGATTGGATCAAGTCCAATTGGTTAATTGGATAAGCCAAGTGCAAGGAAGAACTAGTCCTAGTCTAACTAGGACTCGGATTAACCTAATTTTCTAATTTGATTAGAAAATAAATTAGAATTAAATCTAATTTAATCTAATTTAATTAAATTCTTAAATGGATTAGGGTATTATTTAATTAGATTGGTTTAATCTTAATTTTATTTGGTTAAACAATCTTGTTTGACCAAGTCAAAATAGGAGTCCTAGTGTGACTAGGACTCCCTATCTCCTTATGCCACCTTGATCCCAATGCCCCTCATACCTATTTTTTTAGGTATCTTTCATAAAAAATCCCTTTCTTTCTGATTTTTATGCCTCCTCTCTCCCTCCAAGTCATATTTGGAAGTTAGGTGGAAGACCAAGTCAAAGGACGAATTGGTTTTGCTTATGATTCTATGAGATAGAATCCTTGTTGACCAAAACATCTTCCCTTGAGTGATGCCCTCTTTTTTAATTAATTCTTCTCTTATTCTATAAAAATAATCTCCATTTTTGTGCACCATCCCTTGCTGATGCACACCAAAAAATTATGGAGGAGGCGCCCAAGAGTTGGGTGCCCCAACAACTTCCCATGTTTGGATATTCCTAGTCTAGAAATTTAACCTAAATTAGACTCTTCTTTTTTCCTATTTATTGAATGAATTTTATCCTAATTTTTCCATAGAATATAGAGCTTTGGGAGAGGTTTGGGGTGTGCAAAAATTAGAGGAAGAGTATCCTTGGGCATGGGGGTTCCATAGGCACCAAACTAGGTGTCTAGGTGAGAGAAAAGAGAAGAAGAAGAGGGTCTTCTTCTAGGGCTGTTTTATTTTCAATCTCTTCTTCTTTTTTTTGATTCTTTTTTGAGAGAGTCTTAGATCAAAAAACTCTCATCTTTCTTCTCAAATTTAGAGAGTCCAAATTTTGAAGAAGAGAGCATCGGATCGATCATCGAAGAAGGATTAATACAGTACTAGCATGCTGTGCTGATTTTCTGCATCGGACCTCAGATCAGAGATCGTAAGCTCGTATGGACGACTCCTAGAGGCTGAATGCATGTGCAGCTCATGACTTCCTCCTCTAGCCTAGATCAATAAGTTAGAACATCTAAACTTGCTTAGATAATAGATCTGATCTATAAACTTCATACCTGTATTTGATGTAGTGTAGATCTAGGTTGATTTGATCAACCTTTTTCTTTCTTATTTGATTTTAATTTTTGATTTAATATCATACCTTAATCATGTAATAGATCTAAGATCTAGGTATTTACATAATTATTTAAATAAATTTTAAATTTATTTAAGTCTTCCACTGTAAGATCTTGAAAAAGTTTCAAGATCTACCTATGAAACCCTAGATCTAATTCCTTCAATTGGTATCAGAGCCTAGGTTCTTATTATATGATTTTTGTGTATGTTTAGATTATTTCTTAGATTAGATCTAATTTATAATCTAATTATTAAATTTAAAAAATTTTTAAAAAATAATAAAATATTTTAGATTGCATGGATTGCCATAAGGTTGTCCTGCTGTAAGGTTTATCCCTTATAGTGAATAGGTTATCCTAGAACGTGCTGATATAAAATATTGATCATAAAATTTTAGATTAGATCTACGAGATTTTATGATCTAAATAAAAATATTTTAATCTAATTTCAATCATCATAAATGTGTTAAATTTGATCTAGGAAGATTTATGATTGATTATTATTGAAATTGTTTCAATTACATGAACCTGTTTAGATTAGAACTAAAGTAGTTTTATGTTTATTTTACTTGCATATTGATTATGAATCAAACATGCAACTTGGTTGATAGAACCATGTTGTAAAAATATTTTACAAACATAGAAATCATTTTTGAAAAGCCGAACCCCAACCCTTAGCCCAAAACTTAATTGAAAATTAAGAAGTTGATTGATTAGGATCTAGGATTATGAATTGAAGATTTTAAGACACAAATCATAACACATTGGGTTAAATGGGTTAGTGAAGATTAGGTCCATTAATTGGGTTAGACCTAGGGTTAGATTAAAGAATGGACTTAATAAGAGAATTGACTAAATCTAATCAATTATTGTCTTAGATTAGGTCAAGAATTCTCTAGATCAATTATAATAGTTGTAGTTGGTCAAGTCCATGTCTTTAACAAGACCCAAGATGGACTTGACTCTCGGCTATGCGATCTAGCATGAACTATTAGGTTGATCTAATTGAAACTAATTAAACTAGTTGGTGTCTAAGGTAAACCAGACTAGTGGTTTTTAATTGGTAGCCCGCTTACCTGGCCATTTCTGATGGTGTCTAAGGCAAGCTTGGCAGACCCTTCCACTGATCGAACTTACCTAGCCTCTTGAGGAGATTATGTTTTGATCGGATCACTTGACTATTCGAGCTAACCCATGTCAGCTATGTAAATCAGTTTAACTGATTTAGGTGCTCCTAGACCAGCCTATTAATGGTCTCCCTAAGCTAACTTGGTGAAGTTAGTGGGAGGATCATGACAAACTGGTTAATCTGACCTACTCACTTCTATAAATAAATCCTCTAAAATTATTAGGTCCCTAAAATGAAATAGTTATATGATAACTTGATCATAGCCTTCCATTAAAGTGGATGATAATAGATCCATCAGTTGGATAATCATTGGAGGCCCAAAGGCCTAGTGCTTATCGATTGATGGAATTATCATTCATTATATGATCTCTTGGATACATCTTTCTAAATGGTGGTCAAGTGGGCCAACCAAAGTTAGACCTGATCATTCATTGGTTGGATGGGCCAAGTATGGTCACGTTAATAGTTGGACCTAATTGGACTCTTTTCTGAGAAGGCCAAAGCCAATTGATCAGGGCCAGGGGCAAAATTTAATTATTGAAAATTGTTTAAAAAAATAATAGATTATGAACCTACCCTTAGATATACATGGGTGGGCCAACCAAAGTTGGGCTTGTGTATAGTCTATGTGGATTCTAGTACCCATTAGGAAATTAGGGTAATTCCTCGAATTGGAGGTAGAGGCTACCAATTCAAATAAAATAGTAGGAGAAACCTTTTGATTAAAGTCCAAATCTTTAGGTTTAATGAATCAATTACTAATTAGATTTTGATTTTTCTTTGTGCAGACATGGCCACTTCTCTATCACTCCAATCATTGTTGGATAATGATAAGTTGATGGGATCCAACTTTGGTAGCTGGTATCAAAAGTTGAAGATTATCCTGAAGCATGAATAGATCCTATATGTGCTGACGGATCCTGCACCTGACGAGCCAGTTGTCAATGCATGTGGAACAGTCAGAGACACTTATCAAAAGTGGCTTAGTGACCAAACCATGGTGCGCTGCATTATGCTGGCTGCGATGATCGACGAGTTCAGTTGCAAGTTTGAGATAGCTCAGCCAAATGAAATGCCCTAAGTGTTGGAGGATTCTTTCGGCACACCCGATGATGTTGAGAGGCACAAGACTAGTTGTGCCATCTTCAACGCCAGAATGCGGGATTGTGCCTTTATCACTGATCATGTATTGTACATGATCGAGCTGATAGAGCGCTTGAGCAAGCTCAGCTTTCTCTTGCACAAACAACTTGAGAATGATAAATAGGTTGACTCAGGAGGAAATCCTGGAAGTCTACTGGCAAGCACCCTTAATTAGATAGTGTATCAGATATCTACTTATGACACTATAGGCTAGGTCATATAAATAAGAACAGGATAAATAGGTTGACTCAGGAGAAAATCCTAGAAGTTAATAATTGTAAATCACCTCCAACCTATGAGTTTTATCTTCTTGGTAAAATGATCAAGTCACCTTTCACTAGAAAAGGTGAGAGAGCCAATGAGCCCTTAGGTCTAGTACATACCGATGTATGTAGACCAATGAGCACAAGTGTCAGAGGTTGATATGTCTACTTCATCACTTTCGTAGATGATCTATCTAGATATGGATATGTCTATCTGATGAAACATAAGTCAGATTCTTTTGAAATGTTCAAACGATTCCAAAATAAAGTAGAAAAATAAATTGGAAAGACTATTAAAACTCTTCGATCTGATCGAGGAGGAGAATACCTTTCTGGTGAGTTTCTCACATATCTAGGAGAGAATGGAATTCTCTCTCAATGGAGTCCTCTTGGAATAATATAGCATAATGGTGTGTCTGAAAGGAAGAATCGGACTCTATTAGACATGGTCCGATCCATGATGGGATTTGCCAGCTTGTTGATATCTTTCTTGGGATATGCACTCAAATCGGCTTGTTATCTATTAAAAAAGGTTTCAAGTAAGTCCATAGTTAAAACCCCATATGAGATATGGATAGAACGTAAGCCAGCACTTTCACACCTTAAGGTCTAGGGGTGCCCGACTTATGTCAAACAGTTAGTTACAGACAAACTTGGACCTAGGTTTGATAAGTGTACATTCATAGGGTATCCAAAAGAGACCAAAGGATACTATTTTCATCATGCTGATGAACAAAAGGTGTTCGTCAGCCTTAGGGCAACCTTTTTGGAAAAGATGTTTCTTGATGAAGTAACTATTGCCTCTAAGGTTGAATTTGAAGAAGTTCAATAGGTAGAAAGTCCGATATAGAATGTTGAACCTAAGTCTATTTGATTAGATTAGATTCGAAGCCTAGTGAATCTACACCATTAAGGCAATCCAGTAGAGTACCCCACCATCTGGATAGATATTATGGATTCTTGGTCCAGGATGGTCATCCCATCGAACTCGATGAGAATGATGAGGATCCGATCACTTATATGGATGCGATGTAGAGACCCGACTCAAAGAAATGGCTAGAAGCCATGAGATCCAAAATGGATTCCATGAATGTCAATGATGTATGGACATTAGTTGACCCACCTGAAGGGGTTAAACCCATTGGATGTAAACGGATCTTCAAAAAGAAGAGGAGCACAAATAGAAAGGTGGAGACTTATAAAGCCCATCTAGTTGCCAGGGGGTATCATCAAAATTATAGTATTGACTATGATGAGACGTTCTCCCCTATGGCAATGCTTAAGTCCATTTGGATCATCCTTGCCATTGCTGCCCATCTAGATTATGAGATTTGGTAGATGGATGTGAAGATAGCTTTCTTAAATGGAGAGCTAACCAAAGAGGTGTATTGATACAACCTGAAGGGTTTACATCTATAGATGAGTCCAAGGTGTGCAAGCTTTAGAGATCCATTTATGGATTGAAGCAGGCATCTCCGAGTTGGAACATGCATTTTGATAAAGTGATCAAAACGTATGGCTTCATTAAGAATGGAGAAGAACCCTACATTTATAAATGAGCAAATGGTCCAGCAGTGGTATTCCTTATTTTATACGTGGATGATATTCTCTTAATCAAGAATGACATTCCCGTGCTATAAGAAATAAAAGTTTGGTTGTCATCACAATTCTCCTTGAAGGACTTGGGTGAAGCATCCTACATCCTAGGGATGAAGATCGATAGGGATAGATCTAAAAGGATGCTTGGTATATCCTAATCCACATACATAGAAACTATGCTGAAGAGGTTCAGCATGGAGAATTTTAAAAAGGGCTATCTTTTGATAGGCCAAGGAATTTCACTCTCTAAGAATGATTGTCTGACAACTCCTAAAGAGAGAGCATATGAGTAGAATTCCATATGCTTCGGTAGTTGGGTCTATTATGTATGCAATGATATGTACGAAACCAGACGTGGCATACTCACTAGGAGTAGTGAGTAGATATACCAGTCTGATCCTGGAAGAAATTACTGGAAGGTGGTTAAAACCATCCTTAGGTATTTAAGAAAAACTAAGGACCAATGGTTGGTTTATGGTGAGTCAGATCTGAAGCTTGTGGGGTTTACAGACTCTAGCTTTCAATTTGATCATGATGACAGTAAAAGTATGTCGGGGTATATCTTTACTCTAAATGGTAGAGCCATCTACTGGAAATATTTCAAGCAGCATACAGTGGCTGACTCTGTTTGTGAAGCAGAGTACATGGTAGCATCAGATGCAGCAAAGAAAGCTATGTGGCTGAGGAAGTTCATCACCAAGCTTGGAGTAGCACCCTCCATTGATGGTCCAGTCCTGCTCTACTATGACAGCACTAGCACCATGGCTCAAGCAAAGAAATCGAAGGCATACCAGCGAATCAAGCACATTTTGCGCCGCTTCCATTTGGTCCATGAGATCATGGGTCGTGGTGACATTGACCTTCAGAAGATCGACGGAAAGAAGAACCTAGCCAACCCCTTCACTAAAGCCCTGGCAATCAAGAAGTTTGACAACCATAAGTCGAAGATGGGTATTAGATACAGTGCCGAGTGGCTTTAGGATAAGTGGGAGTTATTGGAAATTATGTTCTAAAGTCCATTGTCAGCCTCTTGATGGTTGAGATATTGTAATTAATTTATTAATTAATGAAAAATATTTTAGCATCTTTTTTCATCATAAGTTTACATCTTCTAATGAACTCTATTATTGTGATGAAGTCCTTAGGACTATTTAATTTTGATAAAGAGAGAATTTATCGATTAGTCCTTAAATTTGTTCATGATCAAATGATAGACTATTAATTAGGACGATAGTATCTATCGAGCATAGATCGCTATATGCCATATAGGTTGGTTGTCCTCTTAACCAAGATATGTGGAGACACTGGTATGGCATACAGGTGAGATATATGGGTACATCATCATTGAACATGACCAACTCTAGAGAATTCTACTATCGAGAATGTCTCTGATGGGATATAGGTATAAGTATCCCTTAGACTTAACATCACCTCAGCAACTTGCAAGCAACTCACTATGCTTTGGTACTGGACTAACTAAATTTCTAATTTAGCAATGGAAGGCTTCTAGGCATAGTCAAGTACTTGCAAAGTCAGAGTGTGATAAAGATGGAATTGACTACTCCAAGAGTTGGAGAAGAATGTATTACTGTATTTTAATATAGCAAAACCTTGGCCAAGATAATCTATCAAATAGATTTGGTATTTTGAAATACAATGTGGACAACCTGATCAAAGTTGATAGTTGAACTCTGATGTGTCCTATGAGCATTATGGTCAAGAAGATGAATTATATGGAAACTATATCCGCATGGATTCTAAGGATGGTGTTTTACACCTTCGACCTATTCTATCGTCGGGTATCATTGCTAGATGGTCACTTTGATTGGTATAAAAATTTATTTCTATGATACCGACTTAGGTTTGGACCTATGAGGTCACACACATTAGAGCTTATAATCTGATCGGATGGTTGATCAACGATTAAGAATCTTTCTAGGGTTACACAATCAATACGATTGGTGTTTAACCTAGTGCAAGTGTTGCTGGAGGATCGATTAGCAATTGAATTGCTAATAGGCTTAATTTGATTAAGCCAATCAACTAAAATTAAGTTTAATTAAATATAATTTTAATTAGATTTGGTTTGGGCTTGATTGGATCAAGTCCAATTGGTTAATTGGATAAGCCAAGTGCAAGGAAGAACTAGTCCTGGTCTAACTAGGACTTGGATTAACCCAATTTTCTAATTTAATTAGAAAATAAATCAAAATTAAATCTGATTTAATTAAGTGCTTAATTAGATTAGGGTCTTATTTAATTGGGTTGGTTTAATCTTGATTATATTTGGTTAAAAGATCTTGTTTGACCAAGTCAAAACAGGAGTCCTAGTGTGACTAGGACTCCCTATCTCCTTGCACCACCTTGGTCCCAATGCCCCCAATACCTATTTTTTAGGTATTTTTTATAGAAAATCTCTTTCTTTCTAATTTTCATTCCCCCTCTCTCCCGCCAAGTCATATTTGGAAGTTAGGTGGAAGACCAAGTTAAAGGAGGAATTGGTTTTTCTTAGGATTCTATGAGATAGAATCTTTGTTGATCAAAACATTTTTTCTTGAGTGCCACCCCCTCTTTTAATTAATTCTTCTATTATTCTATGAAAATAATCTCCTTTTCTATGCACCCACCCTTTCTGGTCCATGTCAGAAAATTATGGAGGCGCCCAAGAGTTGGGCGCCCCAACAACTTCCCATGTTTCGATATTCATAGTCTAGAAATTTGACCTAACTTGGACTCTTCTTTTTTCCTATTTATTGGATGAATTTTGTTCTAATTATTTTATGAAATATAGAGATTTGGAATAGGTTTGGGGTGTGCAAAAATTAGAGGAAGAGGATCCTTGGGGGTTGGGATTTCATAGGCACCAAACTAGATATCTAGGTAAGAGAAAAAAGAAGAAGAAGAGGGTCTTCTTCTAGGGCCGTTTTATTTTCAATCTCTCCTCCTTTTTTTTGAGTTTTTTTTTTAAGAGAGTCTCAGATCAGCAAACCCTCATCTTCCTTCTCATATTTTCTAGAGTCCAACTTTCGAAGAAGGGAGCATCAGATTGATCATCGAAGAAGGATCAGCACAGTACTAGCATCTTGTGCTAATTTCCTGCATCGGACTTTAGATCAAAGATCGTAGGCTCATGTGGATGACTCCTAGAGGTCGGACATGTGTGTGGCTTGTGACTTCAACCTTAAGTCTAGATCAGTAAGTTAGAACATCTAAACTTGCTCAAGTAATAGATCTGATCTATAAACTTCATACCTACATTTGATTTAGTGTAGATCTAGGTTGATTTGATCAACCTTTTCTTTCTTATTTAATTTTTATTTTTGATTTAATATCATGACTTAATCATGTAATAGATTTGAGATCTAGATGTTTATATTATTATTTAAATAAATTTTAGATTTATTTAAGTCTTCCGCTGTAAGATCTTGAAAAAGTTTCAAGATCTACCTATGAAACCCTAGATCTAGTTCCTTCACCAACACACCTGAGGAGATTGAATGCATGAGCAAGATCCCTTATGTTTTAGCAATTGGGAGCCTCATGTATGCCATGTTATGTACATGACCTGATATAGCCCATGCTATGAGTGTCACGAGCAGATATCAGTCGAATCTAGATGAAGAATATTGGACTTCTGTAAAATGTATCCTTAAGTACTTGAGAAAAACTAAGGATATGTTGTTGGTTTTTGGTAATGGAGAACTCCAAGTCTAAGGATATATAAACTCAAATTTTATGTCCGATATAGATGATCGAAAGTCGACATCTAAAAATTTGTTTCTGTATAATGGTGGTGCTATCAGTTGGAAGAGTTTCAAGCAGACAGTGATAGCAAATTTCACCATGAAAGCAGAGTACATCACTATGTCAGAAGCTGCAAAGGAGGCATTCTGGTATAAAAAATTTACTACAGAGATCGGAGTGATGCCATCAGATGCCATTCCGCTATACCGTGATAGTAATGGTGCCATAGCCCTTGCTAAGGAGCTGAGGTCTTACCAAAAATTCAAGCACATCGAGCAGTGATACAACCTCATCCACGATTACCTCGAGAAAGGTTACGTCGAGGTTAAGAGAGTCGACTCTGCAGATAATGTGGCAGACCCACTTATGAAGCTGTTGGGCCAGCATAAGACCAAAGCCCATCTTGAGAAGATGGGACTTAGATTTATAGCCAATTAGCTTTAGGTCAAGTAGGAGTTTGTTAGATTTGTATGCCCTAGAAGCCAGATTGATTAACACTTATAATACACCTCTAAAGGCAAAATTATAATTTTGACTATAAATAATAAAATGGGTTATTTTTTATCACAGAGTCTATTTGAAAGTGTCTGTGATACATCCCTTGAGTTAATGGTAATGATAGTACATATTTTTAAGAGTTGAAAATTTAAGACATGAATTTTCATTATTAACTCATAAAATGCTCCCGACCGTAGGATCATCATGAGAATGGTATTGATCCGAAAGGTTGGTGTACGATTGCTTCTTTAGGATAGATGAGTCTTGAGTCTATGGTGTAGAGACACCAAAGCTAGAGTATAGGTACTCGTTAGAGAATAAGGGCACTGAGCGTGACCACCTCGCGCAGTCATGAGAAAGTCTATCTTCTCATCGATGACTGGCTCGAAGCTGCAGTGGTGTATCTGGTTCTTTGACTTGAGGTGCATCAAAAATTCACCTTAAGGGTGTTATAGTTTGACTACACCATAACTCGATCTCCTAGCCATTTAGAATCCTGAGGTGTATGTTGGCTATAGCATGTTCATTGTAAGAATTGGATGCAGGGAAATCCCGATTTCCCAGACTAGGTTCGTTCAGATCTGATCAGATCAAGAGATATATTTCAAAATTTTTTCTCTTTGATCCTAATCAGATCTGAGATATTTTAGATCTGATTATTATTATTTTAGAAATAAAATAAAATCTAGATAAATTAAATTAAATTAAATTTACCTTGATATGGGTAATCCTATTACCCATTGATGATCCTGTATGCAGCGGAAGGTTCTGGATCTAGCCACGCAAGTGCCTGGCCTCTACCGGTATCCACTCGGGTTGGATCTAGAGATCTTCTTCTTCTCTATCACGTCTCCAAAAATTAGATCTGGATCTGATCTGGAGGATCTTCAAAACTCCTTTTGAAGATCAGCAGTCGTCCTTTGCAGCAGTGCAGCCTTCTAGCTTTCACTCGCCTTTCTTTGATCTGGATCGCACCAACCAAGCTCCAAAACTCTTTTGGACGTGGAGAGGAGAGGGAGAAGGTGGGTTTGGCATGGAGGAAGAAGGGAGAGGCAGCCTTGGGGCATGGGGTTTGAATTTCTCAAACTTAAACTTAATTTGAGTTGGGCGCAGGGTCTTATTTATAGACTAAGCGTGATCCAACTCCTCTTCCTCCCAACCAATCACAACCCTTTGTGAAATCAGATCTAAATCTGATTGGTGGGAATAGAGTCCCCTGGATTCCTCCTTAGAGGGTGCCTAAGACCAGTCAAAGTTGGTTCTTAGGAGAACTCTAATTGGAATCCAAAAAGGAGATGGAGTCCTTGTCCAACAAGGACTCCTAGGCGCCTCCAACTTGGGCACACGCCAAGGGTGGCGTGCGCCCTCCTCCTTGCCAGGTTCTGGCAGGGGGACAGGCCCCACCAGCTCTCCAATAGGTGCATGACATGTGGTCAAAAGTCAAAGTGTCAATGGTCAATATTTGACCAGTCAAAGGTAGACTTTTGACCAAAGTCAAAGAACAAGAAATGGCAGGTGACCAAAAATGGCAGGTAATGTCTTACAAAATAAGACAACCTTTTTCTGACTTGGACAACCTCCAGTCAGACCATATGAAGGCCTCTGATTGAGCACAAACTCCTTTGGCTCAGTCAGGACAACTTATTTATGATAGTAAAAGAAGAACGTTAGGTTCAATCGAGTGCTAGCACGATTTTCCTTGAACCTAATTGAATCTCATTCAGATCAATTGAACTAGATCAGTTCAATTGATGATCACCAGATTCAAACCCTTGTTTGTGTGACCCAGTTAGGTTCAGTTCTGTATGGTAATGGGATATGTCATGATCTCTATCATCGACATCATCGAAACTCCTTTCGATGGATCAGAACTCTTCTGATTCGAACAGCTAGAATGATCGATCATCTAAATCATTCTAATTGCTCCCAAAATCCACCAGTGACACCTAGCAGTATATGGTGGCAACCCATCAGAGCTGAATGCGAACCTCTTGGTGCAGCTACCTGTGTGATTAAGTTCTCTTCTATCTTGAGCCCCGATCAGATTAGGGTTAAGGTGAACTCGTCAAACCCTAGTCTCTGTCATATGATGTAATCATTCGATTCAAGTCCGAATGTGAAAATCTAAATAGAAACTCTTTCTATTATTTCACTCTGCCATGGCCATGGGCTTCTGGACTTGATTCTCATGATCATCATAGGGCTGCTCCTCTACCACCGAGGTAGATAGATTCCATCTTGATGCAATCCAGTTCCTACAATGAACATGCTATAGCCAACATACACCTCAGGGTTCCATATGGCTAGGAGACCGAGTAATGGTGTAGTCAAACTATAACACCCTCAAGGTGAACTGCCGATGCATCTCAGGTCAAAGAACCAGACACACTACTGCAGCATCGAGTCAGTCATTGACGAGAAGGTAGACTTCCCTAATGACTACTCGAGGTGGTCACGCTCAGTGCCCTCGTTCTCTCTAACGAGTACCTGTACTCTCGCTCCGGTGTCTCCACACCGTAGACTCAAGACTCATCTACTAAAGAGAAGCGATTGTACACCAACCTTCCGGATCAATCACCATCCTCGTGATGATCCTATGGTCGGAAGCATTTTATGAGTTAATAATGATTATTCATGTCTTAAATTTTCAACTCTTGAAAATATGAATTATCATTACCATTAACTCAAAGGATGTATCACAGACACTAAATACACATATGTGATAGAAAATAACCCATTTTATTGATTATAGTCAAAATTATAATTTTGCCCCTAGAAGTGTATTACAAGTGTCAGCCAATTCTGGCTTCTAGGGCACATATATCTAACAATCTCCCACTTGTCCTAAAGCCAATTGGCTACAAGTCTAAGTCCCATCTTCTCAAGGTGGGCTTCGATCTTCTGCTGGCCCAACGGCTTTGTAAGTGGGTCTGCCACATTATCTGTGGAGTTGACTCTCTTGACCTCGACGTAACCTTCTCGAAGGTAATCGCGGATGAGGTGGTATCGCCGCTCAATGTGCTTGGATTTCTGGTGAGACCTCGGCTCCTTAGCAAGGGCTATGGCGCCATTGTTGTCGCAGTATAGAGGAATGGCATCTGATGGCATTACTCCGATTTCTGCAGCAAACTTCTTGTACCAGAATGCTTCCTTCGCAGCCTCTGATGCAGCGATATATTCTGCTTCCATGGTGGAATCTGCTATCACGGTTTGCTTGGAACTCTTCCAGCTGACAGCACCACCATTGCACACAAACAGACTCCCAGATGTCGACTTTCGATCATCTATATCGGACATGAAATCCGAGTCTGTGTATCCCTGGACTTGGAGTTCTCCGTTACCAAAGACCAACATCATATCCTTAGTTCTTCTCAAGTACTTAAGGATACATTTCACAGAAGTCCAGTGTTCTTCACCTGGATTTGACTGATATCTGCTTGTGACACTCACAGCATGGGCTATATCAGGTCGTGTACATAGCATGGCATACATGAGGCTCCCTATTGCAGAAGCATAAGGGATCTTGCTCATGCGTTCTATTTCCTCAGGTGTGCTAGGGCACATCTTCTTGGAAAGATGAATACCATGTCTGAAGGGTATTAATCCCCTCTTAGAGTTTTCCATACTAAACCTCTTTAGTACTTTCCTCTATGTACATCTTCTGTGAAAGTCCTAGCATCCTATTCGGTCTATCCCTATAGACCTTAATTCCTAGAATAAAGGATGCTTCACCTAGGTCTTTCATGGAGAATTCCTTGGACAACCATAATTTGACTGTTGTCAACATGGGAATATCATTCCCAATAAGGAGGATGTCATCCACGTACAATACGAGGAAGACAACAGCGCTCCCACTGACCTTTTTGAAAACACATGGTTCCTCTTCATTTTTGATGAAACCAAACATTTTTGATCACATCATTGAAACGAGTGTTCCAGCTCCGAGATGCTTGCTTAAGTCCATATATGGACCTTTGCAGCTTGCAAACCTTGTGATCAGTATCACTGGATGTGAAACCTAGCGGCTGTTCCATATAGATATCTTCCTCAAGATATCCATTTAAGAATGCCGTTTTCACGTCCATTTGCCATATTTCATAATCGAAATAGGCTGCAACGGCAAGCAATGTGCGGATGGATTTTAGCATAGCCACTGGGGAAAAGGTATCCTGATAGTCAATGCCTTCGCGTTGACTATAACCTTTTGCCACTAGTCTAGCCTTGAATGTCTCCACATTCCCATCTGCACCAATCTTTCTCTTGAAGATCCATTTACACCCAATAGGTACTATACCTTCTGGTGGATCTACCAAGGTCCAGACTTGGTTTGAGTGCATCGAGTCAATTTCTGACTGCATTGCCTCTAGCCATTTCTCGGAGTCGATATCTGATATCGCCTCGTTGTAGGTTTTGGGATCATCACCATGAGCACCATTACCTACGAGGAACATTTTCCTCTACTTCCTCTGAAATAATACCTAAGTATCTTTCAGGGGGATGGGAAAACTCTTTCCGATCTACGAGGTGGAGGAGGTAGTGTTCTTATTGGCTCAACCTGATTTGGTTCCAATTGGTCCTTAGCTCGTTGTACTTGTGAGACTTTCTCATCAAGCTTAATCTGCTTTCCAATGCCGCTATCTTGAATAAACTATTTTTCAAGAAAGATGGCATGTCGACTCACAATCACATTGTGGTCTTCTGGAATGTAGAAATAGTATCCTAATGACTCTTTAGGATATCCTATGAATCGAGCTCTGAAAGGACCTAAACTCTAACTTGTCCGCTTGTTGTCTTTTGACATGAGCCGGACAACCCCAAATTCTGAGATGACTCAGACTTGGTTTCTTACCGTGCCATATCTCATACGGTGTGGTAGGAACGGTTTTAGAGGGAACCCTATTCAGTAGATAAATTGAAGTTAACAATGAGTGTCCCCAAAGAAAATCAGGGAGGTCTGTGAAGCTCATCATGGATCGAACCATATCCAATAGAGTCCGATTTCTCCATTCTGAAACCCCGTTGAGTTGAGGTGTTCCTGGTGGAGTCCATTGAGAGACTATGCCATTTTCCTTGAGATAGTCTAGGAATTCCCGGCTAAGGTATTCACCTCCTCGATCTGATCGAAGAACCTTAATGGGTTTTTCCAGTTTGTTTTTCTACTTCATGTCTGAATTCTTTGAACTTTTCAAAAGCTTCAGACTTGTGTCTCATAAGATACACATACCCATACCTAGACAGATCATCGGTAAAGATAATGAAGTAGACAAAATTGCCTCTAGCCGGCACATCAAATGGGCCGCACACATCAGTATGTACTAGGGCAAGGAGATCTGTGGCCCTCTCCCCATGTCCAACAAAAGGGAGTTTAGTCATTTTGCCTTGAAGACAAGATTCACAAGTTGGATATGACTCAAAGTCAATGGACTCAATAGCCCATTTTTCTCCAATTTGTTGATCCTATCTTCTGCTATATGACCTAATCTCAGGTGCCATAGATATCTATCGTTTGGACTATCCCTAGGTCGTTTGGCATTCACGTTTTGCTCGATAGTTAGAATAGGTACATCAATATGTAGCTGATAAAGACCATTAATAAGGAAACCATTTGCAATTTTATTTCTTTCATAAAGAATGTTACAATGGTCCTTAAAGAAGGTAATCACATAGCCTTCTTGTGCTAAGCATGAAACAGAAATCAAATTCCTGCTAGCTGCAGGCACATAATAACAGTCTTTCAAAACTAAGTCTAAACCAGATGGTAATCGAAGAGGGTATGTTCCCACGGCTACTGCAGCAACTCTTGCTCCATTACCGATGCGTAGGATCATGTCTCCATCCCTCAGCCTCCTGCTATCCTCAAGACCCTGCATGGAAGTGCACAGATGAGCACTAGAACCAGAGTCAAGCACCCAACTGGATGCAGAAGAAACCGTAAGGTTAGACTCAATAACGAGCATACCTCCAGAAGGACCTTCCTTCTTGTTCTTCAGGGTGGCCAGGTAAGTAGGGCAGTTCCGCTTCCAATGGCCGTCGCTGTTGCAATGGAAACACTTTCCTTTGACATCGGCCTTTTTCTTCGGCTCTGCCTTCTTCTTCTTTGATCCTTCCACCTTCTTGCTTTTTCACAGAGACTTCTTTTTCTTTCCATAAGACTTTCTTTTGGAAGAAGTCCGTTCCATAGCAAGAACTGAGCCTTTAGAACCTTTCATAGAAAGCTCAGCGGTAACCAGCATATTCATTAATTCGGCCAAGGAATTTTGAAGTTTATGCATGTGGTAATTCATGATGAATTGCCCATATGCATCAGTCAAGGATTGCAGAATAATATCATTCTGCAGATCCAAGTCTAACTTCACACCGAGCTTCTCAAGCTCTTCCATGTCCTTGATCATTGTCAGACAGTGATCTTGGACTGACTGCCCATCACGCATCTTAGCCTTAAAAAGTCATTTCGTGACTTGATATTTGGCTGCGCGACTCTGTTCACCAAACATCTCCTGCAGGTGAGCCAACATTTGGCGAGCAGTCCCGATATCTTCATGTTGGCGCTGGAGCTCATCAGACATCGAGCCCAACATGTAATATCTGGCCTTATTATCTTCGTCTATCCATTTTTCCAGAGACGCTCTCTGTTCAGTGGATGGACGGGCTGGTAAGGTGGGAGGGTCCTGGTCCAATACATGGGTTAACTTCTCGGAACCCAAAACTAATTTTGTAGTTCCTGAGCCAATCTTTATAATTGGGTCCAGTCAGTCTATGTGTGTCCAGGATACGTGCCAATGGGTTGGACGCAGACATTTTCCTGTAGAGAGTCAAAGATTCTAGTTAGATACTGTAATTATTGACTTGACCAATTTATTTAGGAATTTTATTTTTAAACAAATTAGCTCCCACTATTTTCTCGGATCCCTACACTTCCTCTGTAGAGATGCGAAAAATCTCCATGATTAATGATTTCTAGTGGGTGGTGCGGTCTCACCAACTGACTCATCACCTCACCTAACAGTTATTGGTGATGGGTTAGCCAATGAGTGAACAACTCTTGTTCAATGATTCTCTAATCATGGTGCACCCAAACTTGGTCTCTAATTCATGAATCTCACCGTATCCGAAATATTGATCCACTCCTTAGTTAAGTCAGACCCACCATTTGCATAGACTGGGTTCCTAATTGAGTCTCTCACCGTATCCAAAATATTGAGCCCAACTCATCCTCCAGCCCATAGCATCCAATGCCTAATAGACATGGTTGCATCTTCCCGGTGCAACTGAGCCACTGTATCCAGTCCGAGAACAATCAACCCCGGAAAGGGCCCGCACATCTACAATGGTGGAAGACCTCAGACTTAATCTTTTCTTAGGGAGAATTGATTCAGGTCTCATTAAACTAGACTTGTCATAGTCATAACAATTATGACTAACCTAGTGGCATGGGTTAGCTCGGATTATTGACCACCTCAGATCAGAACTGTGTCAACAGATATGGCCAGGTAAGTGAGATCCGGTGGAAGGAATATGCCATTAACTCGTACAAGAACGCATTCAGGTCGAGTAGCTTCCAATTAAAAATCCAGTCGGTCGTATGTGCCAAACTTACCTTAGACACCAAATTGTTGAGTCCAGAACCAATTGGGTTAGCCTACAATCCAGACTCTAACCTCTGAGCCTAATTAGGTCTTGCTTGATCGTGACTCGATCTTGACCCAGACTTAATCCTATTAGGCTGGTCAATTTAAGCATTGTTGATCCCATCTAACCAACTCTTGATTCGGTTTGATCAACCGCTTAGACCTAATTGAGCTACCCAAGCCCGAACCCAGTATTATGAATATGTCTTAGATCTGAAATTCTCAATTTTAGACCTAATTAATATTCCATAATCTTAATTCTTTAATTAAGTAGGGTTCATAAACAAAATATGCACAATAAATCCTAGGGTTTCAGGATCTAGGGTTTTGCAGAAAGTAAGTTTTGGGTTTCTGATTAAGGACGAACACGCAGCACCCCTACACATCATAAGAACACCCCATCGAATGGGAAGAGAGGGCCTTTAAACCCTTCTTCATTCTTATGACCGGACGGCCAAGAGGAACGCCTTAATCAGGAACATGCAATACTACAAAACAGTTTTAGATCTATATCATATATCTCATATACAAATTAGATCTAATCATGGCATATTTTGCATACATCTCATGTATCGAATCATGCATATTTTTAGATCTAAATTATCTCATAATAATCTAAAAAATTAGATTTAAATTGATCTAATCAAAATAAATTCTAATCTAGACAATTATGTAGAACTATTCTACAACTAGTCTAGACATGCATCAATCATATCTCATATGATATTTAAAATTAAATAATTTTTATTTGCTATTTTTTAGATGTTATTATAACCATTATAATATCAAAAAATAGTAAATAAATAGATCTAAAATATGATTTAATCAGAATTAAATCAAAAACATGCAAGACTATTCTATAGAACTATTCTATTTTAGAACTAGTCATGCATATTTTCTAATCTTAGATCCAAATCATTTAATTTTAATTTTTTTCTGATTTTAGATCTGATCACATCTCATGTGACATCTAAAATCACTTATTTTTTAATTAAAATAAATTTAAAATCAGATCTAAACACTTTTAGAACCTTGGCTCTGATACCAGTTGAAGGAAAATCCTGATTTCCGGACCAGGTTCGTTCAGATCTGATCAGATCAAGAGATATATTTCAAAAATTTTTTCTTTGATCTAATCAGATCTTGAGATATTTTAGATCTGAATTATTATTATTTTAATAATTAAAATAAAATTAGATAAATTAAATCAAATTTAATTTACCTTGATGTGGGTAATCCTATTACCCGTTGATGATCCTGTATGCAGCGGAAGGTTCTGGATCTAGCCACGCAAGTGCCTGGCCTCTACCGGTATCCACTCAGGTTGGATCTAGGAGATCCTCTTCTTCTCTATCACATCTCCAAAAATTAGATCTGGATCTGATCTGGAGGATCTTCAAAACTCCTTTTGAAGATCAGCAGTCGTCCTTTGCAGCAGCGCAGCCTTCTAGCTTTTGATCGCCTTTCTTTGATCTGGATCGCACCAACCAAACTCCAAAACTCCTTTTGGACGTGGAGAGGAGAGGGAGAAGGTGGTTTGGCATGGAGGAAGGAGGGGAGAGGCAGCCTTGGGGCATGGGGTTTGAATTTCTCAAAATTAATTTGAGTTGGGCGCAGGGTCTTATTTATAGACTAAGCTGTGATCCAACTCCTCTTCTTCCCAACCAATCACAACCCTTTGTGAAATCAGATCTAAATCTGATTGGTGGGAATAGAGTCCCCTGGATTCCTCCTTAGAGGGTGCCTAAGACCAGTCAAAGTTGGTTCTTAGGAGAACTCTAATTGGAATCCAAAAAGGAGATGGAGTCCTTGTCCAACAAGGACTCCTAGGGCGCCTCCAACTTGGGCACACGCCAAGGGTGGCGTGCGCCCTCTTCCTTGCCAGGTTCTGGTAGGGGGACAGGCCCCCACCAGCTCTCCAATAGGTGCATGACATGTGGTCAAAAGTCAAAGTGTCAATGGTCAACATTTGACCAGTCAAAGGTAGACTTTTGACCAAAGTCAAAGAACAAGAAATGGCAGGTGACCAAAAATGGCAGGTAATGTCTTACAAAATAAGACAACCTTTTCTGACTTGGACAACCTCCAGTCAGACCATATGAAGGCCTCTGATTGAGCACAAACTCCTTTGGCTCAGTCAGGACAACTTATTTATGATAGTAAAAGAAGAACGTTAGGTTCAATCGAGTGCTAGCACGATTTCCTTGAACCTAATTGAATCTCATTCAGATCAATTGAACTAGATCAGTTCAATTGATGATCACCAGATTCAAACCCTTGTTTGTGTGACCCAGTTAGGTTCAGTTCTGTATGGTAATGGGATATGTCATGATCTCTATCATCGACATCATCGAAACTCCTTTCGATGGATCAGAACTCTTCTGATTCGAACAGCTAGAATGATCGATCATCTAAATCATTCTAATTGCTCCCAAAATCCACCCAGTGACACCTAGCAGTATATGGTGGCAACCCATCAGAGCTGAATGCGAACCTCTTGGTGCAGCTACCTGTGTGATTAAGTTCTTCTATCTTGAGCCCCGATCAGATTAGGGTTAAGGTAAACTCGTCAAACCCTAGTTTCTGTCATATGATGTAATCATTCGATTCGAGTCCAATGTGAAAATCTAAATAGAAACTCTTTCTATTATTTCACTCTGCCATGGCCATGGACTTCTGGACTTGATTCTCATGATTATCATAGGGCTGCTCCTCTACCACCGAGGTAGATAGATTCCATCTTGATGCAATCCAGTTCCTACAATGAACATGCTATAGCCAACATACACCTCAGGGTTCCATATGGCTAGGAGACCGAGTAATGGTGTAGTCAAACTATAACACCCTCAAGGTGAACTGCGATGCATCTCAGGTCAAAGAACCAGACACACTACTGCAGCATCGAGTCAGTCATTGACGAGAAGGTAGACTCCCTAATGACTACTCGAGGTGGTCACGCTCAGTGCCCTCGTTCTCTAACGAGTACCTGTACTCTCGCTCCGGTGTCTCCACACCGTAGACTCAAGACTCATCTACTAAAGAGAAGCGATTGTACACCAACCTTCCGGATCAATCACCATCCTCGTGATGATCCTATGGTCGGGAGCATTTTATGAGTTAATAATGATTATTCATGTCTTAAATTTTCAACTCTTGAAAATATGAATTATCATTACCATTAACTCAAAGGATGTATCACAGACACTAAATACACATATGTGATAGAAAATAACCCATTTTATTGATTATAGTCAAAATTATAATTTTGCCCCTAGAAGTGTATTACAAGTGTCAGCCAATTCTATGACTGACTCGTTGCTTAGTGTGAGTGGTGAAGACCCTCACAGATTCCCTAATTTTGTTAGAGTTTGACTACACCATTACTCATGGCCTGAGGATAGATGCGGAACCCTGGCACATTGTATGGCTAGCTCAGAACCTTCTGTAGGGAATACAGGATCATCAACGGGTACCTTACCTAGAAGCCAAATTGGCTGACACTTGTAATACACTTCTAGGGGCAAAATTATAATTTTGACTATAATTAATGAAATGGGTTATTTTCTATCACACCTGTGTATTTAGTGTCTGTGATACATCCTTTGAGTTAATGGTAATGATAATTCATATTTTCAAGAGTTGAAAATTTAAGACATGAATAATCATTATTAACTCATAAACAGCTCCCGACCATAGGATCATCACGAGGATGGTGATTGATCCGGAAGGTTGGTGTAACGATCGCTTCTCTTTAGTAGATGAGTCTTGAGTCTACGGTGTGGAGACACCGGAGCGAGAGTACAGGTACTCGTTAGAGAACGAGGGCACTGAGCGTGACCACCTCGAGTAGTCATTAGGGAGTCTACCTTCTCGTCAATGACTGACTCGATGCTGCAGTAGTGTGTCTGGTTCTTTGACCTGAGATGCATCGGCAGTTCACCTTGAGGGTGTTATAGTTTGACTACACCATTACTCGGTCTCCTAGCCATATGGAACCCTGAGGTGCATGTTGGCTATAGCATGTTCATTGTAAGGAACTGGATTGCATCAAGATGGGATCTATCTACCTCGGTGGTAGAGGAGTAGCCCTATGATGATCATGAGAATCAAGTCCAGAAATCCCATGGCCATGGTAGAGTGAAATAATAGAAAGAGTTTCTATTTAGATTTTCACATTGGACTCGAATCGAATGATTACATCATATGACAGAGACTAGGGTTTGACGAGTTCACCTTAACCCTAATCTGATCGGGGCTCAAGATAGAAGAACTTAATCACACAGGTAGCTGCACCAAGAGGTTCGCATTCAGCTCTGATGGGTTGCCACCATATACTGCTAGGTGTCACTGGTGGATTTTGGGAGCAATTAGAATGATTTAGATGATCGATCATTCTAGCTGTTCGAATCAGAAGAGTTCTGATCCATCGAAAGGAGTTTCGATGATGTCTATGATAGAGATCATGACATATCCCATTACCATACAGAACTGAACCTAACTGGGTCACACAAACAAGGGTTTGAATCTGGTGATCATCAATTGAACTGATCTAGTTCAATTGATCTGAATGAGATTCAATTAGGTTCAAGGAAAATCGTGCTAGCACTCGATTGAACCTAACGTTCTTCTTTTACTATCACAAATAAGTTGTCCTGACTGAGCCAAAGGAGTTTGTGCTCAATCAGAGGCCTTCATATGGTCTGACTGGAGGTTGTCCAAGTCAGAATAGGTTGTCTTATTTGTAAGACATTACCTGCCATTTTTGGTCACCTGCCATTTCTTGTTCTTTGACTTTGGTCAAAAGTCTACCTTTGACTGGTCAAACGTTGACCATTGACCCTTTGACTTTTGACCACATGTCATGCACCTATTGGAGAGCTGGTGGGGGCTTGTCCCCCTGCCAGAACCTGGCAAGGAGAAGGGCGCACGCCAAGGGTGGCGTGAGCCCAAGTAGGAGGCGCCTAGGAGTCCTTGTTGGACAAGGACTCCACCTCCCTTTTGGATTCCAATCAGAGTTCTACTAAGAATCCAGTTTGACTGGTCTTAGGCGCCCTCTAAGGAGGAATCCAGGGGTCTCTATTCCAACCAATCAGATTTAGATCTGATTTCACAAAGGGTTGTGATTGGTTGAGAGGAAGAGGAGTTGGATCACAAGAGGTCTATAAATAAGACCCTGCGCCCAACCCTAATTCTAATGAATTCAATTGAGATTTCCCACGCCCCAAGGCTGCCTCTCCCCTCCTTCTCCACGCCATAGTCTCTTCTCCCCTTGCTCTCCACGTCCAAAAGTGTTTTGGACTTTAGGTTGGTGCGATTCAGATCAAGGAAAGGCGATCAAAAGCAAGAAGGCTGCGCTGCTGCAAAAGGACGACTGCAGATCTTCAAAAGAGTTTTGAAGATCCTCCAGATCAGATCCAGATCTGATTTTTGGAGGTGTGATAGAGAAGAAGAGGATCTCCAGATCCAACCCGAGTGGATACCGGTAGAGGCCAGGCGCTTGCGTGGCTAAGATCCAGAACCTTCCGCTGCAATCAGGATCATCTACAGGGTAATAGGATTACCCAAATCAGGTAAATTGAATTTGATTTAATTTATCTTGTTTTATTTTATTTATTAAAATAATAAGAATCAGATCTGAAACATATCAAGATCTGATTGAGATCAAGAGAAAATTTTTGAAATATATCTCTTGATCTAATCAGATCTGGACGAACCTGGACCGGGAAATCAGGATTTCCCTTCAACTGGTATCAGAGCCATGGTTCTAATTGTTTAGATCTGATTTTAATTTTATTTTAATTAGAAAATAAATGATTTTAGATGTCACATGAGATGTGATCAGATCTGAAATCAGAAAAATTAAAATTAAATGATTTGGATCTAAGAACATGAAGATATGCATGACTAGTTCTAGAATAGAATAGTTCTATAGAATAGTTTTGCATGTCTTTGATTTAATCTGATTAAATCATATTTTAGATCTTCTTATTTACTATTTTTTGATATTATAAGTGTTATAATAACATCTGATAAACAGCAAATAAAAATTATTTAATTTTAAATATCATATGAGATATGATAGATGCATGACTAGACTAGTTGTAGAATAGTTCTACATAATTGTCTAGATTAGAATTTATTTTGATTAGATCAATTTAAATCTAATTTTTTAGATTATTATGTGATAATTTAGATCTGAAAATATGCATGATTTGATACATGAGATGTATGCAAAATATGCCTTGATTAGATCTAAATTTGTATATGAGATATATGATATAGATCTATAACTGTTTTGTAGATTTACATGTTCCTGATTAAGGCGTTCCTCTTGGCCGTCCGGTCATAAGAACGAAGAAGGGTTTAAAGGCCCTCTCTTCCCATTCGATGGGGTGTTCTTATGACGTGTAGGGGTGCTGCGTGTTCGTCCTTAATCAGAAACCCAAAACTTACTTTCTGCAAAACCCTAGATCCTGAAACCCTAGGATTTATTGTGCATATTTTGTTTATGAACCCAACTTAATTAAGAATTAAGTTTATGGAATATTAATTAGGTCTAAAATTGAGAATTTCAGATCTAAGACATATTCATAATACTGGGTTCGGGCTTGGGTAGCTCAATTAGGTCTAAGCGGTTGATCAAACCGAATCAAGAGTTGGTTAGATGGGATCAACAATGCTTAAATTGACCAGCCTAATAGGATTAAGTCTGGGTCAAGATCGAGTCACGATCAAGCAAGACCTAATTAGGCTCAGAGGTTAGAGTCTGGATTGTAGGCTAACCCAATTGGTTCTGACTCAACAATTTGGTGTCTAAGGTAAGTTTGGCACAGACGACCGACTGGTTTTTAATTGGAAGCTACTCGACCTGAATGCGTTCTTGTGCGAGTTAACGGCATATTCCTTCCACCGGTCTCACTTACCTGGCCATATCTGTTGACACAGTTCTGATCTGAGGTGGTCAATAATCCGAGCTGAACCCATGCCACTAGGTTAGTCATAATTGTTATGACTAAGCCAAGTCTAGTTTAATGAGACCTGAATCAATTCTCCCTAAGAAAAGATTAAGTCCGAGGTCTTCCACCATTGTAGACGTGCGGGCCCTTCCCGGGGTTGATTGTTCTCGGCTGGATACAGTGGCTCAGTTGCACCGGGAAGACGCAACCATGTCTATTAGGCATTGGATGCTATGGGCTGGAGGATGAGTTGGGCTCAATATTTCGGATACGGTGAGAGACCCAATTAGGAACCCAGTCTATGCAAATGGTGGGTCTGACTTAACTAAGGAGTGGATCAATATTCCGGATACGGTGAGATTCATGAATTAGAGACCAAGTTTGGGTGCACCATGATTAGAGAATCATTGAACAAGAGTTGTTCACTCATTGGCTAACCCATCACCAATAACTGTTAGGTGAGGTGATGAGTCAGTTGGTGAGACCGCACCACCCACTAGAAATCATCAATCGTGGAGATTTTCGCATCTCTACAGAGGGAGTGTAGGGATCCGAGAAAATAGTGGGAGCTAATTTGTTTAAAAATAAAATCCCTAAACAAATTGGTCAAGTCAAAATTACAGTATCTAACTAGAATCTTTGACTCTCTACAGGAAAATATCTGCGTCCAACCCATTGGCACGTATCCTAGGACACACATAGACTGACTGGACCCAATTATAAAGATTGGCTCAGGAACTACAAAATTATTTTGGGTTCGAGAAGTTAACCCATGTTTTGGACCAGGACCCTCCCACCTTACCAGCTCCGTCCATCTGTTGAACAGAGAGCGTCTCTGGAAAAATGGATTGACGAAGATAATAAGGCCAGATATTACATGTTGGGCTCGATGTCTGATGAGCTCCAGCGCCAACATGAAGATATCGGGACTGCTCGCCAAATGTTGGCTCACCTGCAGGAGATGTTTGGTGAACAGAGTCGCGCAGCCAAATATCAAGTCACGAAAATGACTTTTTAAGGCTAAGATGCGTGATGGGCAGTCAGTCCAAGATCACTGTCTGACAATGATCAAGGACATGGAAGAGCTTGAGAAGCTCGGTGTGAAGTTGGACTTGGATCTGCAGAACGATATTATTCTGCAATCCTTGACTGATGCATATGGGCAATTCATCATGAATTACCACATGCATAAACTTCAAAATTCCTTGGCCGAGTTGAATGAATATGCTGGTTACCGCTGAGCTTTCTATGAAAGGTTCTAAAGGCTCAGTTCTTGCTATGGAACGGACTTCTTCCAAAAGAAAGTCTTATGGAAAGAAAAAGAAGTCTGTGAAAAAGCAAAAGGTGGAAGGATCAAAGAAGAAGAAGGCAGAACCGAAGAAGAAAGGTCGATGGCAAAGGAAAGTGTTTCCATTGCAACAGCGACGGCCATTGGAAGCGGAACTGCCCTACTTACCTGGCCACCCTGAAGAACAAGAAGGAAGGTCCTTCTGGAGGTATGCTCGTTATTGAGTCTAACCTTACGGTTTCTTCTGCATCCAGTTGGGTGCTTGACTCTGGTTCTAGTGCTCATCTGTGCACTTCTATGCAGGGTCTTGAGGATAGCAGGAGGCTGAGGGATGGAGACATGATCCTACGCGTCGGTAATGGAGCAAGAGTTGCTGCAGTAGCCGTGGGAACATACCCTCTGCGATTACCATCTGGTTTAGACTTAGTTTTAAAAGACTGTTATTATGTGCCTGCAGCTAGCAGGAATTTGATTTCTGTTTCATGCTTAGCACAAGAAGGTTATGTGATCACCTTCTTTAAGGACCATTGTAACATTCTTTATGAAAGAAATAAAATTGCAAATGGTTTCCTTGTTAATGGTCTTTATCAGTTGCATATTGATGTACCTATTTTAACTATCGAGCAAAACGTGAATGCCAAACGACCTAGGGATAGTCCAAACGACAGATATCTATGGCACCTGAGATTAGGTCATATAGCAGAAGATAGGATTAACAAATTGGAGAAAAATGGGCTATTGAGTCCATTGACTTTTGAGTCATATCCAACTTGTGAATCTTGTCTTCAAGGCAAAATGACTAAACTCCCTTTTGTTGGACATGGGGAGAGGGCCACAGATCTCCTTGCCCTAGTACATACTGATGTGTGCGGCCCATTTGATGTGCCGGCTAGAGGCAATTTTGTCTACTTCATTACCTTTACCGATGATCTGTCTAGGTATGGGTATGTGTATCTTATGAGACACAAGTCTGAAGCTTTTGAAAAGTTCAAAGAATTCAGACATGAAGTAGAAAAACAAACTGGAAAACCCATTAAGGTTCTTCGATCAGATCGAGGAGGTGAATACCTTAGCCGGGAATTCCTAGACTATCTTAAGGAAAATGGCATAGTCTCTCAATGGACTCCACCAGGAACACCTCAACTCAACGGGGTTTCAGAATGGAGAAATCGGACTCTATTGGATATGGTTCGATCCATGATGAGCTTCACAGACCTCCATGATTTCCTTTGGGGACATTCATTGTTAACTTCAATCTATCTACTGAATAGGGTTCCCTCTAAAACCGTTCCTACCACACCGTATGAGATATGGCACGGTAAGAAACCAAGTCTGAGTCATCTCAGAATTTGGGGTTGTCCGGCTCATGTCAAAAGACAACAAGCGGACAAGTTAGAGTTTAGGTCCTTTAGAGCTCGATTCATAGGATATCCTAAAGAGTCATTAGGATACTATTTCTACATTCCAGAAGACCACAATGTGATTGTGAGTCGACATGCCATATTTCTTGAAAAATAGTTTATTCAAGATAGTGGCATTGGAAAGCAGATTAAGCTTGATGAGAAAGTCTCACAAGTGGAACGAGCTAAGGACCAATTGGAACCAAATCAGGTTGAGCCAATAAGAACACTACCTCCTCCACCTCGTAGATCGGAAAGAGTTTCCATCCCCCTGAAAGATACTTAGGTATTATTTCAGAGGATGTAGAGGAAATGTTCCTCGTAGGTAATGGTTGTTGTCTTTTGCGCTGTATTTTGGGTTTGATGATCCAAAACCTATAACGAGGTGATATCAGATATGACTCCGAGAATGGCTTGAGGCAATGAAGTCAGAGATCGACTCGATGCACTCAAACCAAGTCTGGACCTTGGTAGATCCACCAGAAGGTATAGTACTATTGGGTGTAATGGATCTTCAAGGAAAGATTGGGCAGATGGGAATGTGGAGACATTCAGGTAAGACTGGTGGCAAAGGTTATAAGTCAACGTGAAGGCATTTGACTATCAGGATCCTTTTCCCCGGTAGCTATGCTAAATCATCCGCACATTGCTTGCTGTTGCAGCCTATTTCGATTATGAAATATGGCAATGGACGTGAAACGGCATTCCTAAATGGATATCTTGAGGAAGATATCTATATGGAACAGTCGCTAGGTTTCACATCCAGTGATACTGATCACAAGGTTTGCAGCTGCAAAGGTCATATATGGATTAGCAAGCAATCTCGGAGCTTGGAACACTCGTTTCAATGATGTGATCAAAAAGTTTGGTTTCATCAAAAACGAAGAGGAACCATGTATTTTTAAAAGGGTCAGTGGGAGCGCTGTTGTCTTCCTCGTATTGTACGTGGATGACATCCTCCTTATTGGGAATGATATTCCCATGTTGACATCAGTCAAGATGTGGTTGTCTAAGGAATTCTCCATGAAAGACCTAGGTGAAGCATCCTTTATTCTAGGATTAAGTCTATAGGGATACGACCGAATAGGATGCTAGGACTTTCACAGAAGATGTACATAGAGGAAGTACTAAAGAGGTTTAGTAATGGAAACTCTAAGAGGGGATTAATTACCCTTCAGACATGGGTATTCATCTTTCAAGAAGATGTGCCCCAGCACACCTGAGGAAATAGAACGCATGAGCAAGATCCCTTATGCTTCTGCAATAGGGAGCCTCATGTATGCCATGCTATGTACACGACCTGATATAGCCCATGCTGTGAGTGTCACAAGCAGATATCAGTCAAATCCAGGTGAAGAACACTGGACTTCTGTGAAATGTATCCTTAAGTACTTGAGAAGAACTAAGGATATGATGTTGGTCTTTGGTAATGGAGAACTCCAAGTTCCAGGGATACACAGACTCGGACTTCATGTCCGATATAGATGATCGAAAGTCGACATCTGGAAGTCTGTTTGTGTGCAATGGTGGAGCTGTCAGCTGGAAGAGTTCCAAGCAAACTGTGATAGCAGATTCCACCATGGAAGCAGAATATATAGCTGCATCAGAGGCTGCAAAGGAAGCATTCTGGTACAAGAAGTTTGCTGCAGAAATTGGAGTAATGCCATCAGATGCCATTCCTCTTTACTGCGACAACAATGGCGCCATAGCCCTTGCTAAGGAGCCGAGGTCTCACCAGAAGTCCAAGCACATTGAGCGGCGATACCATCTCATCCGCGATTACCTTGAGAAAGGTTACGTTGAGGTCAAGAGAGTCAACTCCGCAGATAATGTGGCAGACCCACTTACAAAGCCGTTGGGCCAGCAGAAGATCGAAGCCCACCTTGAGAAGATGGGACTTAGACTTGTAGCCAATTGGCTTTAGGACAAGTGGGAGATTGTTAGATATATGTGCCCTAGAAGCCAGAATTGGCTGACACTTGTAATACACTTCTAGGGGCAAAATTATAATTTTGACTATAATTAATAAAATGGGTTATTTTCTATCACATATGTGTATTTAGTGTCTGTGATACATCCTTTGAGTTAATGGTAATGATAATTCATATTTTCAAGAGTTGAAAATTTAAGACATGAATAATCATTATTAACTCATAAACAGCTCCCGACCATAGGATCATCACTAGGATGGTGATTGATCCGGAAGGTTGGTGTACGATCGCTTCTCTTTAGTAGATGAGTCTTGAGTCTACGGTGTGGAGACACCGGAGCGAGAGTACAGGTACTCGTTAGAGAACGAGGGCACTGAGCGTGACCACCTCGAGTAGTCATTAGGAAGTCTACCTTCTCGTCAATGACTGACTCGATGCTGTAGTAGTGTGTCTGGTTCTTTGACCTGAGATGCATCGGCAGTCACCTTGAGGGTGTTATAGTTTGACTACACCATTACTCGGTCTCCTAGCCATATGGAACCCTGAGGTGTATGTTGGCTATAGCATGTTCATTGTAGGAACTGGATTGCATCAAGATGGAATCTATCTACCTCGGTGGTAGATGAGTAGCCCTATGATGATCATGAGAATCAAGTCCAGAAATCCATGGCCATGGTAGAGTGAAATAATAGAAAGAGTTTCTATTTAGATTTTCACATTGGACTCGAATCGAATGATTACATCATATGACAGAGACTAGGGTTTGACGAGTTCACCTTAACCCTAATCTGATCGGGGCTCAAGATAGAAGAACTTAATCACACAGGTAGCTGCACCAAGAGGTTCGCATTCAGCTCTGATGGGTTGCCACCATATACTGCTAGGTGTCACTGGTGGATTTTGGGAGCAATTAGAATGATTTAGATGATCGATCATTCTAGCTGTTCGAATCAGAAGAGTTCTGATCCATCGAAAGGAGTTTCGATGATGTCTATGATAGAGATCATGACATATCCCATTACCATACAGAACTGAACCTAACTGGGTCACACAAACAAGGGTTTGAATCTGGTGATCATCAATTGAACTGATCTAGTTCAATTGATCTGAATGAGATTCAATTAGGTTCAAGGAAATCGTGCTAGCACTCGATTGAACCTAACGTTCTTCTTTTACTATCATAAATAAGTTGTCCTGACTGAGCCAAAGGAGTTTGTGCTCAATCAGAGGCCTTCATATGGTCTGACTGGAGGTTGTCCAAGTCAGAATAGGTTGTCTTATTTTGTAAGACATTACCTGCCATTTTTGGTCACCTGCCATTTCTTGTTCTTTGACTTTGGTCAAAAGTCTACCTTTGACTGGTCAAACGTTGACCATTGACCCTTTGACTTTTGACCACATGTCATGCACCTATTGGAGAGCTGGTGGGGGCCTGTCCCCCTGCCAGAACCTGGCAAGGAGAAGGGCGCACGCCAAGGGTGGGCGTGAGCCCAAGTAGGAGGCGCCTAGGAGTCCTTGTTGGACAAGGACTCCACCTCCCTTTTGGATTCCAATCAGAGTTCTACTAAGAATCCAGTTTGACTGGTCTTAGGCGCCCTCTAAGGAGGAATCCAGGGGTCTCTATTCCAACCAATCAGATTTAGATCTGATTTCACAAAGGGTTGTGATTGGTTGAGGAGGAAGAGGAGTTGGATCACAAGAGGTCTATAAATAAGACCCTGCGCCCAACCCTAATTCTAATGCTAATTAGATACGCCCCAAGGCTGCCTCTCCCCTCCTTCTCCATGCCATAGTCTCTTCTCCCCTTGCTCTCCACGTCCAAAAGGAGTTTTGGACTTAGGTTGGTGCGATTCAGATCAAGAAAGGCGATCAAAAGCAAGAAGGCTGCGCTGCTGCAAAAGGACGACTGCAGATCTTCAAAAGAGTTTTGAAGATCCTCCAGATCAGATCCAGATCTGATTTTTGGAGGTGTGATAGAGAAGAAGAGGATCTCCAGATCCAACCCGAGTGGATACCGGTAGAGGCCAGGCGCTTGCGTGGCTAAGATCCAGAACCTTCCGCTGCAATCAGGATCATCTACAGGGTAATAGGATTACCTAAATCAGGTAAATTGAATTTGATTTAATTTATCTTCTTTTATTTATTAAAATAATAAGAATCAGATCTGAAACATATCAAGATCTGATTAAGGTCAAGAGAAAATTTTTGAAATATATCTCTTGATCTAATCAGATCTGGACGAACCTGGACCGAAAAATCAGGATTTCCCTTCACTTGTCCCTCTCCTAAATGCAGACAGGAAGAGGGCACATGCCTAGGGAGGCATGTGCCCTATGAGGATAAAGGAGGAGTCCCATACACATAGGACTCCAGGGTTGCTTCAGGGGATTAAACTCTGTGGTGCCAAGAACTCTTGTTTGACCCAGTCTTGGTGCCACCTTAAAAGGGTTTTAAGAATCTCTCATCTGATTGGATCAGATGATGTCATCCCATCAATTATATTTAGATCTGATTGCACAAAGAGTCGTAATTGGTCGGGATGATGTGGCACTACATGGCGCAATAGGGTCTATATAAACCCTATCTGCACCTAGGTTTTAATGCTTCTGCATTTAGCCCATGCCACAAAGCCTCTCTCCCTTCTTCTTCACACCACCTTCTGGTCCTCTCTCTCCTCTATATGCCCAAGGGGTTTTGGGCATGAATAAGGTGCGATCTAAGCAAGTGAAAGGCACCAGCAAAGGAAGAAGGCAGCACTGCTACAAGAGACAACGACTGTTCTTCATAAGGAGTTTTGAAGATCTTCAAGATCAGATCTAGATCTAATTTTTCAAAAATTAATTGAGAAGAAGAAGATCTTCAGATCTGACCTGAGTGGATACCGATAGAGGCCAGGCGCTTGCATGGCTACATCCAAAACCTCAAGCAAACATCGAAATCATCACAAGGTAATTGGATTATCCAAAATAAAGATATAATTAAATTAGATTTAATTTTTATTTTTATTTTATTTTATTATTAGATCAATAAGATCAGATCTGAGGAGTCTCATATCTGATTAGGATCTTAAAGAAAAAATTTTTAAAATATCCCTCCTGATCCAATCAGATCTGAACCAACCTGATCCGAAAAATAAATTTTTTCCTTCACTTTCTTCCTTCTTCCTTAGGTTTTCTGAGAGAGTCTCAGATCTAAAATCTCTTCTCCACCTTCTTCTCTTTGAAAGAATCCAAATCTAGAAGGAGGCATTTGATCGACCATCGAAGAAAGATCAGCATAGTACTAACATACTGTGCTAATTTCCTGCATTTGAATTTCTGATCGTGCTCGTGGGCTCGCATGGACGACTCCTAGAGGCTGGATATATGTGTGGCTCGCAACTTCATCCTCAAGTTTAGATCAACAAGTTAGAATATCTAACTTGCATAGGTAATAGATCTGATCTATCAGTTTCATAGCTGCATTAGATATAGTATTGTAACATGTTGATGAGATCAACATGTTAATCTTTTCTTTATATTAATTTTTGATTTAATATCATATCTTGATCATATAATAAATCTTAGATCTAAAATATTTTTATATTTATTTAAATAAATATTTAATTTATTTAAGTTTTTTACTACTTGATCTTGAAAAGTTTCAAGATCTACCCATGAAATCCTAGATCTGGTTCCTTCAATTGGTATCAGAGCCTAGGTTCTTATTACATAATTTTTTTGAGCATATTTAGATTATTTATTAAATTAGATCTAATTTATAATCTAATTATTGAATCTAAAATTAATAATTCAAATCTTACGAACTGCTATAAGATTGTCCTACTGTAAGGTTTAGCCCTTACAGTGAAAAGATTATCCTAGTTCGTGATGATCTACTCTTAGTCATAAATTTATTAGATTTGATCTAATTTTATTTATGATTTAATAGATTTAAAATAGTTTTAGATCTAAAAATAAAAGTTTTAGATTGCACGGACTGATCTTATAAGGTTGTCCTGCTATAAGGTTTATCCCTTATAGTGAAAAGGTTGTCCTAATACGTACTGATCTAAAACATTGATCATAAAATTTTAGATTAGATCTTAGAAATTTTATAATCTAATTAAAAATATTTTAATCTAATTTTAATCATCATAAATATGTTAGATTTGATCTAAGTTGATTTATGATTGATTGGTATTCAAACTATTTTAATTACATGAACCTATTTAGATTAGATCTAAAGTAGATTCATATTTATGTTACTTATATTTTGATTATGAATCAAACATGCAACTTGATTGATTGAACCATACTATAAAAATATTTTATAAATATAAAAATTATTTTTGAAAAGTCGAACCCCAATCCTTAGTCCAAAACTTAATTAAAAATTCAAAAGTTGTTTGATTAGGATCTAGGATTGTAAATTGAAGATCCTAAGATACGAAGCATAACACATTAGGTTAAATGGGTTAGTGGGGATTAGGTCCATTAATTGGGTTATACCTAGGATTAGATTAAAGAATGGACTTAATTAGAAAATTGACTAAATCTAATTAATTATTATCTTAGATTAGGTCAAGAATTCTCTAGATCAATTATAATAGTTGTAGTTGGTCAATTTCATATTTTTAACGAGATCCAAGATGAACTTGATTCTTGGCTACGAGATCCAGCATGAACTATTAGGTTGATCTAATTGAAACTAATTAAATCAATTGATGTCTAAGGTAAACCAGACTGGTGATTTTTAATTGGTAGCCCTCTTATCAGGCCATTTCTGATGGTATCTAAGGCAAGCTTTGGCAGACCCTCCCACTGATCAAACTTATCGGATCACCTAACTATTCGAGCTGACCCATATCAGCTAGGTAAATCAGTATGACTGATTTAGGTGCTCCTTGACTAGCCTATTATTGATCTTTCTTAAGCTGACTTAGTGAAGTCGATGGGAGAATCATAACAAGCTGGTTCATCTGACCTTCTCTCTTCTTTAAAAATTAAATCCTCTAAAATTATTAGATCCTTAAAATAAATTAGTTATGGTGATAACTAGATCATAGCCTTCCATTAAGTGGATGATAATGGGTCCATTAGTTGGATAATCATTAGAGGCCCACAGGCCTTATTGGTGCAGAATCTAGTTGATGCTGGACTGAGCTGAAGTCGAGAAAGACGAGGTCACCGTCAGTGATCAGCAAAATAAAGTCCCATTCGAAGTCGATGGTGGTGACTCCAGTAGGATCCTCCGACAATCAAGTTAGCTCTTCTAGCCAATAGAAATAGAGTGCTCAGAAAAGAGTTCCATAGAGTTTTGGGAAGAAGAAGAGAGCTTAAAGAAAATGTATCTAGAGGATCCTTTTTTATAAATAGAGCCTATAGTAGATTGATAGTGACAGCCATAGCCGTCTGGTAATGGGCCACTCGAGGTTTGATAGAGTTTGTCATGGAGGGAGGCACCGTCTGACGCTGCTTGTAGCAGACTGATAGTAACAGCTACAGCCATCTGGTAGTGGACCGCTTAGAACCACGTGAAGAGGTGAAGAACTTTAACGTATGTCAATTCCAAAGGAGTTCAGACTCCTAAAGGAAATACGGCTAGAGGAGGTCATTCGGGAGGAATGCAAGCTAAAATCTGAAAGTAATCCACTGGAGGAATCTAATTGAAGGAGGAGTTTGGAAGAAGTTCGACTTCTAGAGGAATTCAACTGAAGGAGAGATCTGAAATAAGTTCAACTCCTGTAGAATTCAGACTGAAGGAGTTCAGAGGGAGTTCGTCTCCTGGAGGAATCTGACTGAAGAAGAGATTCGGAAGAAGTTTGGCTCTTATAGAAACTTGACTAAAAGAGGAGTTCAACTCCTGTAGAAATCTGACTGAAGGAGAAGTCTGGAGGAAGTTTGGCTCCTGAAGGAATCTAACTGAAGGAGGGATCCGAAAGGAGTTCGGCTCCTATAGAAACTTGATTGAAGGAGGAGTCCGAAAGAAGTTTGACTCCTATAGAAATTTGACTGAGGGAGAAGTCTGAAAGGAGTTTGGCTCCTGTAGGCATCCGTCTAAAGAAGAGATCCGGAAGGAGTTTGGCTCCTAGAGAGTTCGACTGAGAAAGAAGTTCGGTAGGAGTTGGCTCTTGTAGGCATCCATCTAAAGGAGAGATCCAAAAGAAGTTTGGCTCCTAAAGGAATCGGACTGAGGGAGAAGTCAAGAGGAGTTTGGCCGCTGGAGGAGTTTGGCTGGGGCTTGGTCGTTGAGGAGTTTGGTCAACTGAAGGAGTTCGGCTAAAGTTTGGCTACTGGAAGAGTTCGATCGGCTGAAGGAGTTTGGCTAAGGTTTGGCCGCTGGAGGAGTTCAACTGGGGTCCAACCGCTGGAGGAGAATTTCTGATCGAAGCTCTTTTGTGATTACCGGTTGCATTAGGCTAAGCATCAGGCTGAACTTTGGCGGGAGCAAAATTTATCCCCAACAATAGTCCCCCCACTTTCGAGTTCGAAATTCGAAGGAAGTACAAAAAAGGTGACTACCAAAGTCCTTCTCCGGGCTCTGCACCCATTGATGTTGAAGCTCAGGGGAGATCTTGTCTCCAGCTAAGATTGATGTTGAAGTGGAAGCTCAAGGGAGATCTTGTCTCCAACCGAGGTTGAAGTTGAAGCTTGGGTGAGATCTTTTCTCCAACCGAGGTTGAAGAAGATCTTATCTCCTATTGACGTTGAAGTTGAAGCTAGGAAGAGATCTTATCTCCAACTGAGGTTGAAGAAGATCTAATCTTCTATCAAAGCCTGACGTTGAAGCTCAGAGGAGATCTTATCTCCAGCAGAGGTTGAAGGAGGTCTTATCTCCTATTGACGTAGACATTGGAGCTTGGAGGAGATCTTATCTTCCAGTCGAGATTGAAGAGATCTTATCTCCTGTTGATGTAGACGTTGGATCTCAGAGAAGACTTATCTCCAACGAGGTTGAAGAAGGTCTTATCTCCTATTTAATGTAGATGTTGGAGCTCGGAGGAGATCTTATCTCCAGTCAAGGTTTGAAGGAGATCTTATCTCCTATTGATGTAGATGTTGGAAGCTCAAAGGAGATCTTATCTCCAATCGAGGTTGAAGGAGATCTTTATCTCTGGTTGATGTAGATGTTGAGCTCAAGAGAGATCTTATCTTCAGTCAAGGTTGAAGGAGATCTTATCTCCCTATTGATGTAGATGTTGGAGCTCAGGGGAGATCTTATCTTCAATAGAGGTTGAAGAAGATCTTATCTCTGGTTGATGTACTGTTGGAGCTTGGGGGAGATCTTATCTCCAGCTGAGATTGAAGGGAGATCTTATCTCCTATTGATGTAGACGTTGGAGCTCAGGGAGATCTTATCTCCAGCCGAAGTTGAAAGAGATCTTATCTCCGATTGATATAGACGTTGGAGCTTGGAGAAGATCTTATCTCTAGCTGAAGTTGAAAGAGATCTTATCTCTTATTGATGTAGACATTGGAGCTCAGAGGAGATCTTATCTCTTAGTCAAGGTTGAAGGAGATCTTATCTCCTATTGATGTAGACATTGGAGCTTGGGAGAGATCTTATCTCTTCATCGAGGTTGAAGAAGATCTTTTCTCCGATTGATGTAGATGTTGGAGCTTGGGGGAGATCTTATCTCTAGCCCAGGTTGAAGGAGACCTTATCTCCTATTGATGTAGACATTAAAAGCTTGGGGGAGATCTTATCTCCAGCTGAAGTTAAAGAAGATCTTATCTCCTATTGATGTAGACGTTAGAGCTCAGGGGAGATCTTATCTCCAGCTGAAGTTGAAGGAAATCTTATCTCCTATTGATGTAGACGTTAGAGCTCAGGGGAGATCTTATCTCCAGCCGAGGTTGAAGGCCTTTGACTTACTCATGTTAGGATGAGATTCTCCTCCTATTCCTAACATAGCCACTATTGATTGCTTCTTCCCTATCATTACATAGTTTTTGCATCAAGAAATAATAATATTGAAATGGAGGAGTTTTGTTGAAGAATAATTACTGGTAGTACATCCTCAAATTTTCTGAATTCAAAGGTCATGAGAGTATTGTTCCTTCGAGCTCCTTCAAGCGATAAGTTCCATGTCGGATGATCTCCTTTATTTCATACTAGCCTTTCCAATTTGGGGCAAGCTTCCCCTGGCTTTGAGGTTGAGAGATGATGGCTCGCCAAAGCACTAAGTCCCCTAGAGATAGGGTTGATGATGTTGAGAGACGACCGATCTCCTTGTTCCTTCCTTATTGGTGGTTCTGGCTATGGTAGCGCCTCTGATCGATCTTCTCTTTCTTCAGGCCAACATCTAAGGAATCGACCCAACCGGTCTCTCCTGATGAGCTCCTCGATTTTGTCTCGGAGCTGAATGCATTCTTCAGTATCATGGTCGTGGTCACGATGGTAGAGGCAGTACTTGCTTCGATCATGCTTATTTGGGAAAGATCATAATTCTTCTGATCTTGGTAGCTGATTCTTAATTTTCATCAGAACTTGAGCTTTAGGAGCATTAAGGGGGGCGTATTTGTCGAACCTTCCGGGGGGAGGACTTCTTCGCACCCTTCTATCGGAGCTTTTTTGATGACAAGCTCGAGGAAGAGTTTGGACTTGCTTGCACTCAAGGAGAGTCTATGAGCGTGGTCAAACTTCATTCGGCCCTTCATCAGTCATGGGTTTACTAGACTCGCCCATTTGCCGCTCTCCTATGGCTCCCTCATTTCTCAATTTGAAGGCTTCTTCCGCTTGAGCAATCCTTCAGTCCGAGCTAGTAGATCGGCAAAGTTCTTAGGATACTTCTTTTCTAGGAAGAATAGCAAATCATTCTTCTGAAGGCCATCCTTGAGTGCGGCCATTGCAATAGATTGATCCAGGTTTCGGACCTCCAATGCAGTAGCATTAAATCGGATGACATAAGCTCGGATGGATTCTCTCTCCTTCTACTTGATATTCATCAGAAATTTCAAACCTCGGTGCGGACGTCAGCTGCTGATGAAGTGAGGCACAAACTAATGGCTTATCTAGTCAAAAGAGAAGATTGTACCTGGTTTCAATGTCGAGTACCAGTTTCTTGCTGCTTCCTTTAAGGTAGATAGAAATGCTCGGCATAATATGGTGTCTGATGCACCATGGAGCAGCATCATGGTCTGGAAGGCCTCCAAGTGATCGATCGGATCAGAGGTTCCATCGTAGCTTTTGAGTTGGAGAAGCTTGAAGTTCGACGGAATGGGCTCTTGCATAATTTGGAGAGAGAAAGGAGGATCGATGCAAACGTCATCATGGGGAGCTAGGGTGATGTGGCGGAGTTCTTCAATCCGCCGGTCCATCTCCCATAGTTTTCGATCGAGGATGTCCTCTCGATTGCAGATCTTGGATGGCTTTCAGCTATAGATAGGGAAGATCTCTTTCGAAGGAGAATCATGATCCGAACATGGATCCTCTGCTCTCTATTTCTCCTTTTCAGGAACGATGGGCATGCTAGCCTAAGTGCTCCTCCTTAGGATCGATTCCTGACATCCCGATGGTGGATTTCCTAATAGAACTGCCATCGAGGGTTGCCCCATGACCTACACCATTTCGATGAGGCCTTGAACCCACTGCATCAGCAGGTTAACTGCTTTGGATCTACCATGACCGCTAGTGAAGGTAGGGGTTAGAGCATCGATAATGGAGCAAAAATAGATGGATCTAGCTCAGATCTGATGGCAAAAGCGGTAGATCTTCAAATAGTCACCTTCTTTGGAGGCATTTCTTGGGATTGAAAAAGAGGATGGAGATAAACCTTGAAGTAGAAGGTTGGTAGGGTCGACTGAGCACTCCTTTAAAAATAAGGGTACCTCAAAAATAGAGGGTCTTTTCTCTAGTGCAAATTCTATTGGTGCAGAATTTGGTTGACGCCAGATCGAGTTGGAGTCGAGAAAGATGAGGTCGCTGCTGGTGACCTACAAAATAAAGTCCCGTTCGAAGTCGGTGGTGGTGGCTCCGGTAGGATCGTTCGATGATCAAGTCAACTCTTTTGGCCAACAAAAATGGAGTGCTCAGAAAAGAGTTTCGCAGAGTTTTAGAAAGGAGAAGAGAGCTTAGAGAAAACATATCTGGAGGATCTCTTTTTATAGATGGAGCCTATAGCAGATTTATAATGACAGTCGTAGCCATCTGATTGCGGACCATTCAAGGCCGAAGTCTATCATGGAGGGAGGTGCCGCCTGTCGCACCATCTGGCGTCGCTTGTGGCAGACTGATAGTGATAGCTACATCCATCTAATAGTGGGCTGGTCAAGGCCACATGGAGGGATGAAGAACTTTAACGTATGTCAATTCCATAAGAGTTTAGACTCCTAAAGAAAATACGGCTAGAGGAGATCATCCGGAAGGAATGCTAGCTGAAATCTGAAAGTAATCCACTAGGAGAATCCGACTGAAGGAGGAGTCCAGAAGGAGTTCGACTCCTGGAGGAATCTGATTGAAGGAGAGATCTGAAAAGAGTTTGACTCCTATAGAAAATCTGACTGAAGGAGTTCGGAGGAAGTTCGGCTCCTGAAGGAATCTGACTGAAGGAGGGATCCAGAAGGAGTTTTAGCTCCTGTAGAAACTTGATTGAAAGAGAAGTCCGAAAGGAGTTTGACTCATGTAGAAATCCGACTGAAGGAGGAGTCCGGAGGGAGTTCGGCTCTTAGAGGAATCTGACTGGAGGGATCTAGAAGGAGTTTGGCTCCTATAGAAACTTGACTGAAGGAGGAGTCCGAAAGGAGTTTAGCTCCTATAGAAATTTGATTGAAGGAGGAGTCCGGAAGGAGTTTGGCTCCTATAGAAATTCGACTGAGGGAGAAGTCTGGGAGGAGTTTGGCTCCTATAGGTATCCATCTGAAGGAGAGATCCGGAAGGAGTTTGGCTCCTGGAGGAGTCTGATTGAGGAAGAAGTTCGGGAGGAGTTTGGTTTCTGTAGGCATCCATCTAAAGAAGAGATTTGAAAGGAGTTCGGCTCTTGGAGGAGTTTGACTAAGGAAGAAGTTCGGGAGGAGTTTGGCCGACTGAAGGAGTTTGGCTAAGGTTTGACCACTGGAGGAGTTCGACTGGGGTCTAACCGCTGGAGAAAAATTTTCAATCGAAGCTCTTCCATGATTACCAATTACATTAGACTAAGCATCAGGCTGAACTTCGACGGGAGCGGGGTTTATCCCTAATAGGCCTGATGCTTATCCACTAATGAAATTATCATTCATAATATGATTTCTTGGATGCATCTCTGTAAATGATGGTTAGGTTGACCAATCATTATTAGGCTTAATCATTCATTAGTTAGATGGACCAAGTATGATCATGTTAATGGTTGAACCTAACCAGTACTTTTAGTGGAGGCCCTAGCCTATTAGAAAGATATCTAGGGCAAAATTAAATTACTAAAAATTATTTAAAAAATAATTATTTATGAACCTATCCTTAGATGTACATGGGTTGACCAACCATAGTTGAGCTTGTGTGCAGTCTATGTGGATTCTAGTACCCACTAAGAAATTAGGATAATTCTTCGAATTGGAGGTAGAGGCTACCAAGTCGAATAAAATAGTGGGAGAAATCTTTTGATTAAAATATAAATTTTTAGGTTTAATAAATCAATTACTAATTAGGCTTTTGGCTCTTCTTTATGTAGTTTAATCCAAACCATAGTTGCTCCATTCATTGTTAGACAGTGATTAACTTATGGGATCCAACTTCGATAATAAGTATCGGAAGTCGAATGTTGTTCAGCAGCATGAAGTGGTTCATGCTAGGGCCTCTATGCCCAATTTAAACATAAGGTCCAAGAATAACCTAGATCAAGCAGAGTGCTTCCATTATAAGAAGTAAAGGCATTGGAAGAAAAATTATCCTCAGTGTCGTGATTCCTATGACTCCAACAGGCTGAATAAGAGAGATGAGGAAGTAGTTGCTGATCAAGGATGTTATGTGATAAGACCTTGTAATTTCTCTATTTGTGATACTTCTACTTGGGTATTGGATACCGAAAGTCCAGTTCTTATTTGCAATATGTTGTAAGAACTTCAAATTAGTAGAAGATTTGAGAATAATGAGCGGTTCCTAAATGTTGGAGATGGAAGGTCAGTTCCAGTTCTAGCTAATAGTTCAACTTATTCTCAATACTAATATCATTTCTTTAAATGAATGTCATTATTGTCCTTCCTTTCTGATAAATATAATCTCTATTAGCCTTTTGGCCAAAGATGGTTATCATTTGTCTATAAAGGAAGATTATTATGACATTATTATGAATAATGTTACAATAATGTAAGGACAACAAAGAAATGATATTTATATTTTATCATAGCCTGTGAGTATAATGTACACTTCTAGAAAACATCCTAGATTAGATAATGTCTCAGATATCTACCTATGACACTATAGACTATGTCACATTAACAAGAACAGGATAAAAAAGTTGACCCAAGAGAGAATTCTTGAAGTTGCTGATTGTGAATCACTTCCAACTTATGAGTCCTATCTTCTTGGAAAAATGATCAAGTCATCTTTTACTGAAAAAGGTGAGAGAGCTACTGAGCTCTTAGGTCTAGTACATACTGATATATGTGGACCAATGAACATAGATTTTAGAGGTGGATATTTCTATTTCATTACTTTTACGGATGATCTATCCAGGTATAGATATATTTATCTAATGAAATATAAGTCAGATTCATTTGAAATGTTCAAAAGATTCCAAAGTGAAGTAGAAAAACAAACTGAAAAGAGTATTAAAACTCTTCTATTAGATCGAGGAGATGAATACATATCCAGTGAGTTCTTGATATATCTAGGAGAGAATAAGATTTTCTCATAGTGGACTCCTCTTGACACACCACGGCATAATAGTGTATTGAAAAGGAGAAATCGAACCTTGTTGGACATGGTTCGATCCATGATGGGATTTGCTAGTCTGCCTATTTTATTTTGGAATTATGCTCTTGAGACTGTAGGTTATATATTGAATAATGTATCGAGTAAATCTATCGCAAAGACTTCACATGAGATATGAACTGGGCGTAGGCCTACACTCTCTCACCTACGGGTTTGGGATTGTCCAATCTATGTCAAAAGTTTGCATACAGATAAGCTTGGACCCCGATCTGATAAATGCATGTTTATAGGGTATCCTAAAGAAAGTAAGGGTTACTATTTATATCATGCTGATGAACAAAAGATGTTCGTCAGATTTAAGGCAATCTTTTTGGAAAAAGAGTTCCTTAGTGAGGGAACCGTTGCCTCTAAAGTTGAATTTGATGAAGTTCAACAAGTAGAAGAACCAACACCTATAGCTGAACCTGAGTCAGATTTGGTTAGATCAGATCTAGAGCCCATTGTACCTAACCATTAAGATGATTTGGTAGAGTACCATGTCATCCAGATAGATACTATGGTTTCTTGGTCTAAGATGGTGATCCCATCGAACTCGATGAGAATGATAAGGATCCGATCACCAATATAGATGCTATGCAGAGACTTGATTTCAAGAAATAGCTTGAGGCCATGAAATCCAAAATGGAGTCCATGAAGGTCAACGATGTGTGGATATTGGTTGACCCACCTGAAGGGGTTAAACTCATTGGGTGTAAATGGGTCTTCAAAAAGAAAAAAGGCGCAGATGAAAAGGTGGAGATCTATAAAGCCTGTCTGGTTGCCAAGGGGTATCGTCAATGTTATGATATTGACTATGATGAGATGTTTCTCTTTGTGGTAATGTTCAAATCCATTCAGATTATGCTTGCGATTGCTATCCATCTGGACTATAAGATCTAGCAGATGGATGTAAAAACAGCTTTCCTGAATAGAGAGTTGACTGAAGAGGTGTATATGATACAACCTGAGGGGTTCACATCCACAGATGAGTCCAAGATGTGCAGGCTTTAGAGATTCCTTTATAGACTAAAGCAGGCATCTTATAGTTGGAACATGCATTTTGATAAAGTGATCAAAACGTATGGCTTCATTAAGAATGGAGAAGAATCCTACATTTACAAATAGGCAAATGGTCTAGCAGTAGTATTCCTTATCTTGTACGTGGATGACATCTCTTAATTAGGAATGACATTTTCGCACTATAAGGAATAAAAGTCTGGTTGTCATCATAATTCTCCATGAAGGACTTAGGTGAAACATTCTACATCCTAGGGATGAAGATCTATAGGGATAGATCTAAAAGGATGCTTGGGTTATCCTAATCTACGTACATAGATATTATGCTGAAGAGGTTCAGCATGGAGAATTTCAAAAAGGGCTCTCTTCCGATAGGTCATGAAATTTTTCTCTCTAAGAAGGATTGATCGACAACTCTTGAAGAGAGAGCGTATGAGTAGAGTCTCATATGCTTCAACAATGGGATCTATCATGTATGCCATGATATGTACAAGACCAGATATGGCATACTTACTAGGAGTAGTGAGTAGATACCAGTCTGACCCTAGAGAAAATCACTAAAAAGTGGTTAAAACCATCCTTAAGTATTTGAGAAATACTAAGGACCAATGGTTGGTTTATGGCAAGTCAGATCTAAAATTTGTGAGATTTACAGACTCCAGCTTTCAATCTAACCAAGATGACAGTAGAAGCATGTTGGGATATATCTTTACTCTGAATGGTGGAACTATCTGCTAGAAGTGTTCCAAGCAGCATACTATGGCAGACTTTGTTTGTGAAGTAGAGTACATCATAGCATCAGATGCCATGAAAAAAGCTATGTGGCTGAGGAAGTTTATTATCGAGCTCATAGTAGCATCCTTCCTAGATGGTCCGATCCTACTCTACTATGATAGCACTAGTGCTATTGCTTAAACGAAAGAATCGAAGGCACACCAGTGAACTTAGCACATTCTACACTGCTTCCACCTGGTCTGAAAGATCGTGGATAGAGGTGATGTCGACCTTCAAAAGATCGATGGAAAGGAGAACCGAACTGACCCCTTCACTAAAGCCCTGGTGATAAAGGAGTTCGACAACCACAAGTCGAAGATGGATATTAGATGCTGTACTGAGTGGCTTTAGGATAAATGGAAGTTGTTGGGAAATGTGTCCTAAAGCCAATCATCAACTTGTTGATGGTTGAGCTACATTATATTTGTAAGTGATTCATTAATAAATAAAATATATTTTTGATATTTTTTATCATAAAGTATTCATCTTCTAACGAACTCCATTATTGTGATGAAGTTTTTAGGACTATTTAGCTTCGATAAAGAGAGGATTTATCGATTAGTCCTTAAATTTATTCACGATCAAATGATAGGCTGTTAATTAGGATGACAACATCTATTAAGCATAGGTCATTGTATGCCATATGGATTGATTGTCCTCTTAACCAAGGAGTATGGAGATACTAGTATGGCATACAAGTGAGATGTATAGGTACATCGTCATTGAATGTGACCAATCCAGAGCATTTTGCTATCGAAAATGTCTTTGATGGGATATAGGTATAAGTATCTCTTAGACCTGAGATCATCTCAGTGACTTGCAAGTAACTTACTATGCTTTGGTACCAGACTAACTAAATTTTGAATTCAGTAATGAAAGACTTCTAGACACAGTCAAGTACTTATGAAGTTAGAGTGTGATCAAGATGGGATTGACCATCTTAAGAGTTGGAGAATAATGTATCAACGTATTTCAGTACAGCAAAACCTTGGCTAGGATAATCCATCAGATGAATTTGATATTTTGAAATACAATTTGGACAACCTGATCAGAGTTGATAGTTGAACTCTGAGGTGTCCTATGATCATTTTGGTCAAAGGGATGAATTATATGAAAACTATATCCACATGGGTTCTAAGGATGTTGTTCTACACATTCGACCTATCCGACTGTCGAGTATCATTGCTACATGGTTACTTCGATTGGTACAAAAATTTATTTCTATGCTACCGACTTAGATTCAGACCTATGAGGTCACATACATTAGAGCTCATGATCCGATCGGATGGTTGATCAATGATTAAGAATCATTTTAGGATTAAATGATCAATACGATTGATGTTTAACCTACCGCAAGTGTTGTAGGAGGATCGATTAGCAATTTGATTGATAATTGACTTAATTTGATTAAGACGAAGGACTGAGATTAAGTCTAATTAAATATGATTTAATTAGATTTAGTTTGGACTTGATTGGATCAAGTCCAATTGGCTTATTGGATAAGCCAAGTGCAAGAAAAAAATAGTCCTAGTTCAACTAGGACTTGGGTCAACCCAATTTTCTAATTTGATTAGAAAATTAAATTAAAATTAAATCTAATTTAATTAAATTCTTAATTGGGTTAGATCTTATTTTATTTGGTTGACTTGGTTTTGATTTAATTTGGTTTGAGAAATCATGTTTGACCAAGTCATAGATGAAATCTTAGTGAGACTAGGATTACACCTTACGCCACCTTAGCCCTCCATGCCTCCCATGCCTATTTTTTAGGAACTTTTCATGGAAATTCTCTTCCCCTGATCTTCACACATGCCTCCTCTCTCCCTCTCTTTCTCATATGGTAATTTGGGAGTTGACCAAGTCAAAAAGAGAAAGTTTTGATCTAGGATTCTATGAGATAGAATCCTTATAAACTAAAATACCTCCTTCTAATTGTGCCGCCCACATCTTCTTTATTTTCTCTGAATTCCATGGTAAAATAAGAAGTTTTTGTGTGCCCCTATTATTGGTCCATGGCAAGAAATAAGATGGGGGCACCCAAGAGTTGGGCACCCGAACAACTTGCCATATTACGTGCTTTCCTTGTCTGAGTTTTTGACCAAACTTGGACACTGCATATCATTTTATTTAGGATGAATATTTTCTTGATTCTTTTGTGAAATATAGACCTTTGAGAGATCTTTGAGGTGTGTAAAAATCAGAGAGAGAGAGAGTCTTTGGGCATTGGGGTTCCATAAACACCAAACTAGGTGTCTAGGTGAGAGCAAAGAAAAGAAGAAGAGGGTCTTCTTCCAGGGTTGCTATGTTTATCATCTTCCTTCCTTCTTCCTTTGGTTTTTTGAGAGAGTCTCAGATCTAAAATCTCTTCTCCATCTTCTCCTTTTTGGAAGAATCCAAATCCAAAAGAAGGAGGCATCTGATCGACCATCAAAGAATGATCAGCATAGTACTAGCATATTGTGCTGATTTCCTTCATCGAGATTTCTGATCATGCTCGTGGGCTCGTGTGGACGACTCCTAGAGGCCAAATGTATGTGTGGTTCGCAACTTCATCCTCAAGCCTAGATTAGTAAGTTAGAATATCTAACTTGCATAGGTAATAGATCTGATCTATTGATTTCATAACTGCATTAGATATAGTATTGTAACATGTTGATGAGATCAACATGTTAATCTTTTCTTTATGTTTTTATTTTTTGATTTAATATCATGACTGTATCATATAATAAATCTTTGATCTAAAATATTTTTATATTTATTTAAATAAATATTTAATTTATTTAAATCTTTCACTATCTGATCTTGAAAAAGTTTCAAGATCTATCCATAAAATCCTAGATCTGGTTCCTTCACTCTTTCTCCATGAAAGTGGCATACCTACTTATAAACACCTTTTGTGCAATGGGATGGTAGAATAGATATCTCATACTAGCTCTAGGCTATTTGATAAATAGACATCTATCTGATCTAGTATCTAGCTTATGTCTAAATTTTTTTTTGACATATGCCGGACAACTCGATATCTTAAGATACTTAAGATTAGACTTTTTTTTTACATCTCTATATCTCATATGGAGTACTAGATATAGACTTAGTAGGTACTTGATTCAAGATGAATACTGCGATCTCTAGGGCATGATCCCAGAAGAAAATAGGTAATTCTGTGAAGCACATCATTGACCATACTATATCCAATAAGGTACTATTTCTCCTTTCAGCTACACCATTTAATTGCGGTGTATAAGGAGGGGTCCATTCAAAGAGAATATCCTTTACTTTAAGATAGTCTAGAAATTTACTGGATAAGTATTTTCCTTCCTATTCAGATCGAAGGATTTTTATACTCTTTTCAGTTTGTTTCTCAATCATACTTTGATACTCTTTAAATTTATCAAAGGCTTCGGATTTGTATTTCATAAGATACACATATCCAAACCTAAATAAATCATTAGTGAACATTATAAAATAAGAATATCCATCTCTAGCTTCAGTTGTCATAAAATCACATACATCTATATGTACAAGTCCTAATAACTCACTTAACCTTTCTTCATATCCACTAAATGGAGTCTTAGTCATTTTATCCATGAGAAATGATTCACAAGTTCCTAATGATCCATAATCATAATGATCAAAGAACTTTTCTTTGTATAGCTTGTTAATCCTAGTCTCACTAATATGACCAAGTTGACAATGCCAAAATAAAGTATTATTCATATTCTCTCTTTTAATGACCTACTTTATCGCAGAGACATCAGGTCGTTTGTTCGGAGGCTCTTTTCTCCCTCTTCCTCTTATTTATGCCATTTTTAGGGTTTAGCTTCCTCTTTGAATTCTTTTTACCTACCTTCTTCTTGGAGATCCTATCTACAAGAACAAGAGGAGCCTTATTCATCTTGATATGGCTCTTTGTTGTTTTTAACATATTTAACAGCTCCAACAGGATAGTATTCAATTTGTTCATGTGATAGCTCATAACAAACTGAGAAAATAATTTTGGAAGTGATTGCAGGATTAGATCCTGACTTAACTCTTCATCCATAACAATACCTAATTGACTTAATTGAGTGATTAGATCAATTACCATCAGAACATGGTTTTGTATGGATGATCCTTCTATCATTCTTGCATGGAACAACTACTAGATATCTCATATTTAGCAGTCCTACTCTGCTTTCCATAAAGCTCTTTTAAATTAAGCAATATGAACTGAGTATCCATACCATCATGCTGCCTCTATAACTCATTATTCATAGAGGCCAGTATGATGCATTTGATAGTTAATGAATCATTTTGCCACTTCTTATAAGCAGCTTTTTCTTCATCTATGGCATCTTCCCTTAATTTCTTAGGACTAGGAGATTTGAGGATATAGGAGAGATTCTCTTGATTGAGTACTATTTTAAGATTTCTCAACCAATCTACATAATTGGGACTAGTCAATTTATTTGAATCCAAAATTGAATGCAGTGAAAGTGAAGAAGCCATTTAAATCTAAAGAATATTACATAAGCAAACAACTCATGATGACATACATAATTAAATTAGAACTTTAATTTAATTGTATCTCCCACTATTTTATCGAATATCATAACCCTCAAATATGATGATCGAGAAAATCTAATTATTTTTCTTAGTGGGATTGAGATCCTAATTCCTTATAAAAAAATCTTATGGTTGCACAACAAATCTTTTTATAAGTTCAAAGATAGAAAATTCTTTTCAATTATATCTCATGTAATTCTCAATATAATCCTGACCTCTAAAACATTAATAGCCTTATGTTAGCACAACAAACTATAATATTTTAGTTAAGCAAGATCCTTCATTTCTATATAGTCATAATGAAATATAACTGCCCTTATGGTTACACAACAAAGCAGTATATCCAAAATGCCGTAAGCATCATTATGCACTAGATCAATATTACATCAGTTCCATAATCGGTCTTATGGTTGCACAACAAACCTAATATGGTTTATGATATAATAATGAACTAGCATGAAGGAAGGCCTTTAATGTAGTAAATCAAAAGAATCCATCCATCGAGCTGGCTTGGTCCATAGTCGAGCTGGCTTGATAGTGTCTGGCCCGAGCACCACTTTCTGTCTACCTGAGAGAGCTGGCATGAATCTGCCTCGAGCCAGCTCAATCTCATCCTAAGTCGGCTCGACTGCGTATCAGAGCCGGCTCGATTGCATATTGAATCCAAATTTCAACAGTAATGCCTAAGCACCCAATCTAGAATTAAATCAATCGAATCAGCCAAGTAAGTGCAAGAGATGTGGGGTCCCCTCGTTACTTTTTTTAGACACTAATGAATTGGTCAGGTCAGAGAACGGAACCAATTAAAATTCATATTCTCATTACCAATCATGAACCACTTTCCTAGACACCGATTGATCAATTTTACATCTAGATTGGTTCAGCTATCGGTTGATTGCACTACAACTTAATATAATTTTATAGAGGGCTTTAAATGATCTCTATACACATTCTAATTCATATAACATACATGAATTAAACATATCAATCATATCAGCATGTATCATGACTCTAGGACAACCATCATCACATAGTGAACATTGTCACTATGCCAGGGCAACCTTATAGAGTAATATACATCATAATCTAATTATGAATAATTAAAGATGATCACATCACATTAAAAAACATGCTAAAATTTCAAATATGATCATATCATATTGATAATTTTGTCATTAAATCATAAACATAACAACATATGATTTAGTTTAATAAGACTTGCTCTGATACAACATTGGGTTTGGTGTATAGAGCAGAAGCATGAATTTCAAAGCACAATTATGAAATCATAAAATCATAAAACCAAAACCAAAACCTAGGACCATCTTATTAAATTTTAAATCATATAATATATATTTATAACATAAATGAAGGTATTGGAACATACCTTTAATTGCTAAATTCCAACTTGACCTTGATCACCAGTAACAGTTCGTCAGGGGTTCCACTAGGTGCCTACGTGTTCACCCTCCAACATTGATCCACACAAAAACTTGATCAAGACACCAGCATTTTTATTTATTTTAATTAAAATTCTTATGATAAGAACTTTAATTAATTTGGGTAGAACATTTCTTAGCCTTTGCTGTCATCCTTCTTTCCTATCCTTTCTTATTTTTTTTTTCTTGTCTTTCTTTACAATCTTCCTAAGCCCTTATCCTAAAGTAGACCTTTTGTTCTTAATTAGGACTTGTCTTAACAAAAGAAGAAAGAAAGAAATTGGACAACTATGGAGAGTGGTAAGAAAGAAAGAAGAGTTCTCAAATCTCCTTGACACTATAGAGTGCATCCTTATTTATAATGTACGTAGGGGTGCCTCAATTTTCTTATGCCTATTCTCATTTAAAATCTCACACCCATCAGCCTATCTCATGCCCCTTCAGAAGAAAACATCATGCAGAATACATAGAATTAATACGAAGAGGTGCCTTAAGGTAGAAGGACTCTTGGTAAAATTTCTACGTAAGTTTCTACCGAAAAGTCGCAAGACTTCAATATGTGGTGCCATAAAACAAGGGATGATATCAGATGAGATGGCCATTCAATGGCCAAGAAAGGGGATGCCTCATCTAAATTTTAGCATGGAGAAAATTGGCATGGAAGAGTTAAAGTTTCAAAAGCTTTGACTTAGTCTACAAGCAAGGGGGCAGCAAAGACTCTTTGGTCATCCAAAAACCTGATAACCAATGAAGAGAATAACTAGCAGAAGGACTCTTCTATGCCCTCTCTTTAATTAAAATTATGTAATAAAATTTATGTGAAAAGCTAAGAAATACTTTGGCATCAAAACATATCCATGCGCCACATGTCCCTAGCACATGGACCAAATCCCACGTGCCAAAGAAAGAGACTCTCTGGCATGTGGGTGTCTTATTTATGACACCCAATCCCTTGGTCAGTAAGCCAAGGGTCAACCCAATCAATTAGCCAAATTCAATTTGACTCAAATTGGATTTAATTAGTCTAAATTGGAACCTGATTCGAATTCGATTTAAATCTAGGTGCAAGGATTTGCAATATATGCTAGCATATTCAACCTGCAAACATGATCTAATCCAATTAGACCCTTGATCAATTCTCTTTGTGTGTGACCCATTGGGTTCCACATCTAGCCAGTAGTGGGTTTGGATGCAATTTGACCTAATTTGGTTAGAACTCAACCAAACCAATTTAGATCAAAACTAGCTAACCCAATTCAACCAATTAGAATACTTTCTAATTAATGATCAAATTAAACTCTTTAATTCAATCGAATCCACAAGATAAGATAGACATCTAGCAACATATCATATCCACCCAAAGATATGAAATTTTGGTAGAAATATCAAAAATATTCTTTAGTGAAAAGTTACCATGCAACAAGATCTTTCGATCATCCTACATCCTGAATATGACTCTAGATATGAAAATATATCAAATCCAATGTCATATTCATATTTTGCTCAATCTTCTGATGATGATTCAATTAATGAAATATTAGAAATCATTTCTAATTTTCATCATGCTTTGATCAAAGACTTCCTAAATCATCATTTGATTGAAGCAGATAGGATGCAATCTTCTCTTACCAGGAGTGATCGATTCAATGTTGACTTGCTCACAACCTTCATATATAATCTACCATATCTAGAACATCCCGTACACGATTAAGTCATTAATGAATATGAACCAAAATATGGATTCATACATATAAGGTTCTATGGTAGTCTCACGTCAAAGGATTATATGCACAACTCTAACTATGAGAATCATCTATTGACATGTAGATAAGACTCCATTAGATATTCTCGAGTTGGATCAATTCAGTAAACTCATTCTCTAATGAGCACCCACATCCTTGTATTAGTGTCATATACAAGTGATAGTGAGATCAATCATCCTTTCATCAAGCTTACATAGGATGTGCCAGTCTTTTCAAAAATATTGATCCCTAACTCAATGTTCCATAGGCTAAAAATATTTTAAATTAGAGTTTTAAGATTTTAGATCTCACAGGTATAATCTCATTATAACTCTCAAACCATAGCCCAAATTTAAATAAATAATTAAGATGTAGCATATAATGAATAAATATTTTTATTTATTTAAAAATGTCATTACATGAGTTTGGAAAATAAAGAATAGCCCATCAAAATACAAATTTTGATTGGCTTGAGGGCAAATTCCTTTCAGAATTAGCAAAAATCAAACCATTTATAGAGAAATTTACTTATAATTTCAAAAAATTGAATGTACTATTAAATGAATAAAGAGATATTTTTAATAAGGCTGAATTAGGATTCAAACCACATAAGAAATAAAAACTATCTAAAAAATTATTTATTAAAGCATCATCAAATTCTACCTCAAACATCTCATCTATTGTTGTAGTAAAACTGGTCATAAATCCTATACATGTGATTTCAAAAAATTAAATAAAAAATGATTAAAAGGGTTTGAGTTCCTAAAGAAACAATGAGTACTAATCCTAAAGATCCCAAGATGACTTGGGTACCTAAAAATTTAACTTGATTTTCTTACGTAGGAGTGTCTTGCAGCCCATGATAAGAAATGACTTTGGTATCTCGATAGCGACTGTTTAAGGTATATGATGGGTGACAAATCTTAATTTATCATTTTTGAGCCTAAAGAAAGAGGAGTGTTTACATTTGGTGATAATAGAAAGAGATCATTATTAGCGTCAGTAACATCCATATCACTCTTTCTACTTCTATTCAAAATATATTGCTAGTTGATGAGTTAAAACATAATTTACTTAGTATTAGTTAATTTTATGATAAAGAATTTAAAGTTATATTTGAATCTTTATTATGTATAGTTTCTAGTCCCAATGATAATAGCATCATATTTATAAGACATAGACATAACAATGTCTATGTAGTGGATCTGGATGATCTACACATGAAGAATTGTCAATATCTTATAGCAATGGATCCCAAAGTCAATGAGACTAGCTGGTTGTGGCATCATAGATTAAGTCATGCTAGTATGGATTTACTTTCAAAATTAATCAAGAAGGATCTTATAAGAGGATTACCAAAATTAAATTTTAAAAAGAATTGAATTTGTGATGCATGTCAATTTGGAAAATAAACTGGAAACTCTTTCAAATCAAAAAGTGTAATTTCAACCTTTAGACCTTTAGAATTGCTACACATGAATTTATTTGGACCCACAAGCACTACTAGTGTAGGAGGTAAGAAGTATGGTTTAGTAATTGTAGATGACTTTTTAAGATTCATATGGATAATGTTTTTAGCACAAAAGGATGAAGCCTTCAATGCATTTTTCAAATTTTATCGAAAGGTTTTAAATGAAAAGAACATATCAATTGTATGCATACGTAGTGATCATGGCACCAAATTCGAAAACCAATACTTTGAAAATCTTTGTAAAAAAAAGAAATTAATCATAATTTTTCTACACCTAAAACTCCACAATAAAATAGAGTAGTAGAAAGAAAAAATCACACATTAGAAGAAATGACACGAACTATGTTGTGTGAAAGTAATTTATCTAGATACTTTTTGACTGAGGCAATAAATACTGCATGTTACATATTAAATCATGTTTTAATAAGGCCTATTTTAAAGAAAACCCCATATGAGCTTTAGAAAGATAGAAAACCAAATATTAACTATTTTCATATTTTTTGTTGTAATATTTCATACTTAATAATGAAAAAGATAACTTAGAAAAATTTGATGCCAAGTTAGATGAAGGTATCTTTTTAGGATATTCCTTATCAAGCAAGGCATATAGAGTTTTCAACAAGAGAACTCTCATTGTTGAAGAATCAATTCATGTTATCTTTGATGAATACAGTGATAAATTGTCTAGAAAAGAAAATATCTTAAATGAGGATGTAAGTGATCTAAATGATAAGATAGATAATATCATACTAAAAGATGCACCACCTCAAAATAATAAAGAAGGAAAGAATGAAGAGCCTTCTCATAACCTAAGAGAGGAGTTACCAAAAGAATGGAAGTATGTACATGGATATCTTAAAGATCTGATAATCAGTGATCCATCATAAGGAATAAAAATACGGTCTTATCTTAGAAATATAAATAATTGCTTAGCCTTTGTCTCTCTAATTGAACCTAAATCAATAGAAGAAGCTGAAAGTGACACATGTTGGACAGATGCCATGCAAGAAGAATTAAATCAATTTGAAAGAAATAAGGTTCGGATCCTAGTTGATAGACCAAATGACTACCTAATAATTAGAATTAAATGGGTATGTAGAAATAAATTAGATGAATATGGTACCATCATAAGAAATAAAGTTAGATTAGTAGCAAAAAGATATAATCAAGAAGAAAGCATTGATTTTGATGAAACCTTTGTCCTAGTAGCTAGATTAGAAGCAATTAGATTATTGCTTGCATTTGCATGTTTCATGAATTTCAAATTATATCAAATGGATATAAAGAGTGCATTTCTTAATGGTTATATAGCCGAGAAAGTGTATGTTGAACAAACACCTAGATTTGAAAATCATACATTTTCAAATCATGTGTTTAAATTACATAAAGATTTATATGGACTAAAACAAGCCCCTCATGCATGGTATGAAAGATTAAGCAAATTCTTATTAGATAATGAATTTACTAAGAAAAATATTGATAAAATCTTATTCTTAAAAAGAAAAGATAACAATCTATTGGTTGTACAAATCTATGTAGATGATATTATCTTTGGTGCCACTAATGAATCCCTTTGTCAAGAATTTGCTAAGCTTATGTAAAGTGAGTTCGAGGTAAGTATGATGGGAGAGTTAAACTTCTTTCTCGAACTTCAGATTAAGTAAAATAAAGAAGGAATCTCCATCAACCAAACAAAATATACAAGGGAGATACTTAAGAAGATTAGGATAGAGACCTCAAGACTAATTGGCACACTAATGAGTACATCATGCAAACTTGACAAAGATGAGAAGGATAAGAAAATAGATATAAAATTATACAAAGGTATGATAGGTTCACTCATTTATCTTACTGCAAATAGATCAGATATAGTTTTTAGTGTTTGTATGTATGCTAGGTATCAATTAGATCCTAGAGAATCACATTTGCTTATTGTTAAAAGATTTTTCAAATACTTATCTAAGATACTTATTGTAAGATTATGGTATGATAGAGCATCTCAATTTGAATTAATTGGTTACTTTGATGCTAATTTTGCTGGTCATAAACTTGATAAAAAAAGCACAAGTGGCACATATCAATTTATAGGAGTTAATTTAATTTCATGATTTAGTAAGAAACAAAACTCAGTAGCAATCTATGGTTGAGGCCAAATATATTGTTGTTAGGAGTTATTGTACCCAAATTCTATGGATCAAACAACAACTTGAAGATTTTGGATTTAAACTTAATAAGATACCAATAAGATATGATAATACAAGTGTAATCAACTAAACTAAAAATTTAATTGAACACTCAAGTTCCAAACACATTGAAATAAGACATCATTTCATAAGAGACCATATTCAAAATAATGATGTGGTGCTTGCATTTGTGAGTACCGATAATTAATTAGCTGATATATTTACAAAACCTCTTAGTGAAGAAAGATTCAACATTATTAGAAGAGAATTAGGGCTACGCTATCAATCAGAATAAATCTTACTTCTATGACTTAAAAGGCTGAAATTAATTTCAAAGAATTATATTTTGAGTATATAATCAATCATTAATATTAAGAAAAATATCTAGATTTTGTTTGAATGCCAAATTCTCACTAAAACTTTAAAAGTTTTAGAACTCATGCTCGAGTCGACTCGAGCAAACTCATTAAAATTCATGAGTCGACTCGAGGGTCAGGGCCACAAGCAAATAAAATAGATCCGTGACTGTTCGTGATGCTCCAGAACTCCTTCATTTCGACAAGCTGAGGATCCCTCTTCTCCTAAACTCAATCCAATAGTATCTGGTTGCCTCCTTACCAACTACTTCCTTAGATTCGTGAAGCTAGGACTCATATTTGGATCAAAATGGTCGGAGAAAGGCAAGGAGTGCAAATGATTTGTAATACCCATGGAGCCGAAGAATGGAAGAAGAGAAGGAAATACTACTATCAAAAAGGACTATGACAGCGGTTCATAACTGCTGCCATAGCCCAAAAAACTATTGCCATAGGCTATGGTAGTAGTTATTTAATCGCTACTACTCCAGCCATCACCGTAGCTCTGTAGCAGCGGTTGTTGCAATGGTTGTTTGTGAAGAAAAAATCCTGATTTTCTGAGTCAAGTTCGTTCAGATCTGATTAGATCAAGAGAGATATTTCAAAAATTTTTCTTTTGAATTTAGATTAGATTTGAGACATTTCAAATTTGATTTTATAGATATAATAAAATAAAATAAAATAAAATAAATTTAATTTAATTTTGTATCTTTTGTTGGATAATTAGATTATCCTATGATGATCCTGCTGATTGCCTAAAGTTCTGGATTTAGCCACATAAGTTTCTGGCCTCTACCGATATCAACTTAGGCTGAATCTGAGGATCTTCTCCTTCTTTATTATCTCTCCAAATATTAGATTTGGATCTGATTTGGAGGATCTTCAAAACTTCTTTTGAAGATCTGGAATCATCTCTTGCAGCAGTGCTGCCTTCTTTCTTTCTCGTCACCTTTCTCTTGCCTGGATCATATCAAACTGGAGCCCAAATCTCCTTGGGCATGGAGAAGAGAGAGAGGACCAAAAGATGGCATGGAGGAGGGAGAGGAGCATCCTTGGGGCATGGGCTAAGGGAGAACTACTGTAAATCTTGGCACAGATAGGGTTTATAGACCCTACTGCGCCATGCAGTGCCACATCATCCTGATCAATCATGTTGCTTCATGAAATCAGATCTAAATCTGATTGATGGGATGACATCATTTGATCCAATTAGATGAGAGCCCTCTTAAATCATCCTTAGGTGGTGCCAAGATTGATCAAAGCTGAGTCTTAGGTGCCTACCTAAGTTGATTCCAAGAAGCAACCTAGAGTCCCATCTATATGGGACTCCAGGCATCCCTATCCATAGGCGCATGCTTTCCTAGGCATGCGCCCCCTCCTTTCCAATTTCAAACAAGGGGATAAGCCCCTATCTACTCTCCTATGGGTGCATGAAACATGGGCAGATGTCTAAGTATCAAAGGTTAATGTTTGACCAAAGTCAAAAGATAAGAATTAGCAGGTGACGAAAAATGGCAGGGTTGTCTCAAATTTATCTCATAAATTAAGACAACCCTTTTCTGACCTGGACAAGCTCCAATCATACCAAGTAAAGATACCTGAGTGAGCACAAATACATCTGGCTCAATCGAGATAACTTTTAATGATAGTAGAAGAAGAACGTTAGGCTCAATCATGTGCTAGCATGATTTTTTTGAACCTAATTGAATCTTATTCAAATCAATTAAACTGGATTAGTTCAGTTGATGATCATCCAGATTCAAACCCTTATTTGTGTGATCCAGTTAGGTTCAGTTCTGTATGGTAATGGGATATGTCATGATCTCTATCATCGACATCATCGAAACTCCTTTCGATGGATCAAATCTTCTTCTGATTCGAACAGCTAGAATGATCGATCATCTAAATCATTCTAATTGCTCCCAAAATCCACCAGTGACACCTAGCAGTATATGGTGGCAACCCATCAGAGCTGAAAATGCGAACCTCTTGGTGCAGCTACCTGTGTGATTAAGTTCTTCTATCTTGAGCCCCGATCAGATTAGGGTTAAGGTGAACTCGTCAAACCCTAGTTTCTGTCATATGATTTAATCATTCGATTCAAGTCCGAATGTGAAAACCTTAAATAGAAACTCTTTCTATTATTTCACTCTGCCATGGCCATGGGCTTCAGGACTTGATTCTCATGATCATCATAGGGCTGCTCCTCATCCACCGAGGTAGATAGATTCCATCTTGATGCAATCCAGTTCCTACAATGAACATGCTATAGCCAACATACACCTCAGGGTTCCATATGGCTAGGAGACCGAGTAATGGTGTAGTCAAACTATAACACCCTCAAGGTGAACTGTCGATGCATCTCAGGTCAAAGAACCAGACACACTACTGCAGCATCGAGTCAGTCATTGACGAGAAGGTAGACTTCCTAATGACTACTCGAGGTGGTCACGCTCAGTGCCCTCGTTCTCTAACGAGTACCTGTACTCTCGCTCCGGTGTCTCCACACCATAGACTCAAGACTCATCTACTAAAGAGAAGCGATTGTACACCAACCTTCCGGAGAATCAATCACCATCCTCGTGATGATCCTATGGTCGGGAGCATTTTATGAGTTAATAATGATTATTCATGTCTTAAATTTTCAACTCTTGAAAATATGAATTATCATTACCATTAACTCAAAGGATGTATCACAGACACTAAATACACATTTGTGATAGAAAATAACCCATTTTATTATTTTATAGTCAAAATTATAATTTTGCCCCTAGAAGTGTATTACAAGTGTCAGCCAATTCTGGCTTCTAGGGCACATATATCTAACAATCTCCCACTTGTCCTAAAGCCAATTGGCTACAAGTCTAAGTCCATCTTCTCAAGGTGGGCTTCGATCTTCTGCTGGCCCAACGGCTTTGTAAGTGGGTCTGCCACATTGTCTGATGGAGTTGACTCTCTTGACCTCGACGTAACCTTCTCGAGGTAATCGTGGATGAGATGGTATCGCCGCTCAATGTGCTTGGATTTCTGGTGAGACCTCGGCTCCTTAGCAAGGGCTATGGCGCCATTGTTGTCGCAGTATAGAGGAATGGCATCTGATGGCATCACTCCAATTTCTGCAGCAAACTTCTTGTACCAGAATGCTTCCTTCGTAGCTTCTGATGCAGCAATATATTCTGCTTCCATGGTGGAATCTGCTATCATAGTTTGCTTGGAACTTTTCCAACTGACAGCTCCACCATTGCACACAAACAGACTCCCAGATGTCGACTTTCGATCATCTATATCGGACATGAAATCCGAGTCTGTGTATCCCTGGACTTGGAGTTCTCCATTACCAAAGACCAACATCATATCCTTAGTTCTTCTTCAAGTACTTAAGGATACATTTCACAGAAGTCCAGTGTTCTTCACCTGGATTTGACTGATATCTGCTTGTGACACTCACAGCATGGGCTATATCAGGTCGTGTACATAGCATGGCATACATGAGGCTCCCTATTGCAGAAGCATAAGGGATCTTGCTCATGCGTTCTATTTCCTCAGGTGTGCTAGGGCACATCTTCTTGGAAAGATGAATACCATGTCTGAAGGGTATTAATCCCCTCTTAGAGTTTTCCATACTAAACCTCTTTAGTACTTCCTCTATGTACATCTTCTGTGAAAGTCCTAGCATCCTATTCGGTCTATCTCCTATAGACCTTAATTCCTAGAATAAAGGATGCTTCACCTAGGTCTTTCATGGAGAATTCCTTTAGGACAACCACATTTTGACTGATGGTCAACATGGGAATATCATTCCCAATAAGGAGGATGTCATCCACGTACAATACGAGGAAGACAACAGCGCTCCCACTGATCCCTTTTGAAAACACATGGTTCCTCTTCATTTTTGATGAAACCAAACTAATTTGATCACATCATTGAAAATGAGTGTTCCAGCTCCGAGATGCTTGCTTAAGTCCATATATGGACCTTTGCAGCTTGCAAACCTTGTGATCAGTATCACTGGATGTGAAACCTAGCGGCTGTTCCATATAGATATCTTCCTCAAGATATCCATTTAAGGAATGCCGTTTTCACGTCCATTTGCCATATTTCATAATCGAAATAGGCTGCAACAGCAAGCAATGTGCGGATGGATTTTAGCATAGCTACTGACGGAAAAGGTATCCTGATAGTCAATGCCTTCGCGTTGACTATAACCTTTTGCCACTAGTCTAGCCTTGAATGTCTCCACATTCCCATCTGCACCAATCTTTCTCTTGAAGATCCATTTACACCCAATAGGTACTATACCTTCTGGTGGATCTACCAAGGTCCAGACTTGGTTTGAGTGCATCGAGTCAATTTCTGACTTCATTGCCTCTAAGCCATTTCTCGGAGTCGATATCTGATATCGCCTCGTTGTAGGTTTTGGGATCATCACCATGAGCACCATTACCTACGAGGAACATTTTCCTCTACTTTCCTCTGAAATAATACCTAAGTATCTTTCAGGGGGATGGAAAAAACTCTTTTCCGATCTACGAGGTGGAGGAGGTAGTGTTCTTATTGGCTCAACCTGATTTGGTTCCACTTGGTCCTTAGCTCGTTGCTGCTTGTGAGACTTTCTCATCAAGCTTGAATCTGCTTTCCAATGCCACTATCTTGAATAAACTATTTTTCAAGAAAGATGGCATGTCGACTCACAATCACATTGTGGTCTTCTGGAATGTAGAAATAGTATCCTAATGACTCTTTAGGATATCCTATGAATCGAGCTCTAAAGGACCTAAACTCTAACTTGTCCGCTTGTTGTCTTTTGACATGAGCCGGACAACCCCAAAATTCTGAGATGACTCAGACTTGGTTTCTTACCGTGCCATATCTCATACGGTGTGGTAGGAACGGTTTTAGAGGGAACCCTATTCAGTAATAGAATTGAAGTTAATAATGAATGTGTCCCCAAAGAAAATCAGGGAGGTCTGTGAAGCTCATCATGGATCGAACCATATCCAATAGAGTCCGATTTCTCCGTTCTGAAACCCCGTTGAGTTGAGGTGTTCCTGGTGGAGTCCATTGAGAGACTATGCCATTTTTCCTTGAAGATAGTCTAGGAATTCCCGGCTAAGGTATTCACCTCCTCGATCTGATCGAAGAACCTTAATGGGTTTTCCAGTTTGTTTTTCTACTTCATGTCTGAATTCTTTGAACTTTTCAAAAGCTTCAGACTTGTGTCTCATAAGATACACATACCCATACCTAGACAGATCATCGGTAAAGGTAATGAAGTAGACAAAATTGCCTCTAGCCGGCACATCAAATGGGCCGCACACATCAGTATGTACTAGGGCAAGGAGATCTGTGGCCCTCTTTCCCATGTCCAACAAAAGGGAGTTTAGTCATTTTGCCTTGAAGACAAGATTCACAAGTTGGATATGACTCGAAAAGTCAATGGACTCAATAGCCCATTTTTCTCCAATTTGTTAATCCTATCTTCTGCTATATGACCTAGTCTTATCTCAGGTGCCATAGATATCTGTCGTTTGGACTATCCCTAGGTCGTTTCATGGCATTCACGTTTTGCTCGATAGTTAAAAATAGGTACATCAATATGTAACTGATAAAGACCATTAATAAGGAAACCATTTGCAATTTTATTTCTTTCATAAAGAATGTTACAATGGTCCTTAAGAAAACTAATCACATAACCTTCTTGTGCTAAGCATGAAATAGAAATCAAATTCCTGCTAGCTGCAGGCACATAATAACAGTCTTTTAAAACTAAGTCTAAACCAGATGGTAATCGAAGAGGGTATGTTCCCACGGCTACTGCAGCAACTCTTGCTCCATTACCGACGCGTAGGATCATGTCTCCATCCCTCAGCCTCCTGCTATCCTCAAGATCCCTGCATAGAAGTGCACAGATGAGCACTAGAACCAGAGTCAAGCACCCAACTGGATGCAGAAGAAACCGTAAGGTTAGACTCAATAACGAGCATACCTCCAGAAGGACCTTCCTTCTTGTTCTTCAGGGTGGCCAGGTAAGTAGGGCAGTTCCGCTTCCAATGGCCGTTATTATGTTGCAATGGAAATACTTTTCCTTTGTTAGCGGCCTTCTTCTTCAGCTCTGTCTTTTTCTTCTTTCCTCCTACCTTCTTGCTTTTTCACAGACTTCTTTTTCTTTCCATAAGACTTTCTTTTGGAAGAAGTCCGTTCCATAGCAAGAACTGAGCCTTTAGAACCTTTCATAGAAAGCTCAGCGGTAGTGACCAGCATATTCATAAACTTCGGCCAGAGAATTTTGAAGTTTATGCATGTGGTAATTCATGATGAATTGCCCATATGCATCAGTCAAGGATTGCAGAATAATATCATTCTGCAGATCCAAGTCCAACTTCACACCGAGCTTCTCAAGCTCTTCCATGTCCTTGATCATTGTCAGACAGTGATCTTGGACTGACTGCCCATCACGCATCTTAGCCTTAAAAAGTCATTTTGTGACTTGATATTTGGCTGCGCGACTCTGTTCACCAAACATCTCCTGTAGGTGAGCCAACATTTGGCGAGCAGTCCCGATATCTTCATGTTGGCGCTGGAGCTCATCAGACATCGAGCCCAACATGTAGTATCTGGCCTTATTATCTTCGTCAATCCATTTTTCCAGAGACGCTCTCTGTTCAGTAGATGGACGAGCTGGTAAGGTGGGAGGGTCCTGGTCCAAAACATGTGTTAACTTCTCGGAACCCAAAATAATTTTGTAGTTCCTGAGCCAATCTTTATAATTGGGTCCAGTCAGTCTATGTGTGTCCAAGGATACGTGCCAGTGGGTTGGACGCAGACATTTTCCTGTAGAGAGTCAAAGATTCTAGTTAGATACTGTAATTTTGACTTGACCAATTTATTTAGAGGATTTTATTTTTAAACAAATTAGCTTCCCACTATTTTCTCGGATCCCTACACTCCCTCTGTAGAGATGCAAAAATCTCCATGATTAATGATTTCTAGTGGGTGGTGCGGTCTCACCAACTGACTCATCACCTCACCTAACAGTTATTGGTGATGGGTTAGCCAATGAGTGAACAACTCTTGTTCAATGATTCTCTAATCATGGTGCACCCAAACTTGGTCTCTAATTCATGAATCTCACATGCGTATCCAGAATATTGATCCACTCCTTAGTTAAGTCAGACCCACCATTTGCATAGACTGGGTTTCCTAATTGAGTCTCTCACCGTATCCGAAATATTGAGCCCAACTCATCCTCCAGCCCATAGCATCCAATGCCTAATAGACATGGTTGCATCTTCCCTTTGGTGCAACTGAGCCACTGTATCCAGCCGAGAACAATCAACCCCGGGAAGGGCCCGCACATCTACAATGGTGGAAGACCTCAGACTTAATCTTTTCTTAGGGAGAATTGATTCAGGTCTCATTAAACTAGACTTGGCATTAGTCATAACAATTATGACTAACCTAGTGGCATGGGTTAGCTCGGATTATTGACCACCTCAGATCAGAACTGTGTCAACAGATATGGCCAGGTAAGTGAGACCGGTGGAAGGAATATGCCATTAACTCGCACAAGAATGCATTCAGGTCGAGTAGCTTCCAATTAAAAATCCAGTCGGTCGTATGTGCCAAACTTACCTTAGACACCAAATTGATTTGAGTCAGAACCAATTGGGTTAGCCTACAATCCAGACTCTAACCTCTGAGCCTAATTAGGTCTTAACTTGATCTTGATCATGTGACTCGATCTTGACCCAGACTTAATCCTATTAGGCTGGTCAATTTAAGCATTGTTGATCCCATCTAACCAACTCTTGATTCGGTTTGATCAACCGCTTAGACCTAATTGAGCTACCCAAGCCCGAACCCAGTATTATGAATATGTCTTAGATCTAAAATTCTCAATTTTAGACCTAATTAATATTCCATAAACTTAATTCTTAATTAAGTTAGGGTTCATAAACAAAATATGCACAATAAATCCTAGGGTTTCAGGATCTAGGGTTTTGCAGAAAGTAAGTTTTGGGTTTCTGATTAAGGACGAACATGCGCAGCACCCCTACACATCATAAGAACACCCCATCGAATGGAAGAGAGAGGGCCTTTAAACCCTTCTTCGTTCTTATGATCCGGACGGCCAAGAGGAACGCCTTAATCAGGAACATTAAATACTACAAAACTAGTTAGATCTATATCATATATCTCATATATAAAAATTAGATCTAATCATGGCATATTTTGCATACATCTCATGTATCATAATCATGCATGTTTTCAGATCTAAATTATCTCATAATAATCTAAAAAATTAGATTTAAATTGATCTAATCAAAATAAATTCTAATCTAGATAATTATGTAGAACTATTCTACAACTAGTCTAGACATGCATTCAATCATATCTCATATGATATTTAAAATTAAATAATTTTTATTTGCTATTTTTCAGATGTTATATTATAACATTTATAATATCAAAAAATAGTAAATAAATAGATCTAAAATATGATTTAATCAAATTAAATCAAAGAACATGCAAGAACTATTCTATAGAACTATTCTATTTTAGAACTAGTCATGCATATCTTCATAAAGTTCTTAGATCCAAATCATTTAATTTTAATTTTTTTAATTTCAGATCTGATCACATCTCATGTGACATCTAAAATCACTTAATTATTAATTAAAATTAAAATTAAAATAATAGATCTAAATAATTTATTAGAACCATGGCTCTGATACCAGTTGAAGGGAAAAATCCTGATTTTTTGGATCCAGGTTCGTTCAGATCTGATCAGATCAAGAGATATATTTCAAAAATTTTTCTCTTTAAATCTAATCAGATCTTGATATCTTTTAGATCTAATTCTTATTATTTTAATAAAATAAAATTAAATTAAATTAAATTTGAATTTTAATTTTGTACCTTTTATTGGGTAATCCTATTATCCCTGTTGATGATCCTGCTATTGCAGCGGAAGGTTCTGGATCTAGCCACGCAAGCGCCTGGCCTCTACCGGTATCCACTCTAGGGCTTGGATCTGGAGATCCTCTTCTTCTCTATCACACTCTCCAAAAATTAGATCTGGATCTGATCTGGAGGATCTTCAAAACTCCTTTTGAAGATCTGCAGTCGTCCTCTTTGCAGCAGCAATGCTGCCTTCTTCCTTTCTCATCACCTTTCTCTTGCCTGGATCGCACCAAATTGGAGCCCAAATCTCCTTGGGCGTGGAGAGGAGAGAACCAAACTAGAGCCCAAATCTTCTTGGGCATGGAGAGGAGAGAGAGGACTAGAAGATGGCATGGAGGAGGGAGTGGGGCAGCCTTAGGGCATGGGCTAAGGGAGAACTTCTGTACAGCTTGGCGTAGATAGGGTATATATAGATCCTGCTATGCCATGTAGTGCCACATCATCTCGGCCAATCATGTTGCTTCGTGCAATCAGATCTAAATTTGATTAGTGGGATGACATCACCTGATCCAATCAGATGAGAGCCCGCTCAAATCTTCCTTAGGTGGCACCAAGACTAGTCAAAGCTGAGTCTTAGGCGCCTACCTAAGTTGATATCAAGAAGCAACCGGAGTTCCATCTGTATGGGACTCCAGGCATCCCTATCCATGGGCGCAAGCCTCCCTAGGCATGTGCCCCCTTCTTTCCAATTTCTAGCAAGAGGACAAGCCCCTATCTACTCTTCTATGGGTGCATGGCACATGGGCAGATGTCTAAGTGTCAAAGGTCAATGTTCAACCAAAGTCAAAAGACAAGAATTAGCAGATGATGAAAAATGGTAGGTGTTGTCTCAATTTTATCTCATAAATTAAGACAATCCTTTTCTAATATGGACAAGCTACCAGTCAGACCATAGTAAAGGTACCTGAGTTGAGCACAAACTCCTTTGGCTCAGTCAGAAACAACTTATTTATGATAGTAAAGGAAGAACGTTAGGTTCAATCGAGTGCTAGCACGATTTTCTTGAACCTAATTGAATCTCATTCAGATCAATTGAACTAGATTAGTTCAATTGATGATCACCAGATTCAAACCCTTGTTTGTGTGATCCCAGTTAGGTTCAGTTCTGTATGGTAATGGGATATGTCATGATCTCTATCATCGACATCATCGAAACTCCTTTCGATGGATCAAAACTCTTCTGATTCGAACAGCTAGAATGATCGATCATCTAAATCATTCTAATTGCTTCCCAAAATCCACCAGTGACACCTAGCAGTATATGGTGGCAACCCATCAGAGCTGAAAAATGCGAACCTCTTGGTGCAGCTACCTATGTGATTAAGTTCTTCTATCTTGAGCTCCCGATCAGATTAGGGTTAAGGTGAACTCGTCAAACCCTAGTTTTCATCATATGATGTAATCATTCGATTCAAGTTCCGAATGTGAAAATCTTAAATAGAAACTCTTTCTATTATTTCACTCTGTCCATGGCCATGGGCTTATTCTCAGGACTGGGCTCCTCATCCATCCGAGGTAGATAGATTCCCTCTTGATGCAATCCAGTTCCTACAATGAACATGTTATAGCCAACATACACCTCAGGATTCCTGATATGGCTAAGGAGATCCGAGTCAATGGTGTAGTCAAACTATAACACCCTCAAGGTGAACTGCCGATGCACCTCAGGTCAAAGAACCAGACACACTACTGCAGCATCGAGTCAGTCATTGACGAGAAGGTAGACTTTCCTTAATGACTACTCGAGGTGGTCACGCTCAGTGCCCTCATTCTCTAACGAGTACCTATACTCTCGCTCCGGTGTCTCCACACCATAGACTCAAGACTCATCTACTATAAGAGAAGCGATTGTACACCAACCTTCTAGGATCAATCACCATCCTCATGATGATCCTATGGTCGGAAGCATTTTATGAGTTAATAATAAAAATTCTTGTCTTAAATTTTTAACTCTTGAAAATAAGAATTATCATTATTATTAACTCAAGGGATGTACCACAGACACTAAATACATATTTATGATAGAAAATAATCCATTTTATTATTTATAGTCAAAATTATAATTTTGCTCCTAAAAGTATATTACAAGTGTCAGTCAATTCTGACTTCTACGGCACACATATCAAACAATTTGAACCACTACCATAGATAGCCTATTACAGTGGTTTATAAACGACTGTAATAGATCGACCTATAGTAGCGATTATGTAACTGCTGCCAAGGTTATCTACAGCAGCGGTTATATAACCACTGCCATAGGTAATCTATAGCAGCGGTTATTTAACCACTGCCATAGGTCTAATGCAGTGGTTGATACCATTTGTACCAATAACCTATGACAGTGGTTGGCACGGATATGACAGCGATTATAAAATTACTATCGTAAATCTTGAATAATTAAAAAAATTAAAATTTTTATTTTTTTATATATTTTACCTGATAAATATAAATATATAATATAAGAAAATATAATAAATATAAAAATTATTCTAAAATGCTAAGATTTTATTACTGAATAAAATTTATTATAATATTTTTTTAAAAAAAAATAAAATACATCAAAAATCTCATAAATCTACATCATCGTCGTTGTCATCCGAAGTCGGAGCCGAAGCTGAAGCCAGAGTCAGAGCTAGAGCTGGAGCTGGAATGTAAGCCAACATATCCTCAAAATCTGTGACTCTAAAATGCATGCTGAGCGTCGATATCATATCTCTCATGATGCCCTCTAGATGAGATGCACGCTCCTCAGCCCGATCTGCCCACATCGCAGCATGATGTGCTCATGCCAATGCCTCCTCAAGCTTCTTCTGGCTGACGACACCAAAAGTCTATGAGGAGATGCTCGCCTCGGACTAGTAGCTTATCGGCATGTGTCCGGGCCTACATTAGATCCTCCCAGAGTGCTCAGGCCCCAAGACCTGAGACAGATGGTCATTGGGCCCAGAGGTATCTAGGCCCTCGCTTTAAAGCTCGAATGGAACAAGTGGCATCCCAACCAACTAAGGTTTCTCAATCCTCCGAGAAACCCATTCAAGAAGAACATCAACAAAATCAAGGTATACCAAGTTCACCCCCTCCATCGCCTTCACCTATTGGTAGGATGTCTACTAGGGCTATTGTAATGGGAAGATTGATTTTGAGTTCTTTGCAAGTTATAATTTAGGATGGGATAGAAAAATTTTTGCACAATGAACATCCCCATGTACCTTAAGTTAGTTAGAAAATTTTATGAAAACCTTAAAAGGGGGCCTTCTGAAATTGTTACAACAGTAAAAGGAATACAAATTGAAGTGTCACAAGATAGTTTGGCACACATCTTTGGGATCACTAGAGAAGGACTCATTCCAAACAAATTATCTAACAAAAAGGAAGGGCTGAGACTTATTATTAGGAGAGATGACATTGTAGGGGATGTCCAAGCACCCACCTTATCTGTAGAGATTAGAGTTTTACATCGCATCATTGGTGGGATTTTTATTCCTAAATTAGGTAGACATGATTTTGTCTCTGAGAGAGAATTATGCATGATGTATCTGATGGTTTAGGAAACTCAGATAAATTTGCCTAGGATTATGATGCATCAGATGAGAGAGGTAGTGATGTGGGACAACCTAAAAAAAAAGAAAGAAAAGATCAAGCTTTCTTCCATTCATGAATAATAAATCACGTCCGACCATGGCACATTATTCTCAGGACAGATAGTATAGTTGCCTATACTCTGCTCAAGAGGCGTGACTGATTGATATGGAACCAAAGCATGATCAATCGAAATGATGCTGATGAATGCCATTTTAGAGATCAATAAATAACTAACAATAATAAAGTAAATAAACAAATAGCAAAAATTAAATATGCTTCTGAATAATTGCAAAAAAAAATATAAATAGAATAAAGGATAGTAAGAAATTAAGCTCACAAAAAAATTTAAAAAAAGATAAGAAGAATCCAGATCATGGTAGTTAAGAAACTACCCTAATTAGGGCTCTTAATCTTTTAACTAAGTAGATCTATCGATAAAGAACTAGATCTTTACCAACATCGGATCTAAAAAAATAAGTAAAAATCAAAAATTAGTTGAGAAGGAACGAACGTCCTTGTCAACATTTGATCTGTAGAATAATAGATCGCTCTTTCTTTCTCTGCATGATAGATAAAAATCTTGGAGGAGACAGATCTTCTTTTGGTGGAATAGGCTTATGTAGGTAGATAGTGAAGACAAGTCGAGGTCATAGGAATACTGAATCTCAAGAAAATGAAGGTTAAAGAGATAAAAAAAGGTGGACCTCACACCCTCCCCTCATGGGGCAATTTTGGATCTCACACCCTCTCCCTCTCGGAGCGACCAACACAAGTATTTATGAAAATTATAAAGTGATTCATTCATTCATTGTCTCCTTCACGAAAGATACATGGGTTTATATAGGACCTTAGGGGTCCTATTTCTTTAGGAATCCTATTTTCTTTACAAGAAAAAAATCAGTCCTCCCAACAAAAAAGTAAAATATTATGTATGGTTTTTAAATACAATAATATATCATATCAATTTTTTATGGAACCATAGGAAAGAAATCAGCCTTTTAACAAAATAAGTAAGAAATCAAGAACTCTTAAGAAATCCTAGGAAAGAAAAGAAACTCCATATGGGTGCTTAATGCCTGGCACAACTTGGCATGAGGATCCTTGGGCATGGCACATGCTGGCATATGTATTCCTTCCTAAGCATGTGGAGGGTAGTGGCTCTAATGATGATGTGGATCAAGCTTGCTTTTTTATGATGGTCGTTTTCCAAATAAGGCTCAATCCAAAATAAACCTACGTATGGTCCTATGGACCCAAAACTAAATGCGTCAAAAGAACTAATTGATTAAATCAAAAGGACTAGAACAAAATAACTGAAGTAGGGTTATTCTAATATGGCTTCTTCAATCCAAATTGAATCTAAATTATGTTGCCGACTTCTGATGGCTCTGGTGTCTGCACCAGGTAGCCTCTAGAAATAAAGTATGTTTTCCTTATGGTGTGGCCTTGACTAGGATTTTTGAGACAACAGGAGTCCCACTAGAGAATGAAGGTTGTAAGAAGCTATCTCACTTTGATGTATATGACATGAGAGCTCTGACTAGAATGCAATATCATGTGAAGGAAGATGGGTAAAGAATATTTTTGATCAAGAGAGGAGAGCGCCTAGAGTAGTGGAGGTAGGAGAGCCCTCTATCCCTATTGCACCCAGAGATGCACTTGACCCCAGTACGCCTATGACTCCTCGAGCTCCACCCACAGATAGTTTTTTACAACCACCATCTACTGACTCGCATCTTTGGAGAGACTGGTAGATATGATTTCTACTAGAGTTAGTAGAGAGATTCAAGGCTTATCTAAGAAAGTAGAGAGTGTGCAAATTGAGATGAAGTCTATCTCTCAGAGGCTCATTACTTTAGAGGAGAGGGAGCAGACACATCATGTATCTACTGGTCTCTCTGGCATTATTAAGGAGATAGCTCAGCTCAGGAGGAGAGTTGAGTCAGGAGGTACTGAGATGATGGCAACCATCAGTGGATTAGGTCAGGCACAGCAGTAGGATATTTTCTCAATACTTGGAGCAATGGGCAATTTGATTGGAAAGATAGAGAGACTTGCTTCGGGCATAATATCAGCAGCATCAACAATGGATGTAGCTGTCAGGATAGCTACGCCTCGACCTCCACCCATGTCCCCAATTCAGACTCAGGTGTCCACTTGTACGAGTAGACCACCACTTTGAGTCTATAGTCATATGGGGCCTACTCCTTCGTAGATAGTCGGGCCATCAGCTAAGACTAGGAGCAGAAGAGCTAGGCCACCCACATCTAGAGCTTCATCTTCTTAGACATTAGAGATCCCTTTAGATGATGGGTAGCATCATAGGGAGTTGATGTCTAGTCATTTGATGTTCTTAGACGTATGTATTAGGAATATATGTTTGTATTTGACACTATGTTAGATGCCTCTCTAATACTTATATATGAAATGGCTTAACTTAGTCTTGTTTTGAACTTAGTGTTTCACTGTATCTTGGTGTGTTGAGATAGAACACACTCATTTTATAAATGCAATGAAACTCATGATTATTTACTCTTACATTGTTTTAATCTTGTGAGTTGATCTCGTGGAATCTTTGTCTTTATTTTATTTTTTTGATTGATAACAGAAAGGGAGAGTAATATGTATATGAGCATATATTTACTTATCTTGAATATGGCTTAAATTGTATATAAGCATATATTTACTTATCTTGATATATAATGTGCATCTTGGCTTAATATGCATATGAACTTATATTCAAATTACCTTATGATTCATCTACTTTGAATATGTTAAAATTTTTAGCATATATGATGTGCATTATGAGTTTGGAGTTTGTGCCTTGATACATACTCTATATATCAAATGTATGCTTTGACTAATGTAAAATATTGATTGTTTAATATTGATGCTTGGCACACATATGGATATATGCTAATAATTTATCATTCAAATAAGTACAAGCAAAAATATTAACTTTGAATTGATAAGATATATTAAAAATGTGAGCATGAATTGAGGGGGAGCTAACTATGAAACTATGAAAAGGGTTAAATCTTTATTTTATTGAAAATATCCTTAATACATTAATATTATATATATCTCTCGCTCATATACTCAAGGTTTTGTCATCATCAAAAAGGGGAAGATTGTTAACCCCAAGGATTGATTTTGATGATGAACAAAATATTTGAGTATATTATTTGGACTAATGAATTGGTTGAGATCATGTTTCAGGATGAATTGTAGAGTATCAAATGAAAAATCTCTATAAAGTGCATTTAAGGATCATTGAGGAAACATTGAAGGATTTTGAGGCACAAATCACACTTAAAACAAGTCTTAAAAGAGATATCTCAAAACCAAATTGAAGAGAAAATCAATTGATCGAAGTAGAAATTTTCAACATAAACAAGCCTCGAGTCGACCCCTTATTCGACCTCTTATTCAGCTCAAGCTGAAATGGCATGAAAAAGAAGACTGGCATGCTAGAGTTTCAGCAGCACGATCTCGAGCAAAGAACCAAGTCGAGGTCACCGGTGGCAAGGCCTTGAGTAGAGTAACGAGTCAACTCGAGCTTCAGCTCGAGATCCTTGAGTCGAGGTTTCAGAAAAATACAAAGAACTTAATTTTTGGGATAAAGTGCAGAATGGACTCGAGTAGAGGGACGAGATGACTCGAGCCTCAACTCAAGCTCGAGCAGAGTAACGAGTCGACTCGAGCTCCAATGGCTAGTTTTTGTAAAATATTCAAAACTATGCAAAATTATTCCAAATGGATATTTTCACTCTTCTAATGGTCAAAAACCCTTCCCCAGCCTATCAAACATGGGGAGAAAGCTACAAAACACCTAGAGGAAGTGACATGACCATTCAATTATTGAGAGAAATCAAGAGTGAAGTGAAAGAGTCTAAAAAGTATTGAATAGAGAGCATTCAACTCCCAACTCTAAGAAACATCAAATTAAGAGATTCTTTTCAGCAAGAAGACAAGCTCAATTAGTTCAAAAGCTTCCTTCAAAGAAGATTTTCCAAGATTCATCGACTTACTTGCTTATTAAAGGAGCTTTATTTTTATTTTTATTGGGTAATCCTTACTCTCATTGTAACTTAGCCTTAATAGGATTTTGAAGCTAAGGAAAAGGTCTATCCAAGCCTGAAAATTGGATTGTAAGGATTGGCTTAGGATTTGGTTGTGATTAGTGAAGTAGTGTAAAACCAACTAGGTTTTAGATAGTGAGTCTTGAAAAACTATTTGACTGTAATCTTGGAGAGATTATAGTGAAATTCTCAAGTGGATCTTAGGGAGTAGACGTAGATGCAAGAGGCATCGAACCACTATAAATTTTCTTATATTTATGATTGCCTTATCTTATCAATTTAACTATATTTCTGCACTTTTGCATACTTGGTAGCATAGAACCACAACACACTTCAACACATTACTAGTTTTTGAAAATACCATATTACTTATTTAAATTTTGAAAAATCTAATTCACCCCTCCCTTGGGTCATCTTGCTAGGCAACAAATAGGTTATCATCCTTGTTAATAACTTATCATTTGATCGTGAAAAGTTTAAGAACCATCCGATAAATTCTTCTTTATCAATTGATTGTGGTTCTAAGAACTTCATCATAATTTAAGAGTTCATTTAAGAAAGATAGAACTTTTATGATGAATAAACCAAATAACTATTATTATATGATAATTCATATACTAATTTCAATCATCTACTACTTAGATTATTAGCTTTAGGATATGTTGATGCGAATATCCATCTTGAGGTTGGGTTGCTGGAGTTGTGCGATGACGGCAAGTTGGTGGTGACGGGATGGAGGCGGCCATACTTGCAAGAGAAGTCCTCGATTGGAGTTGGTGCTAGTAGAGACTGTCTGATACTTAAGTCAGTTTTCCATTCAATAAAAGGAAAAAGATGAGCATTTGGAGAGAAGAGTTTGCATACCTTAGGGTTTCTCTTTTTTCTCTTTTATAGAAGGGTTCGGAGTTTGATAGGATGGAAGTTTTTTAGGATGGATCATGAATTGTTAGTCATGGGAGAACAAGGAGCTATCAGAGATATTTTGCCTACCCATTGGAATATCTTTAGGAATCATGTCAGGTGCTATCCTCTCATGGCATGTGGGGAGAACCATCTCTTAATTACATGAATTGACAATCTGCAGTCGAGAGTAGGGACTTCAGCTTTCTAATGGCCTCAAGTTTGGCTTGACTTCCATCTTTTGATGACTTCAAGTTCGGCCTGACTTAGAACCTCGACCTCAATCTTCTCAAGACCTTCAATTAGTCTATATTCTCAAGTCCTGGCTTCCATCTTTTGATGACCTCAAGATCGACTGACGTAGGACCTCATCCTCAGCCTTCGATGATCTTCAATTCAATCTACATTGTCATCTTTGCTTTCATCTTTTGATGATCTCAAGTTTGGATTGACTTAGGACCTCGTCCTCAGCCTTCGATGACCTTCAATTTAGCCTATATTGTCACCCTGACTTCTATCTTTCGATGACTTTAAGTTCAGCCTAAATTAGGACCTCATCCTCAACCTTTGATGACCTTCAATTCAGCCTATTATCACCCTGGCTTCCATCTTTTGATGACCTCAAGTTTGGCCTAACTTAGGACCTCATCCTCAGCCTTCAATGATCTTCAATTCAGCTTACATTGTCATCTTGGTTTCCATCTTTTGATGACCTCAAGTTTGGCCTGACTTAGGATCTTATTCTCAGCCTTCGATGACCATCAATTCAACCAATATTATTATCTTGGCTTCCATCTTTTGATGACCTCAAGTTTGGCCTGACTTAGAACCTCGTCCTCAGCCTTCTGATGATCTTCAATCAGCCTACATTGTCATCCTAGCTTTTCATCTTTTGATGATCTCAAGTTTGGCTTAACTTAGGACCTCATCATCAGCCTTCTGATGATCTTCAATAAGTAGGCCTGACTTAGGATCTTCTCCTCAGCCTTCTAATGATCTTCAATATAGGCTAGAGGCTTGACTTAGGACCTCATCCTCAATCTCAATCTTTGACCTTCAATTTAGCCTACATTGTCATCCTGACTTCCATCTTTTGATGATCTCAAGTTCGATCTGACTTAGGACCTTTATCCTAAGCCTTCGATGATCTTCAATTCAGCCTACATTGTCACCCTAGCTTCCATCTTTTTGATGACCTCAAGTTCTGCCTGACTTAGGACCTAGTCCTCAGCCTTCTGATGATCTTCAATATAAGCCTAACTTAGGACCTCGTCCTCAGCCTTCTGATGATCTTCAATCAACCTACATTATCATCCTGACTTTCATCTTTTGATGACTTCAAGTTTGGTCTGAATTAGGACCTCATCCTCAACCTTCTGATAACCTTCAATCAGCCTAAATTATCATCCTAGCTTCCATCTTTTGATGACCTCAAGTTTGGCCTGACTTAGGACCTCATCTTTAGCCTTCTGATGACCTTCAATCAGCCTACATTATCATCCTGACTTCCATCTTTTGACGACCTTAATTTTGGTCTAACTTAGGATCTCATCCTCAGCCTTTTGATGACCTTTCAATCAACCTACATTGTCATCCTGACTTCCATCTTTTGATGACCTTAAGTTCCGCCTAAATTAGGATCTTATCCTCAACCTTTGATGACCTTTAATTCAACCTACATTGTCACCCTGACTTTCATCTTTCAATGACTTCAAGTTTGGCCTAAATTAGGATCTTGGCCTGGAATAGGACCTCAGCCTCAGCCTTCTCATGACCTTCAATCAGTCTAAATTCTCATATCTTTGGCTAGCATAAAAATCCTCCAACAATAGCCCCCCTACTTTCGAGTCTGAGCCATGGTTCGAACGAAGAAAGTATACTAGATCGGACTTGTCGAAGACATGTCCTTTTTTATCATTTAGACTCAGAATCTTTAGATTTCTTATTAAAATTGTTCGAAGATTTTTATCCTTTAGCTTAAATTCAATTTTGTCCTTAGCTGTTTGAGCTTAGATTCCTGCAAACCTTGATGTCTTGAGCTCGGATTTCTGCTGACCTTGGCTTTCAAAGGTCGGATCTCAGTAGAACGAGACATTTTGAGCTTGGGTTTTGATGCTTTCTCATTTGAGAATGAGGATAGGTTCTCTTCTTTGGTTCTTCCTTGTTTAAGGATGAGGACACATCTTCTTGTTTTGTGCTTTCTTGTTTACAAATGAGAGCACGTCTTTTTTTTTATTTTAGTTTGGAGATGAAGTATCGTCGAGAGATTCCATAGCTATACTCATGTTCATAAACAAGCATCCTTTCTGGGGCTATTTTCATTCCGAGATGAAGCACCATCGAGGCATTCCATGGTTGTACTCGTATTCATAAATGAGGTACCCTTTTTGAGGCTATTTTCATCCGAAGATGAAGTGCCACCAAGGCATTCTATGGCTATACTCGTGTTTGTAAATGAGGCACCCTTCCTAGGGCTATTTTCATCTGAAGATGAAGCACCACCGAGATATTCCGTGGCTATACTCATTTTCGTAAATGAGGTGCCCTTCCTAGGGCTATTTTCATCTAGAGATGAAGCACCATCGAGGCATTCCATGGCTATACTCATGTTCATAAATAAGGCATCCTTCTTGGGGCTATTTTCATCCAGAGATGAAGCACCACTGAGGTATTCCATGGCTATACTCATGTTCGCAAATGAGGCATCCTTCTTGAGCTATTTTCATCCAAGATGAAGCACCACCGAGGCATTCCATGGCTATACTCATGTTCGTAAATGAGGTGCCCTTCCTAGGGCTATTTTCATCTAAAGATGAAGCATCATCGAGGCATTCTATGACTGTACTTATGTTTGTAAACGAGGTGACCTTCTTAGAGCTATTTTCATTTGGAGATGAAGTAGCACTGTGACATTCCATAGCTATACTCATGTTTGTAAATGAGGCATCCTTCTTGGAGCTATTTTCATCAAGAGATGAGGCACCATTGAGGCATTCCATGGCTACACTCGTGTTCATAAATGAGGCACCCTTCTCGGGGCTATTTTCATCCAAAGATGAAGCACCGTCGAGGCATTCCATGGCTATACTCATGTTCATAAACGGGACATCCTTTCTGGACCTATTTTCATCTAGAGATGAAGTACCATCAAGGCATTCCATGGCTATACTCATGTTCCTAAATGAGGTGCCCTTCTCGGGGCTATTTTCATCTAGAGATGAAGCACCGCCGAGGCATTCCATAGCTTGTCTGAGGTCTTCTTTGCCCTGGATGATTGGGATTTGTGGGCTATACTCGACACCTTTTGGCTATTATTGTCACCACCTTTATTCGACTTGCCTAGAGTAATGATATCTTTTAGTTGATGTCATAGTAGATCTACACGAGGAGTGAGACCACCCATCGGATTGGCTCCAATTTGTTAGTTTACCTCTAGTTGGCCTTTCCTGGTTGATGTTCTTGTTAGGTCGGCTTTCTTGGCCTTGAGTTTTTCTTGGGTTGAATTTGAGCTTGGTAGTTTGGTCTCGGTCATGATTTTGACTCCAGCTCTGTTGTGATTTTAACTTTAGCTTGGTTGTAATTTTAACTTCACTTTATCCTTGATTTTGACCTTGGCTTGGTCTTGAATCTGATCTTAGCTTGGCTTAGGCTTTAACCTCGGATTGGTTTTCAATGAGCTTGGCTTACTAAGGTTGAATTTATGTTGACTTTAGTCTTTTGAGCTTGAACTTCTGTAGACCTCAGACTTATCTAATCTTTGCCTCGAATCTACCTAGCAACACTTTGGAGGGATCTTGAACTTGACCTCGAATTGATTTAGATTCTAACTTCAGCTTCAACATTTATTTTCACTTTAGCTTCAGCCTTAGTTTTTTGGACTTAGTCTTAATTGGCTTTGGGGTTCAGCCTTGGTTTTGGTGCCCTATAGCCCTATAAGAAAGAAAGAAAGAAAGAAAAGAAAAATAATAATAGATAGAAGTTTAAAAGTCTCTTACCATGAATTTTCTATTTGGAAGATCTTGGGTTCTATTTGACTACCCTAGTTTAGATTAGGCTTTGTCTTCTTTTCTTCTTCTTCTTCTTCTTTTTTCTTTTTTTTTGGTATTAACTTGGCTTCAGGTGAAATTCATAGGGTCGAGTGTGGAGGTTGTGGCTTTTTTACGGGTGGTTCTGACATTGCTCCAAGTCAGCTTCGGTGTTGTTTGATGTGAGATGCGCATGGGTGAACTTCGAAAAAGGTCGAATGGACGCATATGCGGAGGACTTCGACTATGTTTAAAGTGCATGGACCTCGGCATTGTTGTAGTAGGTTTATCCATACCTAGATGCTTAGGGAAGAGGGTTAGGGCCACTGAGAGGACTTTAGCTATGCCTAGACATGCAAGGAGAAGGTCAGTAATGGGGAGGACACCAGGATGCAGGTGCAAGGGAGAGAGGATCGGTTGGAGGGCTCATTCTTTCCTCCTCTTCTTATTCTTTTCTTCTTCTTTCTTCTTCTTCATTTATTTATTTATTTATCTATTTATTTATTTTTATTTTTTTTTGGAGGAGATCGATGCTGTCAGGGATGGATTTGGCTGTCTGCCATTCGGCACTGCTACAGCAGGCTCGATCGCGCCTAGGCATAAGGGAAGAAGGTCGGAGCCATTGCGAGGTTCTGAGGGGGAGAAGATCAGAGAAGTCACCTAGATGCGTGGGAGAGAAGCTCGGCCATAGGGGGTGCCAGCTTCTTTTACTCTTTTCTTATTCTTTTCTTCTTCTTCCTTCTTCTTCTTCTTCTTCTTCTTTTGGTTTTTTTTTTGGAGGAGATCGGCAATGCCCGAGATCGCAATGGAGGACTTCGGCACCACTAGGATCGCGAGGGAGATCGGCTGAAGGGGCACCACAGGTTACATCTGGGAGCATGGGGGAGGAGCTTGACCGCGGCTAGGAGTGTATTGGAAAGAGATCAGAAGGATTGCCATGGAGAGGGGATCGGTTAGAGTTCCCTGGGTTGTGCCTGGGAGCACAGGGTAGTGGAGATTGGCTGAAGGAAATGCCCGGGCGTGCGAGAGAGGAGGATCGACCGGAGTCATTATGTGAGGGAGAAAGAAGCTCGGTCGGGCATGCAGGGAGAGGGAAATCAACCAGAATTATTGTGCGGGGGAGAGAGAAACATGGCCAGGTGCACAGGGAGAGGGAGAGAATTGGTCGGAGGTTGTGCCTGATGGGCGACAGGAGAAAATCAGTCGGAGGGCTGCACAAGGGGGAGATCAGCTGGATGCCCGCGCGTTCTGTGGGGTAATCATGGATTGTGCCTAGGAGCACAGGGGGAGGAAAACGTCGACGTCCGAGATCATAAGGGAGGAGAAGGTCGGCATGCGGGGAGGGCTTAGACGTCGTTGTGATGGGTTCAGTCGCATAGGTGCACATAGAGGAGGAGATCAACCAGAGGAATGTGCGGGCTCGGAGGAGGCTGGCTGGATGACTACGACGGGCATGGGGAAGGCCGATCGGAGTCGCAGGGTTGGGAGAGGCTCACGAACACAAATCCCACCCCTACTTCTCCTCTCTATTTTTTCATTCTTCTCTCACTTTCTCTTTTTTAATAGAAAATTGAAATTTTTTTGAACAAAAAGTTGAAAGAAACTATATACATACATACATACATACATACATACATACATACATACATATATATAGAATAAAAAATTGAAAACTCCCCTTTTTTATTTTATTTTAGATAGAAAACTAAAAACTCTCTCCTCTCTCTCTCTTTTTTTTCTTGAATCTGGGGAATCGAACCCCTTTTTCATGGGACACTATTGACAAAGAACCTTTGCTAGGCATCAAATTTGCTCCTATTTATGAAGTTCCTAAATTGAATTTTGCCTAGAAAATCAGAGTGCAAATGAAGATCTTCCTTCTAATATTTGATTCTATCCACAATTCAAAAGAATAGATGAAAAAATAAGGATATAATGTTGTTAAGAGACATGCAGGATTTCATGCATAGATTTCAAATTTTTTTCGAAATATAGAGCAGTGGAAGACATAGATTAAACCATTTAATTTACAACATGCATGTAATCAAATTACAAATCCCTACATCAAGGATCTATAACACGTTATGATGCAAATATAAATCTAAAATTAAATTAATCATAAATGGTATTGATCATATCAATACCTAGATCTAGAATAATTCTAGATCTAACCCTAGATCGCATCTAGATCACCAAGAGATCAGATCTCTTATCTTTGCATGGTCGAGAACTCCATGGTTGAATCTGTTGTTGCCTTTGGAGCCACACAAGCATCTAGCCTCTATAGGTGATCCAAATGAACCTGCAACACAGATCGGAGGTTCATCAAACGAAAATCCGCTCAAAGTACTAGCTTCTCGTCGATCCCTCCTGATGGTCAATCAAATAAGTATTCTTCAGATCTCTTGGACTCTCCAAGAGATGAAGAATACATGAAGGATTGAAAGAGATATCCAACTTTTGGATCTCCCAAAAAACCAAAAATAAAAACATATGGAAAAAATCCTAGGAGAAAATAAATCTTCTCCTTCAGAACATCAACGGTTGATGTTTCAAATCTCACACCCTCTAATTTTTCTCATAAAATTCTCACAAAAGGATGGAGAAGAAGGGCTCTCAAGAAAACCTTAAGAGAAGACCTTCTTCTTTTCTTTTTCTCGCATCAGGATATGATTAGATCATGTCCAAAAATAATCACCATGCCCCAACACCTTGGAGCATAGATCCCATGCCCTCATCCTCTCTCTCTCTCAGATCTTTATCATATAAAAATCATATAAAATAATGAAGAAGAAGATACTCAAAAAAAAATAAAGAGAAGATAATCTTCTCTTACCTTTGTGCCTTAATGACGTCAATGATTGATGTCCAGATAAGATCTTTTCTCTAAGGATCTTGGCACGATCTTTCCTCAAGGCCTTCCTCTCTCTCTCTCTTAAATTTTTATCATATAAAAATCACATAAGAAAATAAGGGAAGGTTAGAAAATAAATCTCTAAGAGAAAATAGATTTTTCTCTTACCTTTGTCTTCATTAAGACATGAACTTTTCATGTCATAATGAAACCCATTTCTCCAAGAAAGTAGGCACCCATAACCCCCACGCCAAACCTTCTCTTCCTTCTAGTTTTTACCATGGGTATTCCAGAGTTTTTTTGATACTATATTGATATCTCAAAGAGGCACCTTAAAAATAGGGTTGACTAGGTCAAACACCTAGTCAAGCTAGGAAGTTATGGGGCGTCCAACTCTTGGACACCCCTCCCCTATTTTTTCTGCATGAGATACCTGCAAATCATGCCAAAAGCAAACCAAATATGGGGTGGACCATCATCAGATGGCATGGAGAAAAATTCAAAAGAAGGTAGGAAGAGTTTTGGAGATTAGGGACTCTTTTCAAAAGGAAACCAAGCCAAACAAGTTTCTTATTTTGATCAAATCAAAAACAATTCCAAATCAACCAAAGAAGGAGGTGTGGGAACCAGTTTTGGGGTATGGAAAAATCATATAAACATCTGGAAATTAAAAGTGGGGCATGGGCTATTGTTGGCGCAAGGAAGGGAGAGAGTCGCAATCCAACTAGGACTCCTATTTGACTAGGTCAAAGCCCAGTTTAAATCATATTTAAACTAGATTAAATACAACCAATTAAAAGTTATCCTAATCCAATTAGGAGACCAATTAAATAAAATTAAATTATATTTAATTTTAATTTAAATCCCAACTCAATTAGGAGTTAGGTGTACTCAAATCTTGGTCTAACAAGGACTTGTTCTTCCTTACGATTGGCTTATCCAATAAACCAATTAAATTTAATCTAATTAAGTCTAAATTAATTATAATTAAATTTAATTTAATTAGACTTGATCTCATCCCGATTACTCAATTAAATTGAGTCAATTAGCAATTCAATTGCTGATCAATCCTCCTGCAATACTTGCATTAGGTCAAACATCAATCATATTGATCGTTTGACCTAAGAACGATTCTCAATCATTAGTTAACCATCTGATCAAGTTATAAGCTCTAATGTGTATGATCCCATAGGTTTGAATCTAAGTCGGTAGCATAAAAATTAATTCCTATACCAATCGAAGTTACCATCTAGTAATAGTTCCCAACATCTGGATAGGTCGAATGTATGCAAAGCAATATTCTTAGAATCCTGGCCCATGGTTACTATATAATTCATCCCTTTGATCAATAATGCTCAAGATGACTTCGAGTACGCAGTCAGCACTCATACAAGTCATTGCTATTATGTCTCAAAATTTTGCAAATCTCGTGACACCTCATGAGGATTACCCAGGCCTAAGTTTTGCTAAATTGAAACACAACGAGTCATTCTCTTCCTAAAGTTAATCAGGAGTGGTCAATCCTATCTTGACTCACACACTGACTTTACAAGTACTTGACTATACCCAAAAATCTTTCGAACCTATATTAGAAATATAGGTGGTCCGGCACCAAAGTACAGTGAGTTGCTTGCAAGTCACTATGGTGATCTCAGGTCGGAGGGATACTTATACCCAATGGCCTTAGCTTGCTACTCTTGATAGTAGAGTACTACTTTGGTCATGTTCAAAGTAGATGTACTCCTACATCTCATTTAGATGCCATACCAGTGTCTCCACACCACTTTGTTACAAGGACAACCAACGCATATGGCATACAGCGATCTACACTCGATAAGTTATCGTCCTTGTTAATAACTTATCATTTGATCATGAACAATTTAAGAACCATTCGATAAATCCTTCTTTATCGATTGATTGTGGTTCTAAGGACTTCATCATAATTTAGGAGTTCATTTAAGGAAGATAGAACTTTTATGATGAACCAACCAAATAACTATTTTATTAGATAATTCATATACTAATTTCAATCATCTACTACTTAGATGATTGGCTTTAAGACACATTTTTCAACAACTCCCACTTGGACTAAAAGCCAATCAGAATGATATCAAATATCCTATCTTCCACTTGAGTTTGTAGAACTCCTTAGTGCCAAGTCCTTAGCAAATGGATCGATCAATTTCTCCTTTTCCATCGATCTTCTAAAGATCGACGTCTCCTTGATCAAAAATCAAAGGTGATAGCAATGCAGAATATGTTGATTCTTCGATTCTTTAGTCTGAGCTATGGCTCCAGTGCTACGATAGGACTGGACCATCGATGGAGGGTGCCACTCCCAACCTGTTAATGAACCTCAGCAACTATATAGCTTACATGGCAGTATCATATGCCACGATGTCTCTACATCACTAACTAAATAGGCTAAAGTATCCTACTTAGAACCTTTCTAGTAGATTGCTTCTACAATTAGGATATGAGCCGACATTCTCTAGTTATCATCTCATTTTGATTGAAATTATAACATCCACATGTTTTAAATCAGTACTTTTATATTTGAGTCACTGGATCTTAGTATTTTTCAAATACTTAAGGATTGTCTATACAATCTTCCAGTGGCTCTTACTTAGATCAGATTGGTATCTGCTCACTACCTCTAGTGAGTATACCATATCTAGTCATGTACATAGAAAAATAAGATGACAGCTAAACCTTTATTCATTGCAATGCTAGAATGTCATTTTTGATTAAGAGAATTTCATCCACAGACAATATAAGAAATAACACTATAGAATATTTTATCCAATTACAAATGCAAAATTTGTCTTTGTTCATAACAAAGGCATATGTTCAAAACGTATGTTCTAATTTTGAGGTAATAGCCAAACGGGCTTTAAGGTCTTTACCTTCCCATCTATGCTACTCTGATCCTTTTGAAAATTCATTCACACCGAATAGATTTTATCCCTTCAGGTGAATCAACTAGTGTCCATACACTATTGATTTTCATGGACTTCAATTTGGATCATGTGGCTCTAGATCACTGTATTGTATCTCTATAGGTGATCGGATCCTTATTGTTCTCATCAAGCTCAACAGGATCGCTATCCCAGATCTAGATACTGAAGTATTTGTCTAGCTAATGCAGTACTCTACCAGATCTCCTTAAAGGTGATACTTTAATGGGCTCTAAATTTGATATGATCAAATCTGATTCTATAGGTTTACTAGATTACATCGGTTCTTTTCTACCAGTCAAACATTTTTAAGTTCAACTTGATAGGCATTAGTTTCTTCTCTAAGGAACTCCTTTCCAAAAGGAATGTCCTACTGCTGATGAATATTTTATGTTCTTTAGCATAGTAGAATTAATAACCCTTAAATACTTATTGCACCAAGATCCAAGTTTATCTGTATGCAAACATATGACATAGGTCGATCAACTCCAAATCCGAAAGTGAGAGAGTCTAGGTCTACGCCCAATCCATATCCCATATGGAATCTATGCGATAGATTTACTCAGAACCTTTTTCAAAGTAAAACTAGTAGCCACAAGAGCACAACACTGAAATAAGTAGACAAGTGAACCCTATAGTGGATTGAACCATGTTTAATAAAGTTTAATTTCTTCTTTCAAATATACTGTGTTCCGAAAAGAAATCCACTTAAGAGATAATCCAATTCTCTCCTAGATATGTCAAAAACTCACTGAATAAGTATTCGCCTTCTCGATCCGATCGAAGAGTTCTAATACCTTTTCAGTTTGTTTTTCTATTTTATTATTGAATCATTTGACTATTTCAAATAATTCAGGCCAGATGCACCCATGTCCAGATAGATCATCTGTAATGAAATATTAGTATCTTCCTTTGGCACTTAGGTTCATAAGTCCATATACATCACTATGTATGAGACTTACAACTTTATCGGCTCCTTCACCTTTTTTAGTAAAAGATGATTTTGTCATTTTTCCAAGAAGATAAGATTCACAAGCTATCAATAATTCACAATCATTGATGTCGAGATTTTCCTCTCAAGCTAATCCGTTTATCCTGTTCTTGTCAAGATGACTAAGCCTATAATGCCAAAAATAGATATCTAAGACATAATCTAACTTGGGTGTGTACATTACACTTAATAGACTGTATAAATATTAAATATTATTTCTTTATTATCCATGTATTACTATAATATTATTCATAATAATATCACAATAATCCATTTTATTGATAAATGATAACCATCTCTAACCAAAAAGCCATCAGAGATCACATTTATCATAAATGATGGACAATAGTGACAATCACTTAAAATGACATCTATTGAAAATAAGCTTGACAAATCCTAAAGCTAGGATTGGAACAAGACTTCCATCCCCAACGTTTAGGTATTTCTCACCATTTTCAAATATCTCACTTACTTGTAGTCTTTGCAACAAATTGCATAAGACTACCAGCATCTAATACCCATGTAGTAGAATTATTTACAGAAAAATTTTAAGGTGTTATTATATAACATCTTTAATGAGCAACTTTTGCTCCTTTCTCTTGTTCAGCCTGTTATGGTCAAGTGAAGCAAGACAATTCTTCTTCCTATGACCCTACTTCTAACATTAGAAGCACTATGCCTGATTTGGGTTAACTTTGGACTAATTGTTTTAATTGGGCTTAGAAGCCCTAGCATGAATCCATTCATACTGCTGAACCAAATTCAACTCTTGATACTAATTATTAAAGTTGGATCCCATAAGTCATCATTATCTAATAGTGATAGGAGCAATTAGGGTTTAGCCTTAATTTGAGAAAAGAGAACATTGACCTAAGTATATGAATTATATTAAGTCTAAAGACTTGAACTTTAGTCTAAAGATTCTCCCACTATTTTACTCGAATTTGTAGCCTCTACCTCCAATTCGGAGAATTACTTTAATTTTCTAATAGGTAATAGAATCCACATAGACTGCACATGAGCCCAACTTTGGTTGGCCAACCCATGTACATCTAAGGATAGGTTCATAACCAATTGTTTCTCCAAATAATTTCTAATAATTTAATTTTATCCTAGAAACCTAATCAGTAGGCTTTGGCATCCACTATAAGGATCCGATTAGGTCCAACCATTAACATGACTATACTTGGTGCATCTAACCAATGAATGATTAGGCCCAACTTTGGTTGGCCAACCTAACCACCATTAGAGAGACACATCCAAGTCATCATATGATGAATGATAATTTCATTAGTCAATAAGCACTAGGTCTTTGGGCCTCCAATGATTATTGAGTTAATGGACTCATTATCAAACACCTTAATGAGAGGCTATGACTCGATTATCTTCATAACTTCATCATTTTAAGGATCTAATAATTTTAGAAGATTTAAATTATTAGTGATTTAAGGATAGAAAGGACATGGACCAATTTGCTCCCACTGACTTTATCAAATCAGATCCTCCCATTGACTTTATAAGTCACTGATGAGGATTATGATCAATTTTGATCCATGGGCATCTATATCAGTCTCACTAAATGAAATCAGTCTCACTGATTTTCTATGTGACATGAGTTAGCACGAATCAATAAGCAACCTTATCAAAATCTGATTAACCACGTTGGATAGGTAAGTGAGATCAATGGGAGGGTCTGCCAAGGCTTGCCTTAGACACCATCAGAAATGGTCAAGTAAGCAGGCTACCAATTAAAAACCATCGATTTGAAATGCCAGACTTACCTTAGACACCAGTTGGTTTGTCAGTTTTGATTTGGTCTACCTAAAGACTCGGGCTCGACCACTGAGCCACGATCAGGTCCATTTATTAGATATATGGACTTTGATCAACTATAACTATTGAACTGATCTATAGAAAAGAAATGACCTAATCTTAATTAACTATTAATTAGGTTTGATCAATTTTTTAACTAAGTTCATATTTAATCTAACCCTAGGTCTAACCCAGTTAATGACCTGATCAAAACTAACCTATTTAACCTTTAACCCAAGTTTTATGAAATTATCTTAGGATCTTTAAATCATAAATCTAGATCCTGAACAATCACTTAATTTTCAATTATGTTTAAACCTTGGGTTTATGAAACCTCAGAACTAGTTTCTAATTTTATTATTTAAAATATTTTCAAAATTATAAATAATTTACATTGAATCATATTCAATACATGGTTTTAGATCTGATTTATTTCATTATTTAGATCATGTCCTAGGATTTCGAATCTAGAATTTTGTAGAAAGTAAGTTCTCAATTTAAATTCTACAAAATAAATATGTCATATATATACATTCTAAATTCAAAACAAAAATTACATATTAACATATGCAATAAGAGGATTTAGATCTAAACATCAAACACATCATGTGGATCAGATTATAAACTATTTAAAATTAAATTTAAAATTTAAAAATAAATATTAAATAACTTTAGATCTTATCTAACATATTTATGACTTAAGTTTCTCAGATTAGTACATACTAGGACAATCTTTCCACTATAAGGGGTAAACCTTATAGTAGGACAACCTTATGGCAGTATGTGTAATTCTGATATTATTTAGATCTAATCTAAATAATCTAAAATAGATTAAATATTTATTTAATTTTAGATTTAAATTAAAAAATAGAATCATAAATTTTCTTAGATTTAATCTAAATTATTCATGATTTAGATTCAGATCAGCACATACTAAGACAGCCTTTTCATTATAAGGAATTAACCTTACAATAGGACAACCTTATGGCAGTATATATGATCTTTAATTAATTTTAATTTTTAAATTTAATCTAATGCAAATATAATCATGTTATAAAAGAACCTAGATGCTCTGATACCACTGTTAAGAAATATGCAGGATTTCATGCATAGATTTCAAAACTTTTTCGAAATATAGAGCAGCAAAAGACATAGATAAAACTATTTAATCTACAACATGCATGTAATCAAATTATAAAACCCTACATTAAGAATCTATAACATATTATGATATAAATATAAATCTAAAATTAAATTAATTAGAAGTGGTATTGGTCATATCAATACTTAGATCTAGAATAATTCTAGATCTAACCCTAGATCGCATCTAGGTCACCAAGAGATCATATCTCTTATCTTTGCATAGGTCGAGAACTCCATGGTTGAATCCATTGTTGTCTTTGGAGCTACACAAGTGTCCAACCTCTATAGATGATCCACACAAAACGTCGAACAAAGATCCATTCAAAGTGCTAGCTTCTTGCGGATCCCTTTTGATGGTCGATCAAATAAGTATTCTTTAGATCTCTTGAACTCTCTAGGAGATGAAGAATACATAGAGGATTGAGGAAGAAATCTAACTTTTGGATCTTTCAAAAAAATAGAAATAAAAATATATGAAAAAAATCCTAGGAGAAGACAAATATTATCCTTCAGAACATCAACGGTTGATGTCCTGAAAACATCTCTATGCTAGGATCAGAGGAGACCTTCTCCTCTAGATTTTTTTCTATTTTTCTAGATCTCACACCCTCTGATTTTTCTCATAAAAATATTACAAAAGGATGGAGAAGAAGGGCTCTCAAGGAAACCCTAAGAGAAGACCTTCTTCTCTTCTTCTTCTCGCATCAGGATATGATCAGATCATGTCAAAAAATAATCACCATGCCCCAACACCTTGGAGCACAAATCCCATGCCCTCTTCCTCTCTCTCTCTCTCTCTTTTTGTCAGATTTTTATCATACAAAAATTATATAAAATAATGAAGAAGAAGATACTCAAAAGAAAATAAAGAGAAAACAATCTTCTCTTACCTTTGTGCCTTCATGACATCAACGATTGATGTCCAGATGAAGACCTTTTCTCTAAGGATCTTAGTGCTATCTTTTCTCAAGCCCTTCCTTTCTCTCTCTTAGATTTTTATCATATAAAAATCACACAAGAAAATAAGGAAAGGTTAGAAAATAAATCTCTAAGAGAACAAATTTTTCTCTTACCTTTGTCTTCATTAAGACATGAACATTTCATGTCATAATGAAACCCATTTCCCCAAGGAAGTAGGCACCCATAACCCCCATGCCAAACCTTCTCTTCCTTCTAGTTTTTACCATAGGTATTCTAGAGTTTTTTTGATGCCATATTGATATCTCAAAGAGGCACCTTAAAAATAGGGTTGACTAGGTCAAATGACCAAGTCAAACTAGGAAGTTATGGGGCGTCCAACTCTTGGATGCCCCTCCCCTATTTTTTTTGCATGAGATACCTAGAAATCATGCCAAAAGCAAACCAAATATGGGGCAGACCATCATCAAGTGGCATGGAGAAAAATTCAAAAGAAGGTAGGAAGAGTTTTGGAGATTCGGGACTCTTTTCAAAAAGAAACCAAGCCAAACAAGTTTCTTATTTTGATCAAATCAAAATCAATTCCAAATCAACCAAAGAAGGGGGTGTGGGAACCATTTCTGGGGTATGGAAAAATCATGTAAACATCTAAAAATTAAAAGTGGGGTGTGGGCTATTATTGGTGCTAAGAAGGGAGAGAGTCCCAGTCCAACTTGGACTCCTATTTGACTAGGTCAAAGCCCAGTTTAAATCATATTTAAATCAGATTAAATACAACCAATTAAAAATGATCCTAGTCCAATTAAGATCCCAATTAAATTAAATTAAATTATATTTAATTTTGATTTAAATTCCAGCTCAATTAGAAATTAGGTGTACTCAAATCCTAGTCTAACAAGGACTTGATCTTCCTTGCGATTGGCTTATCCAATAAACCAATTAAATTTAATCTAATTAAATCTAAATTAATTATAATTAAATCTAATTCAATTATACTTGATCTCAGTCTAATTGCTTAATCAAATTGAGCCAATTAGCAATTCAATTGCTGATCGATCATCCTGCGACACTTGCATTAGGTCAAACATCAATCGTATTGATTGTTTGACCTTAGAATGATTCTTAATTGTTGATTAACCATCTGATCAGATTACAAGCTCTAATGTGTGTGACTCCATAGGTTTAAACCTAAGTCAGTGGCATAGAAACTAATTTCTATATCAATCGAAGTTACCATCTAGCATTGGTTTCCGACGTCCGGATAGGTCAAATGTATGCAAAGCAACATTCTTAGAATCCTGACCCATGGTTACCATATAATTCATCTCTTTGATCAATAATGCTCAAAACGACTTCGAGTACGCTGTCAACACTCATATAAGTCATCACTATTATGTCTCAAAATTTTGCAAATCTCATGACACCTCATGAGGATTACCCAGGCTTAGGTTTTGCTAAATTGAAACACAGCAAGTCATTCTCTTTCTAAAATTAATCAGGAGTGGTCAATCCCATCCTGACTCACACACCAACTTTATAAGTACTTGACTATACCTAGAAATCTTTCGAATCTATATTAAAAATATAGACAATCCGACACCAAAGTACAGTGAGTTGCTTGCAAGTCACCGTGGTGATCTCAGATCAGAGGGACACTTATATCCATTGGCCTTAGCTAGCTACTCTTGATAGTAGAGTACTACATTGATCATGTTCAGTGTAGATGTACTCCTACATCTTACCTAGATGCCATACCAGTGTCTCCACACCACTTGGTTATGAGGACAATCAACATATATGGCACACAGCAACCTACACTCAATAAGTTATCATCCTTGTTAATAACTTATCATTTGATCATGAATAATTTAAGAACTATCTGATAAATTCTCTTTTATTGATTGATTATGGTTCTAAGAACTTCATCATAATTTAGAAGTTCATTTAAAGAAGATAGAACTTTTATAATGAACTAGCCAAATAACTATTACTATTAGATAATTCATATACTAATTCCAATTATCTACTACTTAGATGATTGACTTTGGAACACATTTTTCAACAAATATGACTAAAAAATTTTTATAATTACATTTCTTATCTGGATCCTGTGATATCTTTACTGGTTCGGATCATCCTTGCTATAATCTTCTTCTTTGTCTGGATCTTTTCTCCAATTGAAATTTCTTCCTCATTTACAGTCCTATAGTATGAGCCTGGGTGGGACCTATTAAAGATGGATGCTGAATCTCATTGGTATTGGAGCAATGCGATTGAGCTTGTCTCACTAGATGCTCATTTCTTTCCATAAATGGGCTTAAAGATCCTTCCTTTAGTGCCATCTGTTGACGTGGAAATCCATCTTGAGGTTGGATTGCTGGAGTTGTATGACGACGGCAAGTCGGTAGTGATGGGATGGAGACAGCCATACCTACAAAATAAGTCCTCGACTGGAGTTGGCTCCAGCAGGGACCGCCCGATACTCAAGTTAATTTTTCATTCAACAAAAGGAAGAAGATGAGCATTTGGAGAGAAGAGTTTGCCTACCTTAGGGTCCCTCATTTTCCTCTTTTATAGAAAGATCCAAAGTTTGTTAGGATGGGAGTTTGTTAGCATGGGTTATGGGTTATTAGTCGTGGGAGAGCAGAGAGTTGTTAGAGATATTTTGCTTACCCATTAGAATATCCTCAAGAATCATGTCAGGTGTTGTCCCCTCATGGGATGTGGGGGGAAACCATCTCTTAATTACATGAATTGACTACCTACAACTAAGAGTGGAGAGTTCAACCTTCTGATAGCCTCAAGTTCGACCTGACTTCCATCTTTTGATGACTTCAAGTTCAGCCTGACTTAAGACCTTGGCCTCAGCCTTCTCAAGACCTTCAATCAACCTACATTCTCATGTCTTGGCTTCCATCTTTTGATGACCTCAAGTTTGGCTTGACGTAGAACCTCATCCTCAACCTTCAATGACCTTTAATTTAGCCTACATTACCATCTTGGCTTCCATCTTTTGATGACCTCAAGTTCGGCCTAACTTAGGACCTCATCCTCAGCCTTTGATGATCTTCAATTTAGCCTACATTGTCACCCTGGCTTCTATCTTTTAAGGATCTTAAGTTCGACCTGACTTAGGACCTCGACTTTAGCCTTCAATGATCTTTAATTCAGTCTATATTGTCGCCCTGGCTTCCATCTTTTGATGACCTCAAGTTCGGCCTAACTTAGAACCTCATCCTCAGCCTTCGATGATCTTCAATTCAGCTTACATTATCACCCTGGCTTCCATCTTTTGATGACCTCAAGTTTGGCCTGACTTAGGACCTCACCCTCAGCCTTCAACGATCATCGATTCAGCCTACATTGCCACCCTGGCTTCCATCTTTTGATGACCTCAAGTTTGGCCTAACTTAGAACCTCGTCCTTAGCCTTTTGATGACCTTCAACTAGCCTACATTGTCATCCAGCCTTTCATCTTTTGATGATCTCAAGTTTTGGCTTGTCTTGGGACCTCATCCTCAGCCTTCTAATGTTCTTCAATCAACCTACATTGTCACCTGACTTCCATCCTTTGATGACTTCAAAGTTAGGCTTGAATTAGGACCTCATCCTTAGCCTTTGATGACCTTTAATTTAGCCTACATTATCACCCTAGCTTCCATCTTTTGATGACCTTAAGTTCAGCCTGAATTAGGACCTTATCCTCAGCATTCTAATGACCTTCAATTAGTCTAAATTATCATCTTGGCTTCCATCTTTTAATGACCTCAAGTTTGGCCTAACTTAGGACCTCATCCTCAGTCTTTTGATGACCTTTAATTAGCCTACATTGTCATCCCTGACTTCCATCTTTTGATGACCTTAAGTTTGGCCTGACTTAGGACCTCATCCTTAGCCTTCTGATGACCTTCAATCAGCCTACATTGTCACCTGACTTTCATCTTTTGATAACTTCAAGTTCATCTTGAATTAGGACCTCATCCTTAGCCTTCGATGACCTTTAATTCAACCTACATTATTATCCTAGCTTCCATCTTTTGATGACTTCAAGTTTGACCTAAATTAGGACCCTCGGCCTAGAATAAGACCACAGCCTCAGCCTTCTCATGACCTTTAATTAGCCTAAATTCTCATATCTTTGGCTAGCAGAAAAATCCTCCAATTGGACATATTTTCCAACACAAAGAGGGGGGGGGGGGGGGGGGCGCATTTCCTTTGGTTGGAAGAAAAGTTAAAAGGCAGAAGGCTTGCGCCACATATCCTTTGCCTATCTCACGCATATTTTAAAAGGAAGTTTTAAAATGTGTGTGAGTATTATCAGAGAAATAGTTTCTCAGTTAAATCAGTATGGGACAAGTGCTTCTCTGGGGCGTGAGGATCTCTTAAGGGTGAGGACATTTGTTGGTCACAAAAACCCTAAGATTGGGACTCCAGGGGTTTAAGGTGTGGGAGGTCCTAGGGTTTGGACCCAGGGTTCAAGTGGTGAGTTAGAGCACTATGAGCATCATCTTTCCACCAAAACTTCCATGCCACCTCATTATCCTCCAATTCAGGTATTCTGATCTACTAGAACATCCAGAAGATTAGGAGAAGGTAGTTGATTAGATTGATCAAAATCAATAGTCAAAGGCTCCGATGAGAAGCTAGCACTTCGATGGAGTTGATCGGGACTAGGAGCTTCATGTGGACCGTCTGTAGAGTTTGGACATTTGTGCAGCTGCATCACGACATGAGGAGCTACTTCATAGCATTTATAGATTATAGAGTTCAATTACCCATACTCAGGTATCATGTTCTGAACATGAGTAGATTAGTAGTTATGATTTACTAATCTTGTGCATTCAATTTTTTTATTATATATAAGTATGTCTAGATCCACATGTAGAGTTTATAATTAGATTATTACATGCATAAGTTAATATTAGATTAATCTAATACTTTTACTGCTATTTTTTTAAAAAGTTTTGATAAGCATGCCTAGAACCCTGTACTATTTCCAATAGTGGTATCAGAGCACTAGGTCGCATGACATGCTTTATATATTAATTAGAATATGAATGCATGCATATATGATCTATTTTAGATCTAGATAACTTAGTAATCAATAATGAATGAGCCACCAAGTCATCCGATCATAAGGGCTAAGCATGGTTTAAAGGCCATATCCTTCTATTCGATGGGGATCTCTTATGACGGTTGGGTTGCCACCATGAACTCATTCATTAAGATGAATAGTGAAAGAATTTTTTTTATTAAAATTATTTCAATATAAAAGTTAAACATAAATATATTTATATTAGATCAAAAAAGAAGATTCATGGTTTAATTTTTATTATACTTGATTTTCTATTTAAAACTAACAGTAGGTTGCTGTTTATGAAATGAGCTAATCCATTTATGAAATGAGTCGACCCATTTAATGAATAAAAAATAAAAAAAATCTTTCAAAACTTGAAAATTATTTTTGAAATGTCGAACCCCAACCTATCAGTCCAAAACTTAATTAAAAAAATTAAGTATTATCTAGTGGGATCTAGAATTCTGAATTAAAGATCTTAAGACAAAAACATAAAACTATCAATTAAAGGATTGATGAATTAGATCCATTAATTGGGTTAGACCTAAGGTTAGTTGAAAAATGGACTTAACTAGAGTAATTGATCAAATCTAATCAAATGTTGAATTAGATTAGATCAAGGACACTCTAGATTCAACTTCAATAGTTGTAGTTGAACAAATCCATGTCTTTAACAAGGATCAAGATGGGCTTTATTCATGGCTAAGCAGTCGAACCCAAAATTACTAGATCGATTAGATTGAATGTAATTAATTGGTTGGTGTCTAAGATAAGTTTGGCAATCTAGACTAGTGGTTTTTAATTGGGAGCTACTCACACTGATTCAATCTTTAATGAGTTAATGGCATTTTTCTTCCACTGATCTCACTTACCTGGCCAATATGGTTGATGGGATTTGATTAAATCACTTAGTGATTCGAGTTGACCCATGTCAATTAGAAATCAATTTGACTAATTTCAATCAGTAAGACTAAATTAGGTGCCCATGGACTAAAATTGATCCTAGTCCTCATTTATTGACTTAGTGAAGTTAGTGGGAGGATTTGACTTGGTGAAGTCAATGGGAGTAAATTTGTCCGTATCTTTTCTATCCTTAAATCAGATGTAATCTAAATCCTCTAAATTATTAGATCCTTAAAAATGATAAAGTTATGGAGATAACTAAGTCATAGCCTTCCATTAAGATGAATGGTAATGAGTCTAATATTCTAGATAGACATTGGAGGTGCCTTACACCTGATGTTTATCTAGATATGAAAATTACTATCCATCAAATGATGATTAGGTTGCACTCTCTGAATGGCAATCTGGTTGGTCAGAGCTTTTTTAGGGCCTGGTCATCGTTCATTTGATGCACCAAACTCAATCATGTTAATGGTTGGACCTAACCAAACCCTTTCAATGGAGGCCATAGCCTACTAAATTGGCTTTTGGGATAAAATTAAATACTAAAAATTATTTAAAAAAATAATTGATTGTGAACATACCTATAGATGCACGTGGGTTGGCTAGAGCTTTCAGGCTCATCTGTAGTCTATGTGGATTCTAGTACCCACTAAGGAGTTAGAGTAATTCCTTGAATTGAAGGTAAAGGCTACCAATTTATAAAAATAGTGGAAAGACCTTTAGACTAAAGTCCAAGTCTTTAGGATTAAATAATTCAAGTGCTAATATGGTCTTGCATTTTCCTTTTAGAGAAATAGAATGGCTAGTGTTAGTCCGCTCCGTTCACTATTGGATAGTGACAAGCTTATAGGACCTGATTTCAAGAAGTCTAGTATTGATCCTAATCAGGCAAACCTAAAGAGAAATGATCCTCATGACTTGAATAGGCTGAACAAGAGAAATCAGCAAGGAGTTGCTAGTCAAGGTTATTGTTAGGGATAAAATAATTGCCATCAAAGTCTAGTAAGTATTGTCGTCCACAACATTTTAGGCATCACCTAGCTCTGATCCCAAATTGTAGACCCATGATATCGCTTGAACGCCAATCATCCTTGACATCACAAGCACCGATACCATGTTGTGGAAGCTCCTGATCTTTAGCACGGACCTGAAGGAACTTGTGACGTTCTCTATGGGCAGCAAACCACCGATCCTGCACCTGGATCTATGATGGAGTGCCTCCCTCCTTGGGCTTGAGGGAGACGCCCCCTTCTCTAGGGCTTCTTCAAGAACCCTAGGGTGGCAACTCTAAAGAGAAAAGAAGAAGAGAGTTAAGGGAGAAAAGGTCTGTATTGATTTCAACCCTGAAAATCCTAATACAACCTATTTATTTATACATAGCCATTAGGTCCGACCAAAAAACTTTCCTGGCTAACCCAATACATGAAAACACTCACTGAGCCCATGTACACCCATGTCTCCCATGCTCTCATCCTCTGGATCTAGATCCGATCCATACATGAATTAACCACCTTAAGATCTCTCAAACCAGGCCTTAAGATCCCAAGGATCAACCTAGACTCTAGTCCAAAACAGACCCTCATGTAACTCTGCCCGCGCACTGAGCCAGCTAAGTTCCACTGGGTCGGCTCAGTCTGAAACTAAGTCGGCCCAGTTCTGTGCCATGCCAGCAGTCCCGAATGTGTAGCTCTCTATTTTGCCTATGCTCTGAGATTTAGCCCACATAGTTTTGGACTGAATCAACTAACCTGTAGAAATTTTTTTTTCTATAGTCTTAATTTTCCAGCTTTGGTTTCTTGCTTCATCTTGTGTTCCAGATTTTTGAAGCACCAACCAAGCCCCTAAAATCTCCAGAGCCAACCCCCTAACTCCTCCTATGGCCTTCCAAGGCTTGGAAGAACCATAAATCCTCACAATCTCCACCTTGGTGCTCCCAAGCCTTGGCAAACCTCTTGACAATGACCTCCTGTACGATCCTGCTGTCCCTGTGCACTCGACAGCACCTATGCAAACATCGCCTCTACCAATTCTCTTCAACTGTTGTGCACCCTTAAGGCCTTTGGGATGACCACCTCCACCACTGAAGATTTGTGCTTGCTTCTCTACACCATCCTAAAATTGTAAGATCCCTTCTGCTTAGCAGCTGCATCACTTTTTCTGAACTTCCCTGGAGAACCTATAACGTTTCTGTACCGACACTCACTGCAAATCCTGATGTAGTCTCCTCATAACTATGCCTGTCCTTCTACATATGCCGCTCCATCTGAAACTGTGCATCTCCAATGCTGGTGCTAGGATATTGATCCTCCTGCACCCCTCTGCTCTAAACTCATGTCAATTTCCTCTCTAATTGTGAAGCCACCTCTTCGGAGCTCCACCTATATCCAAAGTCCATCTGATGCCATAAAAGCCGATTCTATCATCGAGTTCTTCGAGGCCAACCACTCAATGCCGCACTGCTAAGCCTACCACTGCACCTCAAACAACGTCACTGCTGCTTCGAACCCTCCGCACTCCATGAATCCCTTTGAAGCCATCTCAGATACCTCCGCAACCCACGGACACCATTAAAATCCAAGAGCTCATCCAACTCTTTTGAATCCGGCGACTAAATCCTAGGAAATTCCACCCTGGTCCTTCTCTTCTGCCCCTACACCAGCCATTGCTTTAGTTGCACCCAGAGAACCATCCTCCACCTGAACCGCGACTCTCCCTAGTGCCCCTATAGAAGAAACCTGATTCATGATACTTTCGACTGTCTGAGACCTTCTGGTGCTCCCTAAGACCCCCTGACTCTCCCTAAGACCTATACCCGATCTCTCTGAGATACCACTAATACTCTCTACTGAGATACACTTTTCGACTGCTGCACCATCGAGCCTCTCTCAGGCCCTGTGACTTGAGGATAGCACTCTTGTAGCACTCCTGTGCTCCCTGACTCGTCTTTGCGCCGCTCTACAGCCGTCCAGCCCTAACCTACTGGACCTCCATGGATCATCCATCTCCATCACTCCCAAGGCTTCACAAATCCATGCTCTGATCAAACCGCTGAATACATCTTTGACTACTTTCCCGCCTTCCTGACACCGAAGGACGTATAGTCTCTTCTTCAGTCTTCCTTCAACTATTATCCCTTAGAAAACCTCTCTTCAATAGCCCTACATAACCCATCTTCCTAGAGAACCTTGATGCTCTCTACTGAGATACCTCCCTCGACTGCTACATCGCCAAGCCTCTCTCAGCCCTGCATCTCCAGGGAAGTGCTACTGCAGCACTCTAGTGCTCCCTGCCTGTCACATAACCATCATACACTTCGACCTTTTCACCAAGATCGATCAGCAAATCATGCACCAAATCCTTCCACCCTAGGAAAATTTCTTCCTATTAATCCTCTCAACCTCCACCTTCAACTTGCTGCTCCCGATTGGCCCAACCACAATAATAACAAAGATAGATTTGAGACATACCGTGGAATCTTTATGCATATTTTTGATTTCACCTTATACAACTTCTCCTTCCCTTCGATGCACCATCAGGCTCTGATACTAGATGTAAGTGCCATATTATCCTCCACAACATTTCAGGCATCACCTAGCTTTGATACTAAATTATAGACCCATGATATTGCTCGAACGCCAATTATCCTTGACATCACAAGCACCGATACATGTTGCGGAAGCTCCTAATCTATATCACGGATCTGAAGGAACCTGTAACATTCTCTATGGGCAGCAAACCAGTGATCCTCCACCTGGATCTGTGATGGGGCTCCTCCCTTCTTGGGCTTAAGGGAGACGCCCCCTTCTCTAGGGCTTCTTCAAGAACCCTAGGGTGGCAACTCTAGAGAGAAGAGAAGAAGAAAGTTGAGGGAGAAAAGGTCTATATTCCACAGCATTCACGGCATTATGAAATCCTAATACAACCTGTGTTTTTATACATAGCCATTAGGATTAACCAAAAAACTCCCCGGCTAATCCAATACATGAAAGCACTCACCGAGCCCATGTACACCCATATCTTCCATGCTCTCATCCTCTAAATCTAGACCCAACCCATATATGAATTAGCCACCTTAAGACCTCTCAAACTAGACCTTAAGACCCCTAGGATTATCTCAGACCCTAGCCCAAAATAGACCCTCGCATAACTCTGTTCGCACACTGAGTCGAATAAGTTCCACTGGATCGGCTTAGTCTGAAATTGAGCTGGCCCAGTCCTATTCCATGCCAGCAGTCTCGAATGCGTAGCTCTCTATTTTGTCGGTGCACTGAGACTTAGCTGACTCAATTTTGGACTAAGCCAGCTAACCTAGAGAAAATCTTCTTTCTGTAGTCATGATTCTCCGACTTTTGTTCCTTACTTCACCTTGTATCCTAGATCTCCGAAGCACCAACCAAGCTTTTGAAATCTCCAAAGCCAATCCCCTGACTCCTCCTATGGCCTCCCAAGGCTTGGAAGCATCACAAATCCTTACAGTAAGATGTTCGATCTCAATATGATTCCATCTGGGAGTTACGGCAACCATGGCCGAACTTCAACCATGCTGTTCTCCTTCTTTAGTCCAATTTAGGAAGGTCGACCTCCAACTCATGTATGCCGGATGATCTTCTTAACTGCAATCATTAGCCCTCTTTCTATGGCTGTAGAACCCACCAAAGAACTCCATAAAGTATCAAATCTCAGCACAACATAACTTTATTAGTTAGCCAACCTTGATGGTGGACAAATTCCTTCATCACAGATGGCAGATCTCACCAATATTGCATTAAGGACCCCAACCAGTCAAACTCTTTTCCAACCGAACTCCTTTCTAGCCGAATTCTTCTACTCCATCTTATGAATGGTAGATCCTAATACTCTTGCGCTAAGGACCTTGATCAGATAAACTTAAGTTGGTGAAAGGACTTCACAAGCAACATAAGTTTGAACTTCTCCTAGAAGGCTTGACCGTAGTTTTGATCAAAGAATTCACTGACCTTCCCAACCTAAAGTCCTGTGGAGACAGCATCAGTATCTACCATTGGCCAGTCTTAAGAGCGGCCGAACTCTTGAGAGCATCCAAAATAGCCCAGCAAGATTCCACGAGCCTAGACACTCAACTGTCCCCACTCCTAGCCGACCTCAAATCTCCACCATCCTAGCCGAACTCCTTAAAGTGTTGGAAATATGCACTCTTTCCACATGGATCGATGGGCCACTGATGATTAGCCAAGCAATAAGAAAGTACTTCTCAAAGATTTCTATGGAAGCATGATCAAATAAATCAAAGAATAGAGAAGAAGAGAAGAAGAGATTTTTGAGAGAAAAGAGCTTTTATTTAGTATATTTCAGCACACTTACAACCTTGATATATTTTCAGTATATATACTTTATAAAGGGTCAAGTCCAAGCTCATAGAAAAATTTTTCAAACCCAAACAACCCACGTACATAAAATAATAACCCATGAAAACTAAGCCAGTCCAGTTTCAGATTGAGTCGGCTAAACTGAGCTGACCCAGTTGTGTACCATGTCAATAGCCCAAAAATACTGCTTTCTATCTGAATTTTCCTCTGAGATCTAGCCAACCCAGTCCTGGACTGAGCCAACCCAGTTTTCAACTGAGCTGGCTCAGTCTCAGAGTGAGTTGGCCCAGTTTCTGAACTTTACTATTGAGACTGATTCTTCTTTCGACTCGCTCCTATCTTTCTATGACCTATCTTCTCATGTTTTCAAGACTTGAGAGTACCACTTCTAAGCTCACATTCTCTACCTTAGTGCTTCCAAGCCCTTATGAACTCATCATTTCTTAACAGACCCATCCATGCCACACATCTCTGAAAGCTATCTCTGGGAAGTACCTTCATGAGTGCATTAGACTGATTCTCCTTAGTATGGACCTTCATCAGTTCCACTTCACCTTCCTCCACCAGCTCTTTGATCCTGTGATACCTCACGTCTATATGCTTTGTGTGCGCATGATAGACTGAATTCTGTGCCAACAATAGAGCACTCTGACTATCACTGAATAATGTAACCTTGCTCTACTCCACCCCCAACTCATCAATCAGCCTTCTAAGCCAAAGGGCTTTCTTTGTAGCCTCCATTATCTCAATGTACTCGGCTTCTATGGTAGACAAGGCCGTGATTGGCTGAAGGGTTGATCTCCAAAAAATCAGTCCACCATATACGTAGAAGAGGTATCCAGTAGTAGACCTCCTTGTATCAAGATCATCAGCATAATTTGCAACAACAAATCCTTTCAAAGGATCTGAACATTCACACATCTTTATAGATTATTCTCCAAATCCTCCCAACTACCCACCAAATATCAAACCATAATCCCTTGTTCCATGCAAATATCTTAATATCCATTTCAATACTTTTCAGTGTTCCTTCCCAGGGTTATCCATGTATTTACTAACTGTGCTCACAGCATGTGCTATATCTGGTCTACAGCACACCATAGTGTACATCACATTGTCTACAACATTTATATAAGAAACTCATTCCATATACTCTTTCTCCTCTTCTGACTGAAGGCACTGTAACTAGAGAGAGACATATGGCTTGGCAATGGCGTCTCTGTAGGTTTGGCCTTCTCCATCCCAAGCCTCTTCAGAACCTTCTGGACATACTTTTCTTATGACAAATGGAGCACTCCTTTGTACCTATCTCTGCAAATCTCCATTCTAAGGTTTTCTCAACTGGACCCAAATCTTTCATCTCAAATTCAAATTCAGATGATAATGCCATTTTCAACCTTTTCACAGCATCCATGCTTCTACTGGCTATGAGCATATCATCTACATACAATAGCAGGTATAGGTCATCCTCTTCATCTACATCCTTGACGTAGACACAATAATCATGTTCAAATCTACTAAAACCCAGGCTTAAGACAAAGCTATCAAACCTTCGATACTACTAACGAGGGGATTATTTCAAGCCATACAAAGACTTCCTAAGTAAACACACCTTTTCTTTCTATCCCATCTCCATGAAACCATCTGGCTGCTTCATGTAGATTCTTTCCTTCAAAGTCCCATGAAGGAAGGCCATCTTCACATCCATTTGTTCCAATTCCATGTTATGCTATGCCACCAGTGATAACAAAACTCAAATAGATGTATGATAACCATAGGAGAAAAAATTTCTATGTAGTCAATTCCTTTCTTTTGTGAGTATCCCTTTGCTACCAACCTTACTTTGAATTTGACTCTACCTTGTTCTGAAGGTGCTTCTTTCTTTGTGAACACCCACTTTGAGCCAATAGGTCGAGCACCCTCTAAAAGATCTACCAGCTGTCATGTCTGATTCTTCTCAAGTGATTCCATCTTCTCTATCATGGCCTACATCCATGAATCATGATCCTCACTCTCCATGGCCTCTGCATAATCCTCTAGATCTCGATTAGCAGTGATGAGTGCATAGGAGATAACTCATCAATGCCATATCTGATCGATCTCCTAATAGTATGCTAGGGCTTATGCAAAGCCACTCCCACTGGTACATCTCTACCAGATGTCTGTGGCTGCTTCTGTATATCTGTCTGAACTGGCAGCCCTCCATGCTGATTTTCAATCTGAGATAATACTTTTCTATCCAGCTCCACCTCAATAGGAACACTCCTGTAAGTGGATGTAACCTGCATGCCATCATTCTCTGACTGGCCATCACTATTCATCTTTATTTTTTCAATTTCATCTATCCCAGACCTCCTCAAGATGATCTTCTTATCAAAGATAACATCCCTACTGATAACTGACTTCTATGCCTGAGAGTTCCACAGCAGGTATCCCTTGACTTCTTGTGGATATCCTATGAATGTTATCTTTTGAGATTTTGGGTCTAATTTGCTCCTCTCGATTGCCTCTATATGTACATAGACTGTGCAATCGAAGACTTTCAAGTGGCCAAGATCCATCTTCTTCCCACTTTAGATCTCCTTTGGAATGCCTCCATTTAGCTTATAATGAGGGGACCCATTCACAAGAAAATAAGAAAAGTTAGAGCATCACCCCAAAAGAACTTTGGAAGTGATGTCTGCAGTCTCAAACTCTATGCCTTCTCGATCAGTGTCCGATTCATCCTCTCTACGACACCATTCTGCTAGGGAGTCATCCTCACCGTGTAATGATGTTTGATGCCATTTTTCTTATAGTACCTCCTGAACTCCAGGCTAGTATACTTTTCTTTATTGTCCGACCTCAGACACTTTACCTGTCTTCCTAACTTCTTCTCTACTTCAGCTCTCCAGGCTCTGAATCGGACAAACACCTCTGATTTTTTTTTAATCAGATAAACCCACACCTTGATAAATCATCAATGAAAGTAACAAAGTATTTTGCCCCACCTCTAGCTGATACAAGAGCTAGTTCCCATACATCCGAGTGCACTAAATCCAGTACTCCCTCACTGCGCTTGGAACTTCTAGCAAACTTCACCCTATGTTATTTACCAAAAATACACAGCTCATAAAGATTTGTGCCCTCCTTTAGGGCTGGGATCATACCTCTTCTGCTTAGTTTTGTGAGCCCATGGTCACTCATATGACCCATCTGATAGTGCCACAGTTGATATAAAATCTGCTCCTCCTATGCCACTGCTAGCACCTCTGCACTATCATTTACCACTAAGCCTTTCATTCTGTAAAGATTATTGCTCAGTCTTCTACCTCTCATCACCACCAAAGCTCTGTTGAAAATTTTTAGACATCCACTCTCAGCCTGGCTACTAAAAGCATAACCTATTAGATATGTATGCCCTAGAAGACAGAATTGACTGACCTTATAATACACACATCTAAGGATAAAATTATAATTTTGACTATAAATAATAAAATTAGGTATTTTCTATTGTTGGGGATAAATCCCGCTCCTGCCGACGCCCGGCCCGACGCTCAGCCCAATGTAACCAGTAGCTGCTGAAGAGCTTCAGCGCCAGGCGCCAGGCCGAGCCCCTAAGACGGTCGAACCGCTTAGAAGCCGAGCTCCCCTACACCAAGGTCTCGGCCGAACTGCTTAGAGGGCGAACTCCCACCGCCAGCCGAACTTCCTGACGGCCGAGCTCCTTGGACTCCAAGCGGCTGGACTTCTTCAGGAGACGGACTCCTCCCAGACGCCCGTTCGGCCACCCGAGCTCCTTGGACTCCAAGCGGCTGGACTTCTTCAGGAGACGGACTCCTCCCAGACGCCCGTTCGGCCATCCGAGCTCCTCCCAGGTTTTCCCTTCAGCTGAACTCTCCTTCGAACCCCACGGCCGAACTCCTTCGGACCGACCCCAGGCGAGTCCGTGCAGCCGAACTCCTTCGGGCCGACCCCAGGCGAGTCCATGCGGCCGAACTCCTTCGGACCGACCCCAGGCGAGTCCGTGCGGCCGAACTCCTTCGGACCGACCCCAGGCGAGTCCGTGCGGCCGAACTCCTTCGGACCGACCCCAGGCGAGTCCGTGCGGCCGAACTCCTTCGGACCGTCCCCAGGCGAGTCCATGCAGCCGAACTCCTTCGGACCCCACGGCCGAACTCCTTCGGACTTCCCACGGCCGAACTCCTTCGGGCCGACCCTTCAGCCAAACGAACTCCTCCAGCTTCCCCTTCGACCGAACTCCGTTGCAAGTCCAAACTCCGTTGGATGAACCGTCGCCTGCAGCAAGGCCGGACGGCGCCTTCTTCTCCGTACCGGACTCCATGTGGCCAACTGCTCGCCGGTATGGCTCCCACGACCTACCGGACGACGCCTTCCTTTCCGTACCCGTGTGGCCGACTGCTCGCCGGTATGGCTCCCACGACCTACCGGACGACGCCTTCCTTTCCGTACCCGTGTGGCCGACTGCTCGCCGGTATGGCTCCCACGACCTACCTGACGACGCCTTCCTCTCCGTACCAAACTCCATGCTGCCCGACGACTCTCTGCCAGACGGCACAGCCGTCACCCTCAACTAAGCTCCGCTATAAAAGGACCCCTCCCGACATACTAAGGCTAAGCTCTCTGAACCCTCGACTCTCTAAGCCTTTCTCCACCTCCTTAAGCTCCGGAACTCATTCCGGGCACTCCATTACTGTTGGCCGGAAGCTGACTTGACCGTCGGAGGGTCCTGCCGGAGCCACCACCCCACCGGTTCCGGACGGGACTTCCTTTTTGCAGGTCCCCGGCGGCGCCCAGCGGCCTCGATTGCGGCGGCCTCCGGCGGCGACGGATTTCTGCACCAACAGATTGGCGCCGTCTGTGGGAACAAGGGACTGAACCTTCGAGGTTCCCTTGTTCTTAAAGGAGTGCTCGGCGACGATTTCCCTCCCCTGCTCCGGATCTCTCTCCTCCCTCTTCAGTATTCCTTTTCTGAAAAGAAAAATGCCTCCCAGAAGAACTTCGACCCGGAGGTCGGCAGCCTCCGCGGCCCGATCCCGTTCGGGTCCATCCGCTCCCACTCCGGCCCCGGCTACGCGGGCCCGCTCCGTACTCGCGGTAGATGCGGAGCGGTTCGACCTGCTTGCCCAGCAGGTTCGCGATCTTACGGAGGCGGTGCAGGCAGTGCAAGCCACGCATTCGCGAGGTCCAGCGCCCACTCGACCGGCGCGGGGTTCCCCGGAGCCCGGGAATCCAGTCCAGGAGCGACCGATGTGGGCTACCCAACCTCCGGCCCTCGGGAGAGAGGGGCAGCCGGCAAAGAGCCCCTGCTCGGACCGCGGCTCAACCCAGGGGGAAGCTTCGCACCCCTTCCGCGAGAAGACCTTGGGGATTAAGGATCGCGAAGATTTCCTGGACCAAAGGCTCATGGAGATGGGACGGCGCATAGAAGAACTTCGTCGTACCCCTTCCTCCCGCGGGTCATGCCTTTCGGACTCAAGAATGCAGGAGCCACCTACCAGCGATTGGTCAACAAGGTCTTCAAGGGGCAGATCGGCCGCAACATGGAGGTGTACGTGGACGACATGCTGGTCAAAAGCCGAGCCTCGACGGACCACCTCGCCGACCTTGAAGAAACTTTCGGTGCGCTTAGAAGGCACAAGATGAAGTTGAACCCGACCAAATGCGCCTTCGGCGTGACCTCCGGAAAATTTTTAGGATTCCTGGTGTCGAAACGCGGAATCGAGGCAAACCCCGAAAAAATCCGAGCCATCCAGGAGATGACTGCCCCGAAGACAATTAAGGAAGTTCAGCGCCTGGCTGGGAAGGTGGCGTCCTTGAACCGCTTTGTCTCAAGGTCGGCTGAGCGGTGCCTGCCTTTCTTCCAGGTCCTCAGGCGATCGAAAAATTTTTGCTGGACAGCGGAGTGCAAACAGGCGTTCGAAGAGCTTAAAAACTACCTCGGCGCGCCTCCACTGCTGGCAAAGCCCGAACCTGGAGAAGGGCTGCTCCTATACCTAGCTGTCTCTCCAATGGCCCTGGCGGCTGTCTTGGTCAGAGAAGATGCAAAGGCGCAACAACCAGTCTATTACGTGAGCCGAGCCTTGAGGGACGCGGAAACCAGGTACTCCAAGTTAGAAAAACTAATTTACTGTCTTCTGATCGCAGCTAGGAAGCTCCGACCTTACTTTCAGGGGCATACCATCACGGTCCTCACGGACCAACCATTAAGAGCCGTCCTCCACCGCGCAGACGCTTCAGGAAGAATTGCCAAATGGGCGATCGAGCTCACGGAGTTCGACATCAATTACCGGCCCAGGCCATCGATCAAGGCTCAGGTACTGGCGGACTTCGTGCTGGAGTGCACCGCACCAGTTGAAGCCGAGCTTGAGTCAAGCGAGACTATCATCAGTGGGAGACCAGGCCCCGACGAAGCCGAGCTGTGGCGGTCGAGCTTCCCTGAAGAAAGAGCCGACCTCCTTGAAGGCGCCTGGGTTCTGCATGTGGATGGCTCGTCCAACTCTAGCGGGGCCGGCGCTGGGCTGGTCCTGGTTAGCCCCGAGGGGGTCGTCACCGAGTACGCATTGCGCTTCGAGTTTCCCACAACCAACAATGGGGCCGAGTATGAAGCGCTGATAGCCGGGCTGCAGATAGCCAGGGAATTGAAGGTGGGTCGGCTTCAAGTCTATAGCGATTCCCAGTTGGTGGTCGGTCAGGTCGGCGGCAGCTACGAGGCGCGGGAGGAAAGCATGGTGATGTACCTCGGGAAGGTGAAGAACTTAATACCGGCCTTCGACAGCTTCGACATTCGGCACATCCCAAGGACCGGGAATACAAGGGCCGACCTCCTCTCCAAGTTGGCCACCTCTGCCTCGGCCGAACTACCAAAAGAGGTGTTTCTGGAAACTCTGAAGCGCCCGACCACCGAAGAACCTCCGGCCGTCCTGCGGACGAACTTCGAGCCCAGCTGGATTGATCCGCTAACCGCCTACCTCGAAGAAGGGATTCTCCCCCGCGATCGGAGAGAAGCTCGGAAGCTCAGGAGTCAAGCCTCCCGCTACGTCTTGTACGAGGGCAAGTTATACAAAAGGTCGTACTCCCTCCCGTTGCTGAGGTGCCTCCGACCCTCTGAAGCCTGCATCGCGCTACAGGATGTCCACGAAGGGCTCTGCGGAAGTCACGCGGGAGCCAGATCCCTGTCGCAAAAACTGCTTCGGCAAGGGTATTACTGGCCGACCCTACTTCGTGATTCCATGGAATACGTGAAGAGGTGTGACCGCTGCCAGAAGAACGCCAGCGTGCAAAGGCAGCCGGCATCCGAACTCACTCCGCTCACTGCACCCTGGCCCTTCGCGCAGTGGGGGATGGACATCCTCGGCCCCTTCCCAACAGCGTCCGGACAACGGAAGTTCCTCCTAGTCGCGATCGACTACTTTACCAAGTGGGTCGAGGCGGAACCACTAGCGAAGATCACCGAGGCCAAGGTGCAGGACTTCGTCTGGAAGATGCTGATCTGCCGGTTCGGTCTGCCCCGAGCTCTCATAACCGATAATGGGCGACAGTTCGCTGGAGCCCGGTTTGCCGAGTTCTGCGAAGGACTGAACGTCTCCCACCACTTCACATCGGTGGCTCATCCGCAAGCCAATGGGGAAGCCGAAGTGACTAATCGGACCCTGCTGCAAGGCCTCAAGACGAGGCTCGACAGGGCAAAAGGGGCTTGGGTAGACGAGCTCTACCACGTTCTCTGGGCGTACCGAACGACACAGAGGGTACCGACCGGCGAGACACCCTTCGCCTTGGCCTTCGGCACCGAGGCAGTCATCCCGATCGAGCTCAAACTCCCGTCTGCTCGAATCGTGGGCTTCAACGAGCAATTCAACTCCCAGGACCTCAGAACCAACCTCGACCTGCTGGAAGAAAGAAGGGAGGTAGCCCGCATCCGAATGGCCGCCTACCAGCAGAAGGTGGCTCGGTATCACAATTCCAGAGTCAAAAGCAAGGCGTTCAGAGTTGGGGACTTAGTGCTCCGACGAGCAGCAGTCTCCCAGCCCCAGAATCAAGGGAAGCTCGTCCCAAATTGGGAAGGTCCGTACGAAGTGGTAGAGGTCATCCGACCTGGCACCTATCGCCTAAAGGAGCTCGGAGGACTAGCGCTTCCCCGACCTTGGAACTCAGAAAACCTGAGAATGTACTACCAGTAGTTTCTCTTAATAAAACCTCGTTGCTCGACACTATCGTTTCAAGGTCACTGGGAAAAAAGCGAGCGGAAATGCCCCCACAGCCGGCTAGGAACAGGAGGAGAACCTCGTCCTAGCATGAGCAAAGTGGAAGGCCCCGTCCACAAAGGACGGGATGGGGGGAGAAGCGAGGACGACGGTCCTCATGTGCCCCCACAGCCCGCTAGGAACAGGAGGAGGACCTCGTCCTAGCGCGAGCAAAGTCGAAGGCCCCGTCCACAAAGGACGGGATGGGGGGAGATGCGAGGACGACGGTCCTCATGTGCCCCCACAGCCGGCTAGGAACAGGAGGAGAACCTCGTCCTAGCGTGAGCAAAGTCGAAGGCCCCGTCCACAAAGGACGGGATGGGGGGAGAAGGCGAGGACGACGGTCCTCATGTGCCCCCACAGCCGGCTAGGAACAGGAGGAGGAATCTCGTCCTAGCGCGAGCAAAGTCGAAGGCCCCGTCCACAAAGGACGGGATGGGGGGAGAAGCGAGGACGACGGTCCTCATGTGCCCCCACAGCCGGCTAGGAACAGGAGGAGGACCTCGTCCTAGCGTGAGCAAAGTCGAAGGCCCCGTCCACAAAGGACGGGATGGGGGGAGAAGCGAGGACGACGGTCCTCATGTGCCCCCACAGCCGGCTAGGAACGGGAGGAGAACCTCGTCCTAGCGTGAGCAAAGTCGAAGACCCCGTTCACGAAGGACGGGATGGGGGAGAAGCTCGGACGACGGTCCGGATGTGCCCCCACAGCCCGTTAGGAACAAGAGGAGAACCCCGTCCTAACGTGAGCAAGGTTCAAGGCCTAGCCACAGAGTCTACGGCAAGCTTCTCTACAGAAGACGAGGTCTCCTTCGGACCTCAGCTTCAACTTCGGTGTCAGCATCAGCAGGAGACGGGATCTCCCCCAAGCGATCATAACCTTAACTGCGAAAGAGGAGGTCTCCCCCGGATCGACTTCGGTTGATGAAGGCGATGTCACCTCCGACCCTGACCATGGGGGGCGACATTGACTCCGGCCTCAACGACGACTTCACCAATTTTGGCTGGAAATGAGTCCCGCTTCGACTCCAAACATCGACCGGGGATGAAACCCCCCCCCGAGCTTCAGCTGCAACCAATGCGGAGTCTGGAAGAAGACTTCGGCAGTCGCCTGTTTTGGTACTCCCTTCCTTCAATTCTTGAACTCGGGAGTGGGGGGGCTATTGTTGGGGATAAATCCCGCTCCTGCCGAAGCCCGGCCCGACGCTCAGCCCAATGTAACCAGTAGCTGCTGAAGAGCTTCAGCGCCAGGCGCCAGGCCGAGCCCCTAAGACGGTCGAACCGCTTAGAAGCCGAGCTCCCCTACACCAAGGTCTCGGCCGAACTGCTTAGAGGGCGAACTCCCACCGCCAGCCGAACTTCCTGACGGCCGAGCTCCTTGGACTCCAAGCGGCTGGACTTCTTCAGGAGACGGACTCCTCCCAGACGCCCGTTCGGCCATCCGAGCTCCTTGGACTCCAAGGGTGGACTTCTTCAGGAGACGGACTCCTCCCAGACGCCCGTTCGGCCATCCGAGCTCCTCCCAGGTTTTCCCTTCAGCTGAACTCTCCTTCGAACCCCACGGCCGAACTCCTTCGGACCGACCCCAGGCGAGTCCGTGCAGCCGAACTCCTTCGGGCCGACCCCAGGCGAGTCCATGCGGCCGAACTCCTTCGGACCGACCCCAGGCGAGTCCGTGCGGCCGAACTCCTTCGGACCGACCCCAGGCGAGTCCGTGCGGCCGAACTCCTTCGGACCGACCCCAGGCGAGTCCATGCGGCCGAACTCCTTCGGACCGACCGGCCGAACTCCTTCGGACTTCCCACGGCCGAACTCCTTCGGGCCGACCCTTCAGCCAAACGAACTCCTCCAGCTTCCCCTTCGACCGAACTCCGTTGCAAGTCCAAACTCCGTTGGATGAACCGTCGCCTGCAGCAAGGCCGGACGGCGCCTTCTTCTCCGTACCGGACTCCATGTGGCCAACTGCTCGCCGGTATGGCTCCCACGACCTACCGGACGACGCCTTCCTTTCCGTACCCGTGTGGCCGACTGCTCGCCGGTATGGCTCCCACGACCTACCGGACGACGCCTTCCTTTCCGTACCCGTGTGGCCGACTGCTCGCCGGTATGGCTCCCACGACCTACCTGACGACGCCTTCCTCTCCGTACCAAACTCCATGCTGCCCGACGACTCTCTGCCAGACGGCACAGCCGTCACCCTCAACTAAGCTCCGCTATAAAAGGACCCCTCCCGACATACTAAGGCTAAGCTCTCTGAACCCTCGACTCTCTAAGCCTTTCTCCACCTCCTTAAGCTCCGGAACTCATTCCGGGCACTCCATTACTGTTGGCCGGAAGCTGACTTGACCGTCGGAGGGTCCTGCCGGAGCCACCACCCCACCGGTTCCGGACGGGACTTCCTTTTTGCAGGTCCCCGGCGGCGCCCAGCGGCCTCGATTGCGGCGGCCTCCGGCGGCGACGGATTTCTGCACCAACATCTATCATAATGTGTATTTAAAAGTGTCTGTGATACATCCCTTGAGTTAATGGTAATGATAGTTCATATTTTCAAGGATTGAAAATTTAAGACATGAATTTTCATTATTAACTCATAAAATGCTCCCGACCATAGGATCGTCATGAAGATGGTGATTGATCCAAAAGATTGGTATACAATTGCTTCTTTAGGATAGATGAGTCTTGAGTCTATGGTATAGAGATATCAGAGTGAGAGTACAGATACTCGTTAGAGAATAAGGGCACTGAGCATGACCACCTCGAGCAGTCATGAGGAAGTCTACCTTCTCGTCGATGACTAGCTCGAAGCTGCAGTGGTGTGTCTGGTTCTTTGACTTGAGGTGCATCGGTAGTTCACCATGAGGGTGTTATAGTTTGACTACACCATAACTCGATCTCCTAGCCATTCAAAATTCTGAGATGTATGTTGGCTATAGCATGTTCATTGTAGGAAATGGATTGCACCAATAGGGGATCTATCTACCTCGGTAGATGAGGAGCAACCCTATGATGATCATGAGAATCAGGTCCATAAGCCCATGGCCATGGTAGAGTGAAATAATAGAAAGAGTTTCTATTAGAATTTTCACATTGGAGTTGAATGATTAATTCATATGATGAAAATTAGGATTTGATGAGATCACCTTAACCCTAATCCGATCAGAGCTTACGATAGAGGAACTTAATCACATAGGTAATTACACCAAGAGGTTCATTTTCAGTTCTGATGGATTGCCACCATATGCTGCTAGGTGTCACTAGTGGATTTTGGGAGCAATTAGAATAATTTGGATGATCGATCATACTAGTTATCTAAATCAGAAAAATTCTGATCCATCGGAAGGTGTTTCGATGATATCGATGATAGAGATCATGATGTATCCCATTACCATATGAAACTAAATCTAACTGAATCATACAAACAAGAATTTGGATCTGGATATCATCAATTGGACTAATCCAGTTCAATTGATTTGAATAAGATTCAATTAGGTTCAAGAAAATCATGTTAGCACATGATTGAGCCTAATGTTCTCCTTCAATAATCATTAAAGCTTGTCTCGACTGAGCCAAATGTGTTTGGGCTCACTTAGGAATCTTTACTTGATCTGACTAGAGCTTGTCTAGGTCACAAAAGGATTGTCTTAATTTATAAGATAAATTTGAGACAATACCTGCCATTTTTCGTCACCTACTAAATCTTGTCCTTTGACTTTGGTCAAACATTGACCTTTGACACCTAGACATCTACCCATGTGTCATGCATCCATAGGAGAGAACATGGAGCTTTGTCCTCCTGCTAAAAAGCTGAAAGGGAGGAGGTGCACGCCTAAGGAGGCATGCACCTCATGAGGATCACACCTGGAGTCCTAAATAGATGGGACTCCAGGTTTCTTCATGCTTTCAACTTGGGTGGTGCCAAAGAGTCTTCTTTGACCAGTCTTGGTGCCACCTAAGGAGGTTTGTGAGGGACTCTAATTTGATTGAATCAGATGATGTCATCCCACCAATCAGATTTAGATCTGATTGCATCAAGAGCCATAATTGGCCGGGATGATGTGGCACTGCATGGTGCAGTAGGGTCTATATAAACCTTGTCTGCACCTAGGATTAAAAGGTTCTTGAAGGAAAAATCTCGATTTCCTGGTTCAGATTCGTTCAGATCTGATTGGATCAAGAGAGATATTTCAAAAATTTTTCTTCTGAATCTAGATCAGATCTGAGAAGTTTCAAATCTAATTTTATAGATCTAATAAATAAAAATAAAAATAAATTAAATCTGATTTAATATATACCTTGATGATGGGTAATCAGATTATCCTTTGATGATCCTGCTATTTGCCTAAGGTTCTGGATCTAGCCACGTAAGCGCCTAGCCTCTATCGGTATCCACTCAGGCTGGATTTGGAGATCTTCTTCTTCATTATCACTTCCCCAAATATCAGATTTGGATCTGATTTGGAGGATCTTCAAAACTCCTTTCGAAAATCTGCAGTCGTCTCTACAACAGTGCTGCTTTCTTTCTTTCTCGTCACCTTTCTTTTGCCTGGATCGCTCCAAACTGGAGCCCAAAATTTCTTGAGCATGGAGAGGAGAGAGAGACCAGAAGTTGACATGGAGGAGGGAGAGGGACAGCCTTGGGGCATGGGCTAAGAGAAAACTCTATATAAGTTAGGCACAGACTAGGTTTATATAGATCCTACTATGCCATGCAGTGCCACATCATCCTGGCCAATCATGTTGCTTCATACAATCATATCTAAATCTGATTGGGGGGATGATATCACCTGATCCAATCAGATGAGAGCCTGCTCAATTCATCCTTAGATGGCACCTAAGACTGGTCAAAGTCTATTCCTAGGCGCCTCCCTAGGCGTGCGCCCCCTTCTTTCCAATTTCCAGCAAGGGGACAAGCTCCTATCTGCTCTACTATGGGTGTATGATGCATGAGCAAATGTCTATGTGTCAAAGATCAATGTTTGACCAAAGTCAAAGACAAGAATTAGCAGATGACAAAACATGGTAGGTGTTGTCTCAAATTTATCTCATAAATTAAGACAATCCTTTTCTGACCTGGGCAAGCTTCAGTCAGACTAAGTAAAGGTACCTAAGTGAGCACAAACACATTTTGCTTAGTTAAGACAACTTTTAATGATAGTAGAAGGAGAACATTAGGCTCAATCGTGTGCTAGCATAATTTTTTTTGAACCTAATTGAATCTTATTCAAATCAATTAAATCGGATTAGTCCAATTGATGATATCCAGATCCAAACCTTTGTTTGTGTGGATTAGTCTAATTGATGATATCCAGATCCAAATCCTTATTTGTGTGATCCAGTTAGGTTCAATTTTGTATGATAATGGGATATGTCGCGATCTCTATCATCGACATCATCGAAACTTCTTTCGATGGATCAGAACTCTTCTGATTTAGACAACTAGAATGATCTATCATCTAAATCATTCTAATTGCTCCCAAAGTCCACTAGTGACACCTAGCAGTATATGGTGGCAATTCATCAAAACTAAAAATGAACCTCTCAGTGCAACTACCTATGCGATTAAGTTCTTCTATCTTGAGCTCCGATGAAATTAGGGTTAAGGTGAACTCGTCAAACCCTAATTTCTGTCATATGATTTAACCATTCGATTCAAGTCCGATGTGAAAACCTTAATAGAAACTCTTTCTATTATTTCACTCTGCCATGACCATGGGCTTGTGGATTTGATTCTCATGATCCTCATAGGGCTGCTCCTCATCCACCGAGGTAGATAGATTTTCTCTTGGTGCAATCCAATTCCTACAAAGAACATGCTATGGCCAACATACACCTTAGGATTTCAAATGGCTAGGAGACCAAGTCATGGTGTAGTCAAACTATAACACCCTCAAGGTGACTGCCGATGCACCTCAGGTCAAAGAATCAGACACACCACTGCAGCTTCGAGTCAATCATCGACGAGAAGGTAGACTTTCTTATGACTGCTTGAGATGGTCATGCTCAGTGCCCTCGTTCTCTAACGAGTACCTATACACTTGGTCTAGTGTCTCTACACTATAGACTCAAGACTCATCTACTATAAAGAAGTGATTATACACCAATCTTCTGGATCAATCTCCATCCTCATGATGATCCTACGGTCGGAAGCATTTATGAGTTAATAATGAAAATTCATGTCCTAAATTTTCAACTCTTGAAAATATGAATTATCATTACCATTAACTCAAGGGATGTATCACAGACACTAAATACATATTTCTGATAGAAAATAATCTATTTTATTATTTATAGTCAAAATTTTAATTTTTCCCCTAGAAGAGTATTACAAGTGTCAGCCACTTCTGGCTTCTAGGACACACATATCTAACAAACTCCCACTTGACCTAAAGTCAAATGGCCACAGATCAAAGTTCCATCTTCTCAAGATGGGCTTCGATCTTCTGCTGGCCCAACGACTTTGTAAGTGGATCCACCGTATTATCTATAGAGTCGAATCTCTTGACCTCAAGGTAATCGGATGAGTGGTATCACCCGATACTTGGATTTCTGATGAGATCTTGGCTCTTTACTAAAGCTATGCACCATTGTTGTC